>WOFM01000392.1:1618562-1930017 GCA_011428145.1 Ericerus pela
TAAGATCTTAGGGGAATCACCTTCTATCATTTAAAAAAAGTTCGCCCAGGTAAAAAGTAATGCTAGAACATACGTAAGATAAATCCATAATTATGGGTAAAATTGATTGCTAGGGCTGTTAAAAATATTTATTAACGTATTTTTTTTGTGCTTGAAGAAGAAAAAAAATATACATAGCAGTTTTGATTTCAAGCCTTTCCGAGTAGATAAAGCCACATTTGAATGTATTTATTTTTAAATATTTAAAGTAAAAAAAACATTATTATAACGTAAAAAATTTAATCCGAAGTAATCCAAAAAACCCGTTTTTCATCTCAGATTTAACTAAACTATGTAATTTAATAATTTCTTTTTTTAATACACTTGGGAATATCTTTGCAAAAGTACAAGTAGGTGCCTATTCAGTTACTTTTTAAATTTTTTGGCAGCAGAAAAAAACTTTTGTCGTAAAATTATAAAAGTTTTTAAAAACGTTATTTATAAGGTTTTATAAAAAATTAATAAAAACCCGTAGATATGTAAATATAATTACCTACAAATTTTCGAGTTTCGAAATAAATGTTTTCCCATAACAAATAAATATTGTGGACTACCCAAGAATTAAATATTTTTGATTACCTGATCCGACTGATAACGCACCCCTCTTCTCTTTGAAGTTTGGTTAATTTATGATTGTTGTTTTCGTAACATGTGCTTGAAAATTCTGTCTTTTTGAGGCATGTATGGTTTGTGGAAAATAATGGGAATGAGCTATAAAAATGATACATAAGTTTATCGTATTACAGTATAATAAAAAAAAAAAAAAAAAAAGTGTATATAAATCAGTCATCATATAATTAAAAATGAATATTTAAAATGTCGCAGAATTAAAATTTTCTTTAATCTTACGCAAATTGGTATTTGAACTTCGAATCAGACAATTCAAGTCGTTAGTGATAACTGTTTGCGTCTTACCTATGCAGATTGTTCTGGGAATCGACTCCCAAATTTCGTTGGTTGGTAGAGATAAAACGATAATAAAACACGATAAAGATTTATATTCCTTACATTTCATGACTCTTAATTTTGTATGGAGTAGATTATTGAAACGCGAAATTTTCACAGCTTCTTCAATATTGAAAATAGGGAATAACGTTTTTTACTCAGTCATGAATATGTTATCGAGGTAGCGCTGAAGGTCACCTAGCAGTCGATTATGGGCGTTTCAGAATTACTCCTATCAAAAAATTGTTATGCAACTTGGTGTATGAATGTGCATAAAACATAGAATATTTATTTATGTATATTACCTAGACCTACGAATGTGTATACTGTATGTGCGTTTATTTCCCCGAAAGTTTGAATTTCCGATAGCTGTTTTCATATACTTCCCCATTAGCGGATCCAGAGTGTCATTTTTTTGGGAGGGAATTGATAAATTTGTTGTAGACTTGAGCTTTTTTGTTTTTTGATCTTCAACAAATTTTCGACAGTTTTATCTGAATTCTGTGGTCGAACTTTCGTTTTTCCCTTAATTTTTTTCTTTTTGTTGGTCTTTAGGAGGGGAAAATTTCCCCATTTCCACCCTGGATTTGAGACTGTACTTTCCAATCTCATTGTGCTAGAGTGTTGAAATTTGGCATGCAAGTTCTTAACTATAAACTCCAGACACATTTATTTGTTATTCTAAAAAAGAGAAATGGGTCCGATATAGTATTTGCAAAAACCTATTTTTTGGGCATATATGCGAACACCCTACGCAATGAAATTGAACAACATAAGACGAAAGGCGTAGAATATTGTTTGTGTATGCATAGTATATACATATTGGGATAGGTGGTTAATCAGATCGAGTGTTTATTGTAAATATTGTAGAACTTTTGCGAGTGCAAGGTAAGAGGGATGAACAAACAATCTTAGAGACTGAAAAATGTTGAAGAATGTATGTGAATGGTAATTTATGTATTCTAGGAGCATGTGGAAAAATACGTTTGAGAACTACTGTCATAAATAATAATGAGTGGAAGAATCCATTTATCTAATAAGTCCTTAAATCTTGATCATTCTCCCTGTCACTAAAATCCTCATTAAAATATAGGCACAATAGTTGTAAGTGTTCATTGGTTCGTTGCTTCTCACTTTCTCCAAAATATGGTGATTTTTAGTCTATTATTACTGATTTTATGGTAAATTTTGCGCTGATTTGCTGTATAACTAAGCGAAGCCGCAAGCAAAAGCTAGTTCGTACGAAAAACTAAGATTTTTTTTCATATGTATTTTTTTTTTTATTTTGTCAAACGTACTATCAACTACCAAAATTTAGCGGACGATTCTCAAGACACCGTGTATAATTTTTCTCAGCTTTTTTTAAAAGTTTAACCATTCTTTAAGTAAAAAAATAATTTTTACAACTTTCACAATATGAGAAATAAAAATTTTTTAAACTCTCACAATAAAAGATCATTAATTGGTTGTGGAGAGTAGTACTGGCGGTTGTTGTATCAAATTATTAGAATTTTTTCATCCAATGGAACTTACTTTAAATTATTATCCGAAAATTCCAGCTAAGAAAAACTCTAATTAAAAAGAAGAAAAAGAATAGCACAATTTCGCTGACACGAGCACGTTTAGTGCCCCTTACATTTATATATATTGTGGTTGTGGAATTCGATTAATTTACAAAATAGAGAAGTCCTCGTTTCTCTTGCACCCCTTACCCTTACGTTTCCGCTAGAATTTTAACCGTTTGCAATTTTCTTCGTAGAAAAAGGTTAATGGGTGAAAAACAAAAGAGAAGAGTAAGAAAAGCGTTGATATAATATCCGTCGCGAAAAATTAATTCAAACACACGTTGAAAGTAACGCTCGTTCATTTTCTTCTCTCAATTCCAGTTAACGATCGAATGCAAATGTACTTACTTACATCTTAAATACGTTCTCTCTCAAAATATCTTGAGCTCGTTTATTTCGAAGAGTTTATATGTATATTAAAGATGTGCTGTAACTATGGTGCTGGTTTTCTCGTATCCTCATTTTCTCCATAACTTCGGTAACCTACTCGCAACGTAATTCCTTGTGACAGTTTCCAATTTATGAAAGTGCTGAAAGTCGTGGTGCACTTATCGGTTTATGATTTTCAAAATTTCATGTAATTTTTGGAACATTACTGGTTTTTTGTGGCTTTCTTGCGAGTTGTGCCTACAATTATAAACACGATGTCTTGACAAACCAAGACACTTGCATTATGCATGTATAATTTATTATTTTTCGCTTTGATGCTTTCACACAGTTTCATCTGAATAGAATCACTGGTTGCACCTGAACGGGATTGAAAATTCTAAAAAAAAAAAAAAGTTTCTTTCTAAATTTTAAATCGTAAATCATGGAATGATGATCAATATGTATTTTGTCTGCTGAAAAATTTTAATTAATTATGTTTTTGGAAAAATCTGAATTTTCGATATGATCGAGTAGAAAACTCATGAACTTTTTTACTTTTAGCATTAGATGGAAAGAAGGTTGCGACATTTATGATTGTTCTGGACAAACAATACCTATTTAAAAAGGACTTGAATTTACTTTCATCCATCTTCGTAATTTTGTTTTGTAAATTAGAAAAATAAATTCTGTTTTTTTTTTTTTTTAATCTGATTTCCAGTTTTTTTGATTTTTTTCTCTTTTATAACTACTCAATCTTTATTTGTGAAATTTTTTATTGTTCCCGATTTTTTTCATTAGTTGTGTTACAATACGAGGTGGAAAAAATAATTGGGTATTATTTTTTCAACGGTTACATGTTTTATTGTTCTTCTTTCAATAATTGAAAGGTCAGTTCATAGACTGGTGTAAGAAGTTTTAAATTTTTCGCGAATTTATAACCAAACATTTTTAATAATATAGTTCATTATAGCATTTGTTCATTGGTAATTAGATGCATCTTTTAAGGGTTTTCGTGTGAACTGGTATTAAGTGGGAGAAACAGTCAAAAATTATAAAAAATTAGTACATAGAAGATTCTGTTTTTGTTTTGAAAATCTGTTAAAAAGTAATAAAAATTTCATGACTTAGGTACGCATTTTTGAAATCAAAAGTGAATATCAGTGCATCAGTTAAATATTGAGTTTACGGTTTTAAAAAATAGAGACAAAATGAGTAAAAAGATTTATTTCGATGGAGAATAATAATTTATTATAGGGATAATAGATATGATTCAGGAACGAAAATGGTATTGCACAAATGTACGGTATGTGATATGATAAGTTTTGGTGGATTGTACTGTTTAGAAGCCGTTAGATGGTGACGTAATAAAAACAAAGTTTCTTGAAACATTCTATAGAGTGAATGTTTTTGAAAAGTTATTCAAGTTAGATTCTTCAATGAAGCTCATATTTAGTATTGAAGACCCTTTAATGTAACCAAAATATTTAAAATAAGCTTTTCGAAGACTAAAAATTATCACTTGTGAACAAAATTTTCAATATGCTCCAAGATATGGCCATATACAGTAGCGGCCCGAGCTAATTGTGCACCTGTGGCTCCACCATATTTTTGCGCCCCTCATGGATTGAGATGTTTTGTTCAACTGACTCAAAATGAATACTTTGCTAAACGTTTTCCTAAAATGAAATATCCCTGTTTCCTTTGAGGGGTAGCGGCAAATTTATACAAGAAAAAAAGAGATTAGAGTTAGAAAAATTTATTATTTATTATTTTTTACAAAAGTCACAAATACTATTTACAACTTGTGATTCCATTTAAACAAAACTGGTATCCTATATTATTAGGTTGATGTTCTCAGTTTTGTTGTAATAGAAACAAAAAAAACATCTAAAATTGAATAAATCAACTCGAGAAGTTAACAATACTGGAAAACTTAAGCAGAGCGTTAAATTTTTCGTTATTATTGATTATATTTCCAAATACCAATTACCTAGAATATGCTTTCCAAAAGTTATAAAAAATTCTAAAAAATTCACTGAAAGTAGTGACAAAAATCAACAAACTCGAAAAATTTATTGCAGGTATGCTCTTTTAACTTTTTTTTTTGCTGATAGATTCAATAGAACAGTATTATTAACTCACCTAAATTTTTTACTGGCAGACTGTGCTAATAGTTTGCGGGAAATAATGGTCCTCCATTTTTAGTTCATACCCCATAATTGACCCTAATTTACTAAAAAAATTTAGATCAGAGTAGTCATTACTGTTTTTAATGTGGAAATAGAAAATCTTGTCATAATTGTAACGTAAATTTTTATCACTATGGCAATAATTACCATCTTATGAGACAAAAATCGTATTTTTTCTCTTCTATGAATCCAGTCTCATCAGAAATACTTAGTAATAATTATAACTTTTTTCGTCTTCAGTTCTTTCGTTTTTCTATTATGGTTTACTTTCATTTGTCCGTTTTCTGTAATTAATCATTAGTAATTATCCATCATATCTATATTTCTTTCGTGAACGACTGCCAAAGATAGAAACCACAGATTATTCAGAGGTGAAAGGGTATATGTAGATAGAGGGTGAAAATATGGTATCGGTATCATAAAAATCGTTGAAATAAAGTACAAACTACCCCCTTGAGCGAATTTCGAATTCAGTGAATACATCACTTTTTTTTTTGCGGTTTTTTCTTTCTCTGCTTGTGATAAAACAATACTAACTCTTCATTTTATAAAATTTATGTCAAAAACAGTATAACTTTTTTCTCGACCGCTGTAGGTCGTAATGGGGTTTCATAGCATCGATTTTTTTTTTTTTTTTTGTTTTACTTTTTTATTTGAAACTCGTAAGACTAATTTTATCGTCCATTCTCGCCCGCGACGACGTTTAATCTTTCTAAGAAAAACACCGAGATGGAAAACTGTGTTTCTTTTTTAATACAACTTTTTTGAGAGCATCCCTCTTTCTCTCTTTTGCTCTGCTCATGAATCCGCAGAAAGCCTTTATTTGTAATTCTAAAAGACGTTAAGAAAAAAATTCATAGAAAAAAATGTATCTTCTTATTCCTTTTGTAGAAAAACTTCGCAATACTTGTACGAGATAATCTTTTTTCTAGCTGCTGTTCTAGCTGCTGTTGTTTATTTCAACGAGTGATTCACATTGTTTTTTCCTTGTTTTTTTCTATGGATAAGCGTGAAAGTCGTTTTTTTCCTTCGGACAAATCCGTTTCTTCTTTGTTTTTGTTTCTTTATTTTTGCTGCTGTCTTGATTATGGATTGAATTTTTCCTCGATACGTAGCCTAAACTCGGCCAAGTTACATCGAAAATTTTCTAAAATCTAATTTTTTTTTTCCTAGAATGCCCTCATCTTAAAGTCTATATGGAGTTTCCCCATTTTATATGTATTAGAGTGAAAAGAAGTGGCAACGAACGACGTCTATGTGTATAAACCTTGATGCTGTATAAAGTTGTAAATTTTAGTATTTTGCGCAGATCAGTTCAACCACCTCAGAGTAGTGGATTTAAAATTTGAAAATGCGACTGAATAATTTATTGGAAAAAAACTTTCTCGTAGGAAAATTTTATTTCATTATCAATTTTTTCAAACGAATATTATGATGATAGTTTCAGCTGAACAGTTTAATAGAGGAAAATTAAGTTTTATCGGAATAAGGAGGAACTGAAGTTTTTCAAGATTCTTTTCCCTAAATCTACTTCATTGGTCATTTATAATTATGTATTAATCTGTATATATTTAAAACTGCAAGTACTTTAAAATAGTCTAACGTCACTTCTCATGTAACTGAATATTATTTAAGGGCTCTATAGATACAGCCGCGATATTAATTATTTTGTAAAAAAAAAAAAGTTATAAGATTTATTAAATGTGTCTTATTATTTCGGTCAAGTCGTTTTCACTAAATTATTTTAACACCAGATAAAGTTGGCATAGGTTTATTTTCAAAATTCAACTTCGAAATTTGAAATAAATTCCATGGCTGCAGCTATAAATTTTACGAATATGTTATGCAAAGAATGCCTTACTGCGCGCCTCATGTTCCAGTAGAAAAATTAGAAAATAATTTATCTCTTGTTCTTTTTTTCTTTTTTTTTAATACGTGTTCCACTACTTTTTTTTTTAAATTAATTTTATTTAACTAGTATGAAATTTGTCCTGTAGGTATGTACCTACCATTTTTATTGTAGCCTACATTAATTAATATTGAAATTTTCTCTTGAAATGCAACCCGTAGGTTTCTTTCGACTTCTGAAACAAACTCCTAGCTTTGCACTTCATACGTTTTATTTGTATCCAAGTATTGGAGTGATGTCGTTTATTTGGAAAAAATTGATTTTTAATAGTTTTTTTTTTCTGGTAATCGATTTGTTCTATTCATCGGGTTCCAATAATCTATTACACTCAAAAATCGATTTTTTACACATTTTTTTCTTAAAAAAGCCTCCAAATTCCCAATATCTGAGAATTGACTTAAACATTTTAAACTCAATTTTTGAATGTTCAATTCACATTCCCAATTATATTGATTGATTGGAAGATAAAACTCGATTTAATCGATTAATAATCAACATTATAACTTACCTATACCTATCTACATGCGAGAGAGACAGTAAGATAGGTAAGGAAAGTAGTGTGATATGCCAAATTGGTTTTTACCAGTTATACAAGTTTTGGTTTTTTATTGGCTCCCTCAATTTTTAAATCAATTACTTACCTGGATTGATTCCTAAAGTACGTAACGAGATACCATACACATGGTATCTGAAGACGAAAACATCGATAAAATACATGTTTTACCCGTGAGTGAATGAAGATGAAATTGAAGGAATTGTCGAAATAAAAATGTTGAAGTAAAAACAAATCAGTAATTTTAAATATTAAATTAATATTTCCCCACAGTGAGATATTCCAAAATTCACTGTGGGGGAGAAAAACAGGAAGGGATAAGCCCAAGGTTTGTTCTTGCCAAACTCGTGTGCTATTTCATAATAAAAATCTAAAAAGATTGAAAATTATACCATTTTCTTTCCTCGTTTTTCCCTTATTTTCTCGGAACTTTCTACCCCATTTTGAAAACCTACATCCTCAACCACCGAATTCTCCTACCATACGTGACCACGTAAGCCGGACATATTGTTAAACAAAATAATTACGAGTAAACCAAAAATACCGGTTTATTCGGAAATAGAAAAAACATACCTTTGTTTTTCAAGACATAGTAATATTCATATTGCAGAATAGGACGAAGTATTTCGAAGCGGACAATGGATTAACAAAATACGAAAAACAAGATGAAGTAACGACGAGGTTTCATCAAGATGAATTTTTTATACAATGTTAAAAGCAAAATTACAACAAGAAAATTCGTAGGTCTTACTAAAGTGAAGGTACCAAATGGAGTGATTTCTTCTTATCTTGAAAACTTAGAGCTAGCCCAAAAGTTCGCAAGAGAAGCAGAAATCACTATATCAAATTCCATTTCCGATAACAAGTTAACAAAAGAAACAAGTCACGAGTAGAAACGGAAGATGATATTGGGAAAAAACGTTAGATAATGAAACTCCATTCTTCAGAGAAGAATGTAATAAATTATCTGGTTTCAAAATTTTACAGATACTTCAGTAGGTATACCAAGCATTACTGTATTCAAAACGAATGTAAAAATCTTCTATGAATATGTGACTCGCTCCTAAAATTTAAATGGCTATAGAACTTAGCTTCAAAATTGTTATTAAAACTTCAGTTTGAATTATTAGTGAAGTATTGTTTAGTCCAGTGGTTTTTAACTTCCCTTGTGGAAACATGAGATCAATCGAAGGACGTAAGATAACATGTACATACAATTATGGAAACTATTACTGAAGGAAATTGTGGTATCTTGTGAACAGGAGGGAATTATAAGGTTAAGGAGATGATGAATGAACGTGAATGTGTTAAACCAAGAAAGACTGAAAACTATGCTGATTCATTCGAAACCAAAAAATATTCTGGCATCAAAAAAAAAGTACCATGTATACTCTCGAAATTCTCTATGTATTTGACAATTATTGAAAAAAATCCTCATCAGCAACATTTGATTTTGCAACTCATAATAGTTTTATTTGAATTTCACTAAAATGTATTATTTTTTAATTCAACTTAATTTGTGGGGGTGAAAGTTTTTTATTTTTCCTTTTCATCCTTGCGTGGGAGCCATGTGCACATGTTTAATTTTAAATCATCCAAACAGTTTTTCCCCCTCATTCCAGACAAAGATTAAAAAGTGTTTCGCACACTTTCCTATCCATGTTCACCGAGTTTTGCTTAAAATTGACGCCCAAAATACTGGCTGGCGTTGCAATTTAACGATTAAATAGAAAATGGAACGAGAGTGGAACGCGCGAAGTATTTGAAAAGTTTTCATCGCGTTATCTTCGATTGGAATGAATTTTCGATTCGGATTTGTCAAAATGGTTTGTCAGACAGACCGAAACACCTGCAAATTGTCCGACCTTTGAAAAAAAGAAAAGAGAAAGCACCTTTCGCCCCTGTTTTTTTTTCTTTTTTTTCCTCTTTGTGAATTCGATTTGAAGTTTCTTCTAAAATCGTCGAATTCTCAATTCTTCGGCTATAATCTATACGACATCGTGCATTTTTTTCTTCGCTTCTCTTTTAACCATTTATTGTGGTTACTTTTTTCTCGAAAGCACCAGAAATCGATCAATGCTAAATGGTCAAAAGCAAATTACATGCGTTTCCGTCGGAATTATTTTCCATGATATAAGCTCTAACGTGGTTTTCTCGGTTTATGTTACAAACTCCTTAGACAGGTCACTTTATATGAATGTGAAAGAAGGTTTTTTCTTTGTAAATTTTCGTAAATGTACCGTCAACACAGGTCATTGTGCATACGAACGTCATTTATAGCCTTTACTAGCTTCACATTCCTTTTTGTGTGTACTAGTTTTTGGTGAAAAAATGTTTACACATTCGATGGAAAAACCGGGATGAAAATGGTATCGTAGGAAAAAGTATCTCCGGGACGTCGTAGAAGAAATTATCTTTGGTACCGACCTATGTGGTTTTAAATTTATGGTAATTCTGATTCTCTTTACCATTTTTATTCATGATTGACGAGAAAATGAAAATTTTATGAATACGTGCGGTTATAAGGAATTCTCTTTTTTTCTCTTTTAAGGCGGTCAAGTTCCCTTCCTTTGGGTGCTGAGGCTGCTCAGCCAAATGCACCCATACCCACTTAGTCGTCACGCGTTATTCTCAGGCGTCCTGTCTTTGTGCTTGAGTAAATTATCTTACTAAGCTCCAACTCTCTCACCGGACCCAGTTCGTAGTATGCCTGTTCCAGTATCCTTTTCCTCCTTGTTTCCAAAGCTGAGCACACGCGTAGTATTTGCATTGAAGTATTGTTTCCTGCTCCAGGTTTTGTTCATGCAGCATTTGATCCCTATACCTCTATTTTGTGTAATATGTCCCACATACCTTCATGGCCAGTCAACAGCCTTACTATGAGCTGATAGTGTTTCTCATCCAGTTGCAATCAAAATTATGCGTACCAACCAGTCGGTTTTTCAAGACACATTTTACTGACATACCATTATAAGTATACCAGTGATCCATCCTTTGATTTCATCCCCCATGTTGCTATCTTGTATTTGATCCCACTGTACATGATACGTTGGTAAGGTTTTGGTTCCATGGGTTTTCCCATTGAGCCTTTTCCAACCATTTTGTTAGCTACTTCATTTATTGATATAGGTATCACAGTGACTTGGTGAGCATACAACTGTGACCGTATTCTTGGCAGGTAGCTCGTGTAGCTTGTCTGTACAATGTGCTACCAGTATTTGTTGTTATTTTTTAACCCCTAATGATGCCTTAGCGGATTGCTTGTTCATAATCACACCAATAAAAATGTTCTTAACAGATAGGTTTTTCTTCAGACATTTGCATGTACGGTTCAAAATGGCCGTAATTTCTTATTAAAAACAGCGACACTTCCTAAGCGATATAAACCATCCCATAAGTGATGGATGGAAGTTTAAAGAGAAGTTTACCTTAATGTCTTATTTTCTATGGTTTAAATTTTTTCCCCGACATTAAAGAAAGTTAGTTAAAATTGTAAAGCGGGTGTATTTTTTTTTCTTGATGGAAAGAATGTCAGAGCGACTGTTACTACTCAGAATTACCAGGGGAAGATCTTAAAGGGGCTTGTAGGGGGCAGTTTTTTTCATTTTATTTGAAAACTAGTTAATATCTAAAAGTCGCAGAAAAATAATATCTTTCAACCTTGAAAATGATTAAAAAACGTAATTTTAATCTTTATTTTCCAGAAAAAAACACATTTTTTTCTTTTTCCTTCCCCACTTATTTTCTTGTTCAATAATATTTAACTTAACATCTACATGGCCAGAATGAAGACATAATTGGGAACGAGCCTATAATTTTCACTTCGCTGATTTTTTCATAAAATTCATGTTTAAAAAAATAGTATTAAACCTTAACGAATGTTCGATAATATTGTGAAATAGGTACTTGAAAAAAGATGAAACATCATCATGTAATAAAAATTTTATTTTATTGTTATTTAATTATATTTTATAAAATTAATTGGTTCAGTAAGTATAGTTACTGGGGTAAAAATATTGGCAGAAGTCAAGTTTGTGGGAAAAAGTTAATGGTTGTTGGTTCTTAAATGATTTGTTGTGGGGGAGTTTTTGATTTTGGTTTTTTGGTTTTTATTTAAGAATATATTTTTATGACTTTATCTACTTTTTCACTATAACCATTTAATCTTTTTAGGGTTTTTGAATTTATTTTGGAATAAAATTATAGAAACCAATTATGTAAAACATTTTTTTTTGGGGGAAGGGGTGCGGGCGACGAAAAATGTCGTTTTCGTAAAATCATAAGTATTGTTTAATTTTCATAAAAGCTTTGTTTTTTCTTGGTTACTGAAGTATTGGAATGAGATTTGTTGAAATGTATCTTCTATTTTTAAACATAAAATATTTTAATAGCCTGCATTTCCTGATTGTAAAGAACAAGTTGAATTAAGTCTGAGAAATATATACATAGTGTCCGGATCTCGTTTGAAAAATCAGTAAATAATACGAATAGAATTCGATGAAAGAAGAAACCAGTTTATGTACAAAATGTTGTATATTTCTAAACTAAAGGCGCTTTGTGTTTCGAATAGTGAAAAATCACAATTTTCAACCCCTGACTGCAGAAATGTTGATCTGAAAAATACAATTTTTGACTGGAAGAAATGGTAATATCAGCTGAGATGAAAAAATTAAAAAAAAATTCTATTATTATATCATGTTCTTTCTTTTTTCAAAATTGAAAGAGCTGGTAAATGTAGAAAATTGAGAAAATTGAAAATTCAGTTATTTTGGCCTTTTAACAAAGAAAGCAATTTTCTGAATTTTTAATATTTTCTTACTCTGTCAATTTTGTGAATGGGCAAAACGTGGTGATTCAATTTTTTTTTTTTTTTAGCCTTTGCTACTATTTGTCCTAGGCAAACAGTATTTTGCTATTTTGCTGATGAAAATTGTGATTTTTCAATATTTGAAACACAATAGCGACTTTAATTTGGAATTATGTAAATTTTTTTTGTGTTTCACTGAGTTCTATTGCCGAACGAACTGTATTCCTAGTTGATTCAGAATATAACT
Organism: Ericerus pela; assembly: GCA_011428145.1. Classification (NCBI taxonomy): domain Eukaryota; kingdom Metazoa; phylum Arthropoda; class Insecta; order Hemiptera; family Coccidae; genus Ericerus; species Ericerus pela. The sequence goes on from WOFM01000392.1 coordinate 1,631,186, forward strand.
TGGAGTTTCAAAAAAAAAAAAACGAATTATGCCCCTTACATAAATTTTCTATCATAAATTTACTTCTGAAAATTTTTTAGCGACTGTGTGGTATTTCTCTGAACGTACGGTTGGTATTAACTTCCGCAACGGTAAAAAAAGTGTAACCAAGGCCAGAGCTTGCCTTCCGTTTTGAACCCCTCCTAAAACTTTTTTTTTGGTAATTTCAATAAAATTGTATCGTAATTCCAATATGGACTGGCCCTATTGTCCTTTCCGTTTTCACCACTGTTTTTAGTATATTTAGTTCCTCAAAATTATATAAATATGCGATTGAAAACTTCTGTGATGGCATTACGAATTTCTTTACCGGAAAGTAATCGATATCGATGCTTGAATTGCTCAAAAATGGCAGACGATCGATAACTATAAGGATTATTCAGTTATTCACACTATATGGTTCGTTTTATAAATAAAAGTTTTTATTTGATTTCAAAAGTCGAAGAAAAGAACGTGGAGACTTCTTTCGTAAATTTTATAGACATTTCCGGATTTTTCTGCTTTTTTTTTTTTATCTCCTGTTGGTTCGAAGGGTGCTCCGACGATTTTAAAATGTCTTTCCTTTTCATTCTTTGTGTGCACCCCATTCTATCACTCTTTAATCAGATTGTGTTTAAGAGAATAAGGAAGCCACTAAAAATATTTTGTAACGCAAGTGCGGTCACAAATTTGTGCGCTCAGCTAGAAACTGTTTTGGAGAGTTTCAATTGCACTTTTGGTAATGGACTTTTTTTTATTTTTTTTTATTTTTTTTTATTTTAGTTTCGATATAGTTATGATGAAGCAGTGTGGCGACACGCTGGGCCAAATATGGCATATGTGTAGGTTGGTGGGCCAGTTTTTTATGGATTTTCGCTTGAAATCGAGTTTTCCTTTTCCTTTTTTTTCCCTTTTCCTTGCGAATAATTCCTTGTGGTATCGTAAAAATGATGGTAATTTCATAGTCTTAGTGCTTCAGATGTACTTTCCTATTGGCGTATGGATAAATGAGTTTTTGTCGAGATCGAACGTGGTACGAGGTCAACTGCCGAACTACAGTTTTAGTCGATAAAGACGTTCTCCTAAATCTAATTGGAGACCATACTCTTCTCCATTCTCCTTTATTAAACGAATGTTAATAATTTATTGGCAGAATCTCGATTGGGGATACGTTATAACCAAATTTCATATTGCAACATTCGTTTCATTGAAAATATAACCCAGCTACTTTTTTTTTTTCACGTCACTATACAGTTCCCAACTTCAAAAGCCAAGAATGTTTTCAATGAATAAATTTTGAAAAGAAATTTATTTAGAGAGCTTGTGGAAGATTGAAGATAATTTGCTATTCGCTACTGTCCATTCTCGTTGGCTCAGCTCAAAGTTGAAGAAAAGTCACGAAAATAGTTTAAGTTTTATGAATCGAATAAAGAAAAGGCTTTCATTTACTAATATTGATTTTGGAAAGTTGAATCGGTCCTAAGCCTGATAATTTCCGTCTGCAACGCGATTTCTGATTGAATTTTGTGGAGTTTATCCTTGAAATTTTATTACAAGATTTTTAAAGTTCACTCTCCAGACAGCACTCAGAACAGTAGGTGACATGCGTACCTAACATTTGCGTACACAATCAATTAGTGGCTGTGTTGGTGGCATCTGCGCGCACTCAGTGACGATCGCCTACACATAGTCCACGCGAGGATTATGTCTGATCGTGTAGTGGACAGAAGATTTAGTAGAAGAAAAAAATGTACGAAGAGCGAGATTAGAAGTGAGTAAAGAGCCGAGCTCCTCAAGGAAGATGAAAATTAGGAGATACATATATGTTGAGTTTTGATCTTTTTTGCCACACAAATTAAATAACTCCTCTCACCCCACCTAAAGCCTGGAAAAAGTATGAAGGGAATTAATATGGTTTGTACGCAAGTGTCACCACTTTTCCATCGTAACTGAGTGCCACTAAACAGCCTTCAATTGGTAGTGGACATAAGTGTCATGCCCGCATTTGTCACTGGACCCCATGTAACTGCCCATTAATAAATAAATTTTTCATTGCTAACCAAAGGTGAATTACCAAAAGGTTGGCTGTTCGTTCACTCGTGTTTGAGAGGCCAAGCTCAAGAATGAACAATGTTTAAGTACTGACTTTTCTACGCAAATGATTATAATCTTAGCTAGCTATATTTAGACTTACGAAAAATCTTTACCTCTTAATGTTTTCCTTACCAATATCATCCCTTCTAATTAGTTTAAAACATAATCATCTTGTTAAAAAGTACAGTACCTATATGAAAAGAGGTAAGTACACGTGAAAGTAGCGTCATGATGCAAGTAAGTGACCAGTGTACCTATATAGTTATTGCTATGTTCGCAAGTTCACTTTCTGTCTTCTGCTTCCCCTGTTTTCGACCCTTTCTGAGATAGTAAAGAGTTATTTTGTTGGTGGTCTATGTTGAGTCTTTTACGCTTGACACGTGTCCTGCTTAATTCGACTTACTGTAAGTAAATGCTTTTATTTAACTCCATTTGGGAATAGGATTTTGACTTTGTTTTTGGTTCGTATATTACGTGTCTTTGTGGAGTGTAATAGTGTTCGCTAGGTTTCACTTCACACGTTATACACTTATGAAAGCACGTTTTTAAAAGTTAATTTCTGACATGTTATTATTATTATGTCGGATTTCACTTATGACCCTTTTCTGTTTACATTATTTTTTTCAAATTATTTTTAAGTAGATTTTTGAAAAAAAAAAAATTATTAAAATCACCTGAGTATTTGGACCCAAGAGTATGAGTGAATACTTTTCTCGTTTCGTGATTTTCTGAGCATTTTCGCATTATTTTTGAAAATTCAATTTTTTTAATATGTACCCCGTTTTGTGTTGAGTCCATTTTTAGGCGTAATTTTGTTCGGATAGTTTCGAAATTTGACACACATATTCAGATCCATCTTAGGAAGAACCCAATTGTTTTGGTCTGGATGGGGTGCATAGTACGTCCGGTAGGTCAGTTTATATGCATTTTTTATTGAACAGCGTAAAGGTTACAATTTACATTCGGTAGGTCTGAAATTTGGTATACGTATGTGCTTTAGGTCAAGAACAGTACTTACTAATTTTGGTGTGGATAGGCCTTATGGTACGTCTAATAGGGGCGATTTTGTAGCAGTTTTGGCGGATTAATGGCTCTGAAAGGAGTAATTTTCAAGCAATAGCAACAAAATTTAGAACAGATGTGGATTTGAAGTATATCTAACATGATTCCAAATTTACTTCCTGTTGGTATTATGGTTCATTCCTTGGGGTTATTGGAGGTGCTCATTTTTCATATTATCTCAATAAAAGTTTCACTTCTCTTTCAATAGTTACGAAATTTGGTACAAAGAGTACTTCCCGTACAAGGACCAGACCTACCAATTTTGGTTTTGACTGATCAGTGTGTTCCCAGCTTAGCTATGCAGTGTGATTTTCACTCTTCTACCCTTCTGATAATGGTTCTGAAAAATTAATTTTATAGCCTTCATCGAGAGAACCATTCGTTTTAATCTAAAACCAACACCCACCCGCTGAAGTACACTATATTTGAATACGGACTCTATAGAATCTCCGCTAATATTTTCGTTACCAGAACTTAGACAACTGCACTATACTTCGTTTTGCAATGTTGGTTATTTTTTCTCATATAAGTGTTTTTTGTTTTTTTTTTTTAAATTTTTTATATACTTAATCCACAATTTTCGTTACTACAAGAAAGAAAACCATCGAATAATTTCTTAAAATTGGGCTTGTTAGAACTGAGAATAATTTTTCATTTCATAAAAAAATAATAATTTTTGATAAATTTATAAAATATTTTGAAAACATGATCCTTAATCAGTATATTTTATTAAATGCATCGTGTTTGTGGGATATTGGTAATTTTTTTCAAAAAATGTAAATATTTTATATATTACTCTATTAGAAGAATGTTGGTGATATATGTGATTTTTAAACAAAGAAAATCTACTTTTTCTTGCGAAGCTTGCTGCGCAAGACTTTTTTTAGTTTATTTTATCTGTTAGCTCGATATTTGAAATAGATTTTTTAATGAAACTTTAGGTTACTGTGAGCTTTTATATCTCTTTTTTTAGTAAGGGGCTGGGTTTTAGAGCCATATGTTAGAATTGTTCGGACGCAGCTGTTGAAAATGTTGCTTTTTAATAAACTGTTTAGGACGGGTCCTTTGGAAATCATTTTAAACGACTTGTAGGTAGATATTTATTCTGTGTTACAGTCATACGCCGATTAATTTCTTCCTTTAAGTGATTTTTACATGAAACTATGTTATCTAATTTCTTTATTACTGATTGTTATGAAATATTTTTTAGGATTACTGTTTAAGGTTTTGGTCTTTTTGATATTTATGTAGGTCCCTCCTTTTTTCCTCTTGGTAATTTAGCCCAAAGGTCATTATTATTTTCTTTACTTGTAGCCACAAGTATTACATTATCTGCGAACTAAAAACCATGTGGCAAATTCCTACGTAATAAATTAAAAACTTGGTCCTCAAGGTTATCGTGGGTAGATTAGAATGAGATAGGTTTAGAGGCTTTTGCACTTGAACAGTGTCTGGATTCATAATATTAAAAGACTTGTTATAAATAAATAAATAAATAAATAAATAAATAATGGAAGTTTATGTTTTGATAGGCAAGCTTCAGTGTGTCAGTTGTTATTATTATCGTGAAAGTTATTGTACTTCGTTGTCCAACTTCATTTCTAAGTTGTTTAATTTAGACCATTGTCAATGCACTGAAAACCTAACAAAAATATTGAAGAAGTCCTACGAAATGATTAAAGTGAAAATTCGTTATCCATTATGGTGATCAAGTGTGGATTTTGTGATCAATGGGGGAAGAGGAAATAATGTCAAGAAATGAAAAAATAGGAAGAGAAGTGCCAAACTTGATGGAAAACGCATGAAATATGAGATGAAAATTCATCAATATTACTGCTACATACAGAAATTATTATGCTCTTTTTATTTTAGTTCAGAGAAGTGAAAAAGAAACCATTTTTTGAGAGACAGATTGCACGAATGAACTGTAAAAGACCGACAGAATTAATAAATTTTCCTTAGGAGAGTTGGTGGTGCACACATATAATTATTATTGAAAAGATTAGAGCATTCCACCATCATGAATGTACGATATAACTATATTATAGTTGTTGGATTTTATCGTTGGGTGAGTGCTGTTTTTTTTTTTTTGTATTTTATTTTCTTTTTGGATTGACAAGGCAATATGAATGAAGTGCTTTTACTTTATAAAAAGATCGCCTCTTCATTATCTGTTCCTTTTTCTTTTTTCTTTTTTTAACTTAGCAATTTTATTTTTTATTGTTGGTATTGTTTTTCTACGTGTAGTCTGCATTAAAACTCGTAGTCATTTTTTCCTTGTTTTTTATGCCGCAACCTTTTTTTCCCTTCCTCTTCCCACATAACTTGGCAGATTATTAAAGAATTTCCCTAGGAAATCCATTATTGTACTCGTCATGATGGTGAATTTTTTCCCCCCATTTTATTTATTTTTATTTTTTGTCATCTGTCGTTTTTGTAGCAGCATCACCCAGTGTTACTGCTGTCGTAAGAAGATCAAGAACAGACGAGTGAAAAAGAAACACACTCAAGTTCTGTCTAGCATTTTCCTTCCCTTCGTTTTTCATTTTCCCCCTCTTTTTCTTTCTCATCCTTGTCGGTGATGTACAACACAACAACTTCGTTATCCGTGTTTCCGAAAATCGAATTAAACGTAATTTTTCAACATGTTTCGTTAAATTAAACGGTAGGGTTTCATTTTGTTGGAAAGGTTTTCGCCCGTATCCATTTTATTTTTTGTATCGTTGGAAATATGGGTATAGAAATATAGTACTCTGCTGAAGATGTTACGTGTAATGTGTGTAATACTCTTTTAGCGGAAGTAGGGCAGCTTGACGAATTCCGGTGTATTGTATCAACACCAAATCCCAATTCAGAGGCCAATGACGAGTTATTATTTGCAAACATTCACTTGTGTTTTATGGCACGACACACGTTCACTTTTAACATATTTTATTTCAGACCGAATGAGTTGGAAACTTGAACCTTTTTTCCTCCCATCCCACTTACAAAAAAAAAAGAAAAACAAAAAAAACAAATACTGAACATTGAACAATGAGAATGGAATTTTGTTTCTCTGAAATCAAAAATTGATGAAATACGATCCATTTATTTGTTCTCTTGTAGCTTATCACTGTCAAAATTTTCGTTAATGTCTGCCTAAATGGCAAAAAAGGAGAAATGAAAAACATTTTCTTCATGGAATTTATTTGAAACCTTTTTCCAAATTTTTGCTTGATTAGTCGGTTGATATCATGAAAATCAAAAGACGAAAACATAAAAACTTACTACCTAGTACAACCGCCATTTTGAATTCTCGTCTTGTGTTTTTTTGAAAAACTCATGTTGTTTTAAGCCAGTTTCATTCGTAATAAGGAAAAGTAAACAGCACTTACTAAACTTTGTTGTTTCACTGCCGGTGATTTAACCAATGACAGTTTAAAATTTAAGGACTCAGTTTTTCTACAAATTTGGCTAAAAGGTACTTATGGATTGAAGAAGTGCCCATACTAAATTTGAACCCCTGAGCTCCCTTAAAGGGAGATATAGGCAGCAAGGTAAGCAAGTCACACAACCAAAAGGTATTCCTTTATGGAAGAATTGTCCTTACCAAGTTTGAGCCCTCTTGCTATGTTTTAAGGGGAGATGTTGACTTTTATCAAATTACTAGCCACCGCTGCTGTCAGTAAGAAGTTATTTCATTCAAGTTTTATAATTTTTTATTTTTCAACACTTCAACAATAAAAAATTATTATCTATACTTATGAATGGGTTGAATGAAAAAATAAACGTCAAATGTGGAATCAGTGCCTCAAGATATCATACTCGATGCTGTATCACACAACTAAATATGAGGAGTCAAAATTTTTCCCCCCTTTTGAAGTCCCTGTGGTTTGAGGAATAGGTTGAATGAAAAAATAAATGTGAAATTCAAATTCAGTATTCCAAGACCCAGACTCGCTGATGTATTACAACAAAATATGAAAAGTTAAAATCTGGCCTTCCTTTTAAAGCCACCGTGGGGTCCAAAAATGGGTTGAATGAGAAATTTGAAATCAGAGCCTCCAAACTCGTACCGGCTTTTGTATCATGCATCTAAATATGAGAAGTCAATAGTTACCCTTCTTTTGAAGCTCTTTAGAATCCAGGAATGGGTTGAATGAGAAAATAAATATCAAATTCGAATTCAGCGTCCCAAAACCTATACCTGCCAGTGTATCACATAAAAAAATATGAGAAGTCAAAATTTGCCCCCTGTCTTTTCAAAGGCCCTGTTAGTTGACGAATGGGTTGAATGAAAAAATAAACATCAAATTTAAAATCACCGCCTCTTAAAACATACTTGCTGATGTATCACACAACTAAATATGAGAAGTCAAAATTTGTAACTGACAGCCAACAGTTTGTTAAATTTGATAACAAATAACAACTAGCCTACTGGAAAGAAAGAAAGAGAAGTTAAGTGTAAGGTAAGGGGAAGACAAAGATAGAAATATTTTCATAATACATGATCAGAAAGGCAATTGAAAAGTAGCTCTTATCATTGATGAATATAACCTCGACGCAAAGTGAATACGCCATGGAGACACGACACGTTCACTTTACATCGAAACAGAGGTTACATTTTCTGAATGAAATGTAAAGGAGGTTGATATTTTGTTCCATTTTTTATAATTTTTGTATAAGACTTATCATTTGATATGATTTTAAAGTTTTATCGCTTTCTGATCATTAATTTATATAAAATACATTTTTCAAAATGTTCGTTCACTCTAAATGCGTCAGTAACACTTCAGTTGCTGTACATAAATCATAAATTAACTTAGTATATTGTTCTATTTCTCTCATAAGTATTGAAGAAATTTCAAGAAACATCCTGAATATTGTATAGGTAGGAGATTGTTTTCGTTCGAAAAAAGTTGTTTGAATCGTATAATTACTCTTTGGTTTTAAATTACGTCAGTTATTTATCTCAACCCAAAAAAATTGATTTTAGCTAAGGGTGGGAGGCTGATATTCGTGCCGAAGTTGTCCCGTGTGGTGGAAAAACCTTTTCGCCTGCTGGTATATAACTATGTGCGTACAAATATTTTTGTGTTGTATAATAAAAATGCTTCCGAATGTGGGATTTCGTAAAAACTGGAAACGTGGTGGTGTGATAATATCGTCGTGTCTTAATTTTGGTAATGAAGAAGACGACTTTCAGGGGTAGGCGCAAGATATTGGGAAAATGCGAGAAATTATTGTACTTTTTATTGTCAGTATGTACGTATAGTCTGCTGTTTCTTCGTTTCTTCTCCCTCACCTTTTCCATCTCTTCGGTGTCATTGTTGCTTCTATTTTTACTGAAGTTACATATTCTATTTTATACGACTGCGCAAAGAAGATGTTGAAAACATTATTCTTGGTAACAACTTGGTGAATTTGGTGTTTTCTTATCGTCTGTATATTCTTACAGTGAAGCGTTCAAAATGTACGACGAACTTTTGTTTGCTTTTGGAATTGGGAAGGGGTAAGTTAGCTGTTTTATGGGGTTATTAGGTCCTAGTATTCGTATTTACGTCGTTTGACGATGTTATATTACTCATCTACGTTTCATGATGAGGGCATTTTGTCCGCGATTTAGCACGTTCATTAAATCCTTGTTAGACCTCAAGTATGTGCTGAATAAATAAAATGTAATTTCATCTGTTCTTTTTGCGATGAAATTCTTTCTTAAGAGTTGCTTTGGAGTTTTGCCTCAATCCGCTGAATCGCAGCTCTCTTTTTTCTTGACTAAAAGCTTTCAGTGATATGTCTGCACGTGTTAGTTTGTTCACAATGAAATAAGTGAGACTATATTTCTACGCGTTCTATAGGATGAAAAATGAGACACTATCGACAAAAAATGTATTATGAACAGCATTAAAAAGTTTTTCACGATATTAATTAAATTTTACTGCTGAAAAAAAAAATAAAAAAAAATAATGAAAATAACCAAAAAAAAGAAAACTTGACGACAGAAAAATGTGTGCAAGGAGTAGCATTACATGACAAATATACACTTCGCACAACGAAAAAATGTTTTTCCAAATAATATCAACAAATTAATTATTTAATTATTGTATTCAAGTAATGCTTTTTTTGTCTTCTTTGACCTTATTTTCCTCCACTTTTGTTCTACAAGAACTATTTTGGTTGCTGACAGTACCTCATTTTCCTACCAAAGACAAACTTTCTATTGAGATTCTAGCAAAAAAAGGGCAGGAACATGTCAGTTGATTTGAATGAATTTGATTGATGTGAATGACCTACACCTCATACTTGTACTTAGAATTCCTCACAATTTTGAAGTTGCTATGTAGTTGTGCTGTCACGCAGGTATTGGCTTCTGAATGAGTCTCTTTACTGAAGTTGCAGTGTGCAACTTTTCATGCAGTTATGTATTTTTGAGTGCAGCTTAGTTCACATTATTCAGCGGTATAACAGACAGTGTGTCCTTCAAACACCCTTTTTTGTCAAACATGTATTTTCACACTGTCTAAAGTTTTTGGAGAAGAAACAAAAAGTAATAAAGTAAGGTATCTACTACCTATGTTATCAAGACTTAAATTATTCTATTGAAATGATTAAATGACGAAATAAGCGTGCGAAGATAAGCATTTAAAAAGAAAATAGAGTTGAAAAAAAGAAGTTTTCGGTTTGCAACCACAGTTTTTGTAACAGTTCCGGTCCATTATTATTTTCTTCAGCTATTTAACATAGAATATAAAGTTTGGGCAATGGATGGGCCTAATTACAATATTCAGAGGGCATACGATAGCCTAATATTCTAACTTACTTATGTTACGACACTGTATTTACGTATAGTTTCTCTTTCACACTTTGTATCCATGATGTATGTTACTCTAATTGGAAGAAATTTTATTTTATATGTCTGTGAGATTTCCTACATAAATAGCCATTTCAATAACAAATTTAACCTAAATTTCTCAGGATGGCATAAAACGGAAAGTTGATAATGCTGATATTTCGAATATGGCTGGTAAGAATAAATTAATAAAAATTCAACGGTTTATAAAAATCTAACCCTATTTGTATAACTATGTAGCCTTCTCAGGGGGTCTGTTTTGTTTGAGATGTACTGTACCTCTTATCTTCTTCAATATATTTGGCGTACTACTCAATATTTTATAGGAATTTTATTTTTTAATATTTTTGAGAGTAAGATATATTAAGAACTGTCAAGACATAGAAGAATAATTACATAAAAATTTCTCTCACTTTGACTTGGCGTACCACCTAACTACCATTCACGTATCACAGGTTGAGAACTTCTGGCCTACTGTATACATAAATTGGATATTTTCAATAATTTTTTTTGTTCTACCACTCACACTTTTGACAAATGTAGAAAATGGTCGCAAAATTGTCGAATTGAAGTAGGTACGTACTGAGAAGTCCGAGATCTGGACCTTAAAATAAAAATTATTTTCGACAAAATAAGACAAAATAATGACATCACAATTTCAAGACAATTTTCGAGAGACAAAATTCAAATTCGGACATTATATTATCCGAATTCGAACTCATATACAGATGAAGATGTGAAGACAGAAATAAAATCTGATTATCTTTCAGGCAATTATAATGCATTTTATTTCAGTAACGACTCTTCCAAATTCAGACAATTTCAGACAATAATTTGGTTTGATCTGACAGACTGGCGCCATGAGATATATGGGGATGAACACAAATTGAATGGAAAGTAAAAACCCATCGACGGACATGAATGCAGCCAACCTTATTTTGCTTTATCTCTGGTCTTTCCACGCTTTGCTTGTGGTTTGTAGTCATTTTGTATTTTATTATATTTTATTTTTATCAGTCATCCACGTGCGTTTAGCCTATTGTATGTCGACGTATATATTTCTGCTATCTGTAATTTCATTGGCTGTACACATAATAATCTCTATCGCTTTTTATATTATCGACATCGCATGTTTGAAGACAATTAAGCAGACAATAAGTGGGGAAATTTCCTTAACAAGAAGAACTGATTTGAAAAGACGAATTCTAATTTTAATTCACTCACTTGCTTTCTGCTTTGCATTAACGACACCCAGTACTATGTTCGTCTTTGCAAATGAATCCTTCTTGTGTAGGAGGATAGTAGCAGGTCCAAGTCACAAGTCGTACGTTTAAGTCCTCACATTAGGTAATTTTATAAGTGTACCATCCTCGAGATGTAGATAAACTTCAACCTGGTCTACCTTGAAGACAACTAGGATGGTAGTTGGAATTCCAGATAGGTTCAGTTGAAGACAAAAGGCAAATTAGGGATGTTCTTTCATCATGAAGGATCAGTAGTGACGACACACAAGTCATGTCTAATTTTGCCAGTTTCCATATCGCACTTCAAGGCAATCTTTTGAAAACACCTGCGAGGGGAAGTATTAGTCATCAATACGATCGGATGGAGTTCCTGGCATCTGTTAGGAGGGAAATTTGGTGTGTTGAAGACAACTTTAAGACAAGCTTGGTTCGAGATGACTGCCTTGCTCTGTCAATTAAAGGCCGCATCGAGCCTTCTTTTGCGCATAGTGGATTTGACTCCATCTATGTTAGTTATTTTTCTCACCTCACCCTCACTTTTACCAAAAGCTCCGAGACCTAAAGTTTCATATTAAGAGTCTTTTACAGAACATAACCATTACTTATGAAGACACACAATTAGGTGAAGACACAACAGCTTTCTGATTGTTTCCCCTACTTGATGTCTGCAATAGCTTTTTTTTTATATTTTTTATTTTTCCGCTACACACTTTGCTTTGTTCCACTTAGTTGACACTATGTTTCTTTTGTAATTATAGTCTAACAAAATAATTCTGCTGTTTGTTTTTGTAAGTTTCAAACCTTGTATGGATCAAAACTTTGTTAGGCTCTTCTGTCCGCACAACTTAGCTTATTGCTGATTCGTCATATTAATTTGCTGAGGTATGAAGACAAATGTAAGCTGTGTTCCGCCGTGTCCGAAGAAGTTTAATTCAAGTCAAGAAGAATTCAGCCGTAAAACATAGTCAAAGTCAAAAAAATAAAATGTCTTGAAAACACAATTCAAGACCCCTTGATTCAGTGTTTCGGTTGCATGATGCTCTAACTTTAGGATATTGTGACTTCATTAGCATTTAAACACCACTATGCATTAAAGGTTGACTTTATGAGCTCTCGATTTGAAATTGCCTCTTAAACCAAGGCAATCGATTTCGGACGCCTCAGTACCTAATTTCAATGCTTAAAAAATTTATTTCTAATTTTTTTCAATAAAAACAAGAAATGCGCTAAAAAGAGAAAAGTAATCCTTTTAAAATTTTTAAAATTTCTCCAGGAAGATCTAGGTCCAGGGACTGGAATTATTGAACTTGGCGCTCTTTTCATTTATCATATAGGTTTTATACATCAGTGCTCTTCGAATTTCATGAAAAAACTTTTTAATTTCCACCGACTTCAATAATTCCAGGAACCAGATTTACATCATGCTGCTGAAATTTTAAAAGGCTTATTTATCTCTTTTTACAGCATTATTTTCAATGATTTTTTGTTTCTTACGTTAAAACAGCTGTAATACTTTAACACTTGTATGAGACTACGTGGGATTACTTCTCTATCATAAGAAAAATCTATATTATAAAATGCAATCCCACTTTTTGTATATTTATCCGCGTTTTTTGCAATATTCACAACATTTTAATTTTGAAAAAAACTGCTCTTCTTTCACTTCACGCTTTCTCAGCTTCTATTTAAACTACAAAGCTGAGGTTTGTACTATTGAAAAGAGGAGAAAATTTGTTTGAGTTCTCTAACAAAATTTTTTTTTTTATTGCCATTAGTTATTAACAGATCGGCCATAAAAAAAAATGCGAATTAATGAGAAATTAGCCGTTTTTTAATTTGTCATTTATTTCAAAAACTAATAATGGCAGAAAAAAATTTTCAGTGACAACACTCCCCACTTTTTTACGACAAATATTTCCACCATCAGATTTCACATAAAACGAATTAATCACGAGATAACAGCGAGAAAAAATACAAGAACAAAACTGGGCGCACTGCCTATTATTGTATATGCGTATGTACAAAGTGCTTTCTGTGTAACGTTTCGCCATCTGTCACACGCATATGTATGTGATTTTGGTTATCTACTATTTGTAACTGGATCGGGTGGAGAGGGGGCGTAGACCCCTTCTCCAAAGCTAGTAGTTCATTAAAATCTATGTCAAGTTGAGAAGTAATGTTGGAACAAACAAAACAAAAAAAACACATATGTGTACGGATGTTGATAACCTCCTTATTTTTTTGAAATCTGTTAAAAATGTACGATACCTATACGGTATTTACCTATGATTTTTTTTTTCTTCGAACAGTAGACTCCCAAATTTCGAAAAATTATCCTAAAATCGTTTTATTTTCACATCTTTTACTTAATTAATATATTTAGTGACGTCGCACAAATGATGGTAATAACTTTTGTAGACGAATCTGAGACAGTTTAGTTAACATTGTTGGGAAGTTCAGCCAATTTTATCAGTAACGCAAAATCTTTATTCATGTTTTTCTCCGCAGAGTTGATTTGTTTTTGCTCCATCTCTCTAAATTTACTTCACTCTCAAATAGATTCTCAAAATATTTATCAGAACATACCTGCATATTCCGTTCTTCGAGCTTATCACATGCATTAGGCAGTTTTCGAGGCTATATATGTTTATAATCTATTGTTGTTGACGCGTGTATGTGTATTCGATAACTTAATGTTTTGTACGTTCCTGTCGACGTGTAACATGGTAAACTTATTCAAGCGTTACTTCTTTACAGCTCGATTGAGGTGGCATAGTCTATTAGAAATCAAAGTGTCTTATACAAATTTTTTTTGACAAATTTTCCCTCATTCCTGTTAGGTACACGTGGTTGTATTTCATTCTCGATTCTTTAGATCTGGAGTGGTCAATAATGAATGTATTGGATCCTTGAATGAACGAATCTATGTTATTTGTTTTCTCCAGATTGGAAAGAGTATAGCCTACGCCCGCAGTTCTCAACTTTTTTTTAGGCGTACCTCTTATCTTCTTCAAGAAATTGTGCGTAAATTGCCTACCACTCAATATTTTACTTTTTGTTTTTTTTTGTTTTTTTTAAATGTTTGAAAGAATTAGGTACTTACATTAGGAATTGTTAAAAATTGAAAAGTAGTTACAAAAAAATTTCTCTCTTATTCTGACTTGGCGTACCATCACTCATGTATTACAGGTTGAGAACTTCTGGCCTACGCAATTCGAAGTAATTTCATTGCCTAAAAAGTCTTTCTTTCGTAAAAATTTCATTTCCATCCATATCACTCGCAGAATTTCGAGACTGATCCCAATTTTTCGTTCCATGTCAGTATAAATTTGTTTTTATTTCGAAATTTGACGATGTGTTCATTGGACCCATTTATTATAAGCTTTTATTATACTCACTACTGCGATTTCAAAATATACCAATACTGCAGCCAACCTTCCGCGACGAAATAATATTTTATTTCGTATGAAGCTAAAGCCAAAAAAAAAAAAAAAAAATAAAAGCTTATTTTTTAAAAACTGATCGTTTTTAACGTAAACTTATCATACCTATTGAAAACAACAGGTACGAAAATATTTCTTGAGAACTTCAAATATTTGATATTTTTAAAATATTTCGTTTAAGGAGGAGTTCGTGTGTCCAACTTCAGTATTTAATCATTTTTCTCAATATCCTCAGTCATAGTTTTAAACTTTGAAATATTTAATAATGTCAGTTTAATAATTTGGTACAAATCATGATGAAACCTATTCTACTACCGTCCTGTCATTGTTTATATTTAGCACATTGGAAAAAAGAATAAATATTTCTTATAAGAACCAACTCTTCAATTCAAGTCGGCTCTTTTTGAAAACCGAATTTTTTTTTTTTTTTTTGCAATTTTATTCTGGATGATCGAACCTTGGAAGAGGACTAGTTTTGTACATTTCAAAATCAGACAGCTTGTTATGAACAAGTGCTAGAGATTCAATGGTTTATATTTTTTACTCGGCTGTAATGTTCTTACTGGGAAAGTCGTTAAATCAAGCAACTGAATTTAAAGAAAAAACTTCCTTGAGAACAATCGTGCAATTTTAAAAATAAAACTCCTATAATGAAACCTGGAGCAAAAATAAAAAGCTTCAAATTGATTAAAATTTTTATCGGAAAAGAAGAAATTAATTTTCTATTTTTCTTGGGCAGAGGAAGGTAAGTGTTTTAGAACAAGAGCTGAACATTCAGCTAATCTATTACTGCGCATTTCTTCTTAATAATACGAAAACGGATATAGGTAAGTATATCGTCTGCTGGAATTGCAATTCGGATGCACGTCTAACGGGGAGCGTATAATTTTATACCAGTCGTTATCGATTTTATGTAAATTTCGGTTGTAATATAAAATGACGCAGTAATTAGTTTTTAACTAGTGACAGAGTCTGTGCTCAATATTTATAACTTTCTCTCGGCTCCCATTCGTATAATTCATATCCGGCGGTACTACATGCGTTTAATTCTCTGATCGGATAATGGTTGATGTTAAAACAAATCCCATGTCTTAGAGGAAATTAACACGTCTGCGTCATTAAGGATTTGAGGTAAAATCGCCGCAAACCTTTCGGCTCATTATATACGGTGTGGTATCGTATCTTGTTTGAACGAATTTTCTAATTATTTTACGTGACTTTGTTACAGAATATGTGGCTGATCGGTTTATGAAAATGAATAAAAATGTTTCGGTAAATACGTAAGTATACTTTTTTCATTTTTTTCCTCTTCTTTTTTTTATGAGTATATTTTCTTTTTTTTTTGCGGCATAGGAGCTGCCTTTTTTTCAGCCAAGTTTTATTTCGCCTGTCTGCTTAATGGGCAGCGTTTGGGTTTACAAAATTGTTGGTGCGTATAAAGCGATGCATAATTTTCTGGGCTAGTGGTACCTATGAGACCAGTAGAATTTTCAATTTAGTTGTTTTAACTATCTAGGTACCTTATTTAAATGATACGTAACATCCTTATGTAAGTTGATGGAACGAATTTGTGTTGTCTAAATGAGTGTATCCCATGATTTTTTGCTTCTTTTTTCGATAGCGTACAAACGCTTCGTTTGGCCAACATCAAAAGGTATAACATCTGTAGTTTCTGGAAAAGATTCTCCAGCTTTTTATTAAGTATAACTAAAAAAGTACGTAGATTCTGTTGCACCTCAAACCTATAAAATTTATGAAATGGATTTTAGTGCTCTATCTTTAAATATGAAAGGATAAATATAGATAAAGTCCATTTTTGGTCTACAGTACAGTCCAAATTTTGTGCTTTGAGAATTTATGGCTTCATAAGTTGAGGATATGCTCTTCATGGTTTCATAATTTATTTTTGATCTATAAACATGTTTAGGTGTTCAGGCGGTACAGGGATTCGAACCCGTACCGGCCGAACACCTAAAACCCTCCCTCGCTCACCGTCACAAAAGGCAGCACCGTACTCACTCGGCCACGGTGCCGGGTGACGGTGATCGAGGGAGTGAGTATAGTTTTATGTGCCGACGTATAGTGTGGCGGCCGCCACACCACTCCCCCCCAGTATAGCGGAGCGTAATACGAATTCCCATACGGAGGCGCCTAGGTAGGAGCGTACACCGGAACGTGGCAATGCTCCCCCGTACATCACCGCTCCGTGGCATACATCCCCCAGCGCCGTCACGCAGAGAACCGGCGGTGTGACGCACCACAGTACAGTCGGTAGTTCGCCTAGTGTCCGAGAGATGGCGTGAATATTCCATCTCCCGGATCTCGTCGGGGTCACCACTTTAGGTGTTCAGGCGGTACAGGGATTCGAACCCGTACCGGCCGAACACCTAAAACCCTCCCTCGCTCACCGTCACAAAAGGCAGCACCGTACTCACTCGGCCACGGTGCCGGGTGACGGTGATCGAGGGAGTGAGTATAGTTTTATGTGCCGACGTATAGTGTGGCGGCCGCCACAACATGTTTATCCACAATACCTGGGAGAAAACGATGAGCCAGGCAGTGAGTAAAATTAAAAAAAATTAATGGTGTCGATATTATATCGATATTTCTGTGTATCCATGTTTTCAGCTGTAAAATATCGATATTTCCTCGTATCGCTTGATAAAAATAATCGATTAATATTTATATTTATAGAGGTTGTGAATCGAGGAAATGGTGAATTTCTAACAAGAAATAAAGATGTACTTAAAGTGTGGTCTCAGAAGTGTGTGTATTTACATCAGTGATGTGAATTATGAGTAGAGTACAGATTGAGTGAGATAAACAAGTAGCAGTGGAATAGTGTAACAGTGTAGCCGCAAGTGAAGATGTAAAAGTATATTAAAAAGATAGTTGAGTGTTCATCTGAATACTTTTATACCTTTACTCGCAGCTACACTGATATATTGCTCTGCTCCTCATTCATTAAACTCAATCTATGTTTGTTTATCAATTACTCCTCATACCATGTGCATGATTTACACTTTTGCTGCAATTACACATACTTCTCAGATGTTATTTTGATCTTTATTTCTTTTGTACAATTACTCTGCTGTATTGATCCATAACTTCTATAATATTGAGTTATGTATTTTTGAACCCTAGTAAATGTGATGAGATAGCAATTATATAGTAATGTGGATTATAGATCCAACATTACATATTAGATATTTATTAAAAATTCATATGGATTATATTCCCACTGTGGATTGTGATCAACAATGAATAAATACCTACTTTGAAGTTGTGAGCCTCATTACTAATTGACCAATATCATCCTTGTGCCCAATTGTCTGTCGTGACTGAATCAATAATTTTGTATTTGTGTGGGTGGTGAAAAAACTACAAAAAAACATTAATCATTTAATTTAGTTTGGGCTCGCATTAATATGCTCATCTACACCCATAAATGAAGCATTTTGTATCAAAATCAATGTAAATTCAAAATTTTGAATTTTTGTATCGAAGTATCGATGTTTAGTATATTATTGTTGAGACCACCAATCCTTCTCCCCTCTCACTCCTGCGAATACACAATCACACAAATACATAATTTATTTATATCTATTCGCGGCTACACTGTTCTACCACTTCCGCCGCTCATTCGTTCATTTCCGTTAGCATTCGTTTATTGCTCTAAAATGTACTTTACTTAAATTATGTATCTTCTATGAAATACACTTGCTTCTTTGACGGAACTTCACTTAAATCTTTCTTTCTTGTTACATCTCCGGTCCTCATCCTCTATATGGTAGCATCACTCTGTAACAATCCTTGTACCTGAAACAAATTTTTAAAATAATTAAAATCTTTTATACTGTGAATTTTTCTAAGTCAAATTGTTAATATTTTTTGTGAATAATTTTTTTTTAGTCATTTTTCGTAATTTTTATTTTCGTGTTGGGTAACATAGTTCCGACTTATTTTTATTTTGAGTCATAATTTTTGTCTTCGAAAAATTTTTTATTTGAGTGCTGTAAATGTTCAATGAGTTTCGTCGTTTGCTGAATTGGATTTGCCCTGCTTGTGTATAATCCAGCCAAGTGTCCGAAAGTTCCAAGACTCGTCAATTACTCAACTGTTTGAGAGCCCTGCTTGTGTTGCTCAAAAGTTGGTAAAGTCATTAGTGTCAGCCCTGCTTGTGTATGAACTAATTTGTCGTAGTCATCAAATTGGTAATAAATTGCCTTGAGCCATCAGAAATTGATCAGAAACCAACGTAAAAGCTTCAAAAATCATCAACATCAAAATTGGTATTCATCATCTCAATCAAAGTTCATCATTTGGCATCAACGAAAACTTCAAAATTCAACTTAAATACTCACTGAAGGACGTCCTCCACAACTGAAGCGCAGTTCAACCATCATAGTCCAGAGCATTATCTCAAAAATTCTTGAAAACGAACCTGAAAATCAGAAAATCACTGGTTAAAAAGGTATTAAATGAAAATTTTCCGCTGAAAACAGGTAATAAAAAATATATTTTTCGTAATTTTTTCGCAATTTTTTTGTATTTTTTGTGTATTATTTCGTATTTTTGCACTATTTAATCTTTCGGAATCAAAATTTAACTTGTATATTTGAAAATACCGTTATTTTCAAATAATTTTGGCTTTTTCAAAATTCAACTAAGTACAAATTTTGGCAAGTTCATTGCAAAATTTTGCAGCCACTTTTGTCCTAGAGTGTACAACTCATGACGTAAACACGGCTCGTTTTGTTCTTTCATTTGAACTTGTACGTTTAACCTTTTGTTAAGTGCAACGAACCTACGAACTCTTATCTACGTCCATTGAATAAATACGTTGGCGTGGTTTTCATTTTCAAACCACCATTTTGTTGCAACTTGTATTTTTTTGCTGTTGCACAATTGTGTCGCAAACTTTTTAACGATTTTTTTTCGAATTCATACTTAATATTTTTTTTTAATCTTCTTTTACTTCGAATATTTTAATTTATTTCAATCATACATTTCCCAATTACGTTTAATTTATTACAAATATACGAAAATTCCTTTTTTTTTGGTCTTCTATTAATTTCAATTTTTTTTTTCTCCCTACCATTTACAAATTTTTTTTCAGTATTGTGATTTTTTTCTTCTCACGATACCTCAAGAATTATTTTACCTCATTCTTATAATACATCTGGTGCATAATTATTTCAAATCACCTTTAATAATATTCATTTATTTATTTTTTTCTCCTTTCATTTCGAATTATTTGTTTTGTTGGAATACAGAATTAGATCAAAATTTTCCTCTGTTATCCATTCTTTCCTAATTCCCTGGTTTGAAAATAGCTAACTTCATTTCACCATCACTTTTTCATTTATTTCATTCTTATTAATTATTACTTCGAATATTGAATTCAATTACGAATCATCTTGGGTTGTATAAGTCTTGTTATTTTTTTAATATTTTTTTTTAAAAGGGAAGTGTCCAAACGCAACTTTAACGTGTGTTGTCTCTTGCCCAGTGTGGACCCACTCGAGAAACACATAAGGACAAACTAATATACTATCGTCATAAAATACATTGTTTGGTTAACACAGGGACGGCAATCCTTTTCTTGCGGCATTTGCTGGGAATTGATATCCGTAATATTTTTTTTTTTAATTCAAGTTCAGTCAATTCATTAATTATGAACACTGACAATAATGATAGAGTTTTGAACATTTTCCATGGAAATGGCTATGAGGGATGGCGTGCAACTGTCATAAGCACCCTAATTGGTAAAGGCTGCCACTCCACAATTTTTCCTACTGCTCGTGAAACTAGTTATATTTATACCTCATCTGAAGAACACCTTACGTCTGAATGGCTTAAATTCTTTCAAACTCAGGAACGGGCAAAAGCCCACATTTTTGAAAGACTTGACAAAAGAATCCTTCATCATGTCAAAACTTGCGATGTTGTTTCTCAAATTTTTGAAATTTTGAATGCTCGATATAGAAATCAGACAGCTACTAACATCATAGTTTTAAAATCAAAATTTCAGTCCCTTCGCTTCGATCCAAGGAGAGGTACCATCCGTAGATTCTTGGAATATTTTTCGACTATTGTAGAAGAACTACGTGATGCTAATTACCCCCTATCAGAAGCAGATGAAATTGATCAATTAATGATGTCATTACCTGAAAAATTTGATACTGTCTTCTCTGAATTTTGTCAATTAGAAATAGAAAAACGAACTACTGTCAGGCTCATAAAAATGATACTAGAAAAATGTGATCGTATTGAAAACTCTAATAAAACACTTCCTGGGTTTGATCAGCCCAAATCATCATACCAACTGATGAATAATAAAAGAAATTTTAGAAATTTCAGAAATAATAATAATTCCAATAACACAAACTCGAATTATAATACAACTAGTTATCTTAACGATCACAAAAATAATCAAACCAAACCAAATAGTTATCCTTCTAAAGATAACATTTCCCAAATGGATGTTACATGTTTTAGATGTAATAAAAAAGGACACATGTCCAGGACATGCCCTAATGAAACATCAACTACTAGTAACACTCCTCAACCTCCTAATCAGAACAGTAGCTCGAAATCCCAAAATAAAACAAATGATAAATCCAATTTTTGTGTTAAATATTCAATGATGTTGCATTCAAATCTTAACCACTTAAGTTTTAATGACATCGACGATGAATTTCAATGGCCCAAGCCCCCAACAGTATCGAAATCTGTCCCCCCAAAAAACCAACTCCACACGATGTTATTAGACAATGGAGCAGATGACCACATGGTCAACGATCTTTCAAAATTACAAAACATACGCAAAGTTGACAATACCCGTAGAGCACTTTGTGCTAAAAAAGGTGTATTTGTAAATCCCACTTACGTTGGATCTATGTATGTCAATGTCTGCAATTCTAAAGCAGAATTTTCCACCATTCACTTAATAGAAGTATATTATGATCCTGATTTAAGCCTTGATATCTGGTCAGGCACTAAAATCATGGAGTCTGGAATTTTCAAAATAATAACTGACACTGATCATGCAGACATCATAAATAAACAAACTGGTGAAATCACAATAACCGCACCAAAGAGAGGTTCCATATATTACATAGATTATGAGATTGTGGAAGAAGATGAAGAACGAAAAGTCTATCAAGAGCTTGTATGTATGCCTGTCCCTAATACGACATTAGATCAGGAAGATCATATAGATGATCAAAATCAAAATTTTGAATAACAAACTGAGGTTGAAACGAGTAATCCACAACTAGAGCAGGAAAGCATTGACCAACCTCAAAATTTACAAGATACTGAGGTGGAAGCAGTCACTCAGGATATTTATTCCGAATCAGAGGACAAACTAAATGGAGAGAGTGTCGGAATAAATAGAAAGCATAAGAAAAATATTAATAAAACTAAAACACTTTGGCATAGAAGATTAGGTCATCTAAGTGGCAAAAGCCTCAAAGCCTTATCTAAAGTAGTTGTAGGCATGCCCCAAAATTTGGTCTTTAAGGATGACGACTTTGCCACATGTGAAGTATGTATAAAAGCTAAATCTACCCAACTTGGTCATCATGGTGTGAGAATTCAACCAACAAGGAGAATGGAAGTAATCTCATCAGACATCATGGGACCCTTTCAAGAAGCATACAACGGAGAAAAATTCATTATAACATTCATTGACCATTATTCAAAATATACTCTTGCCTTCCCTATACTGAGAAAATCACAGGCCTTTGATAAGTTTAAAGAGTATTATTTATCATTCAACACCAAATTCCCAAACAATCCCATTTCTGTGCTAGGAACGGATCAAGCAAAAGAATACTCCGATTCAAAGATGACACAATTCTGCTCCGAAAAGGGAATCACTTTAGATGATGGTGTGGCATATACCCCCGAACTAAATGCTATAGCTGAAAGGCAAAATAGAACCCTACTCGAAAGAGTTAGAGCTATATTATATGACGCCAAAATTGACTTTAAATTATGGTCCACAATTGTACTAGCTGCCACCCATATCATCAATAGAAGTCCGACTCGCGTCAATTTAGGAAATATTACCCCCTATGAAAAATTATACGGGACCAAACCTGACATATCCCATCTTCGAGTTTTTGGTGCTATTGCTTACAAACATGTTCCAATTGAACAGAGACAGCAATCAGCAGTCAAAGCCAAGAAGAATGAAGAGGAGCGTCTCGACCCAAAATTCCTCCCCCTTGCAATCAAAACTATTCTAATCGGATTTTCGAATGTAGGTTATCAGGTATTGGACCCAGTAAAAATGAAATCCTACAAATCCTGCGATGTTAAATTTGATGAGACGAAAACATTAGCCGATTTTACCTGTAGACCTGAGGAATTACAAGTGAAACCTTTAGAAGAGGAAATAGAGGCAATCTACAGGGTCAATGTACTAAAACAAGCCTCACTAGAAGACTCACAATTTATAGAAGATTGTATGCCAGTAAGCTTTAGTGATATTTATCAAAATCCTTTCAAGAAAGAGTGGCTAAAGGCTATCAATGATGAGCTACAATCAATGTCAGACCTTAATGTTTGGAAAATTGTAGATCGTCCACCCAATATCAAACCTATAGATACACGCTGGATATTCACGGCCAAAGCCAATGAATGAGGAATAATGTGCCCCAAAGCTAGACTCGTAGCTAAAGGTTTTATGGATCGATCCAAATACACCATGACAGAAACATATGCACCTGTTGTGCAACTTTGGTTAATTAGGTGGATCTTATCCGTAACCAATCTATTAAACTTACAACTAATTCAATACGATGTCAAAACAGCCTATCTTAACTCTAACATTAAGAATGACATCTTTCTAAATATTCCCCTAGGTTGTAATGTCGATAAATCAAAATTGTTAAAACTTGTAAAATCCATCTACGGCTTAAAAACATCAAGTAAAAATTGGATTGAGTTATTGGATACTCATCTTTCAACATCCAACTTTACTAAGTCAAAAATTGACAGATGCATCTACATACGTAAAGATGAATCAGATGGCATTGCCTTCATGATAATTTACGTGGATGACATCCTTCTAGCAACCAACCGCGCCGAATGGATTAATGAAATAACCACCCACTTCGAAACACGTTTCACAATGAAAGTCATAAATAATCCATCTCACTTTGTAGGTTTTGAAATAGAAAGAAATCGTGAATCACAAATTATAAAGCTCCCACAAAAACAACAAATCCAAAAGATTCTCCAAAAATTCAAATTATGTGATTCTAACCGTTCCAAAATGCCTATGGAGACAGGCCTAAAGTTGAGCAAATCTGATGGAACCGATAACAAAGAATATAGATCCATGATTGGTGCACTATTATACGTATCTAGAGGCACAAGGCCAGATATATCATTTTCTGTTAATTACCTTTCAAGATTCCAAAATTGTTCTGACGACACCAAAAAGAATCATGTACGTCGAATCATCCGATACTTGAAATCCACTATTGATCTTGCACTCGTCTATAGATCAAATTCTGAAGGCATATCAGCCTATGTCGATGCATCCTATGCCCCCGACATCGATGATCAACCTATAAATTTAACAGAATTAGAAAAAGGAAAATCTATAACTGGTTACTTAATTACCATGTATGGTGACCTTGTAAATTGGGGCGTTCATCGCCAAAACATTCATGCTTCATCATCCACAGCAGCTGAATTAATAGCTCTTCACGATTCTTTTGAGGATATTGAACTTGCTTGGCTCCTCAACCGTGAATTCTTCTCAATTGACACTCCTGTAACAGTATACGAAGACAACATTTCTGTCATACATGTCATTTCCAGAGGAGGCCAAAAACGTCTTCGAGCTCTCATGATTAAATGTTATGGACTTGCTCAAGCCTATAACGATAAAATCTTCATATTTAAACAAATAGCTACCGAAGACCAATTAGCTGACTTACTCACAAAAGCCTTATCCAGTAAGCAGCACATTTCTCTAACCCATAAAATCCTGGAATTCCCAAATCTCAATCCATAAAATGTCAACTCCAATATCAGATCCATACCTGCAACACCACAAAACAAAATATTTCACATTAATAATGAATAATTTAAAAATTTCAATATAAAATAAACTTACCTTACCTATACTCACCTTGTTTACTGCATGCTATTTATCTTAATACTCTTCCAATAAAAAAAAAAACAAAAAAAAATGCATGTTACTATATTTAATCTACCTTATATATATATTAATTAATCAAAATACGTACTTACCATACTCTTCCAATTTAGTCACTATTTTTTTATATACACAATTTCACCATTTTTATACATTTTTTTTCTCAATTCATCTTATTTTTATGTAATAATTTAATTAAATGTAACAACTCGTAAACTTTAAAACACTTTTATAACACCCGCAGTTGTGATCGGTTCAAAAGATTGTAGGGGGGTGTTGAGACCACCAATCCTTCTCCTCTCTCACTCCTGCGAACACACAATCACACAAATACATAATTTATTTATATCTATTCGCGGCTACACTGTTCTACCACTTCCACCGCTCATTTGTTCATTTCCGTTAACATTCGTTTATTGCTCTAAAATGTACTTTGCTTAAATTATGTATCCTCTATGAAATACACTCGCTTTTTGGACGGAACTTCACTTAAATCTTTCTTTCTTGTTACATCTCCGGTCCTCATCCTCTATAATTATTTCATGTAAGTTATCAAAATATCAATGTATCGATATTTTTTCTCCTAACTCGTATCAATAAGAAATATCAATGTTTTTTCTGCATAATAACTTCACTAATGTAAGACAAAATTTTGTACTTTTGGCGTAACAGTAATTGTTAACAATTACTCGAGGTGAAAAGTTTGCGCATGCATATCATATGTAGCTAGCACTGCTGTCAATTCTATCTGCCTTACTTCCGCAAATGTGTAAAGATGATGCCTCTAGTACTAACATACTCAGTTCTTTTTTCTATCGTGCACGTTTGGTTTATGAGCTTTTGGATATTTTTGCTGTTTTTGAGTAACTTGGGAATCTTTTTTACATGCAAATCACTCTTTGACATCTTGAACTAATTGTACCATATTGATTTTTAATTACCTACCTACGTTAATCCCTCATGAAAATAGAAACTGCGAGGAATTGTTACAATACTTTTCAAGGATCCTCGTGTTTGTTTCGGCAAAAAAATTAATTATCATTGAAACAAGAAAGGCATAACCTAATGTTCACGTGCAAATGAACTTTAACATCAAGCAAGCCAAATTATACACATAGATATACAATAAGTATAATATTATGAAAAATAAAGGGTTTTTTCTTTTGTTTTTTGTAAGGGATTAATTTGTTTGTTAATTGTTTTTCAATCGCCATACACAAACCATAAAAACTTTTTTTCAATTGTTAGTGTTTTTTGGCAGCATATTAACAATTCTGACTGACGCTCTTTAAATAGGTTTTTTATCTTGGAAAACAAATATAACATGATTAGTGCACATTACCCAGGAAAAAGCATGAATTTTTCACTTTAAACTGATAGCTTTTCACTTTGATCACCTCACATAGTATCAACAGTAGCCAGTGGCTTTGTATAGTAGAACTAAGCAAACTTACACTAGCCTATTCTGATGGGGCTATTCCACCAATATAATAATGTTTTGTGACTTTATTCCAAGTTTTAATCGAATAATCGAGTAATAACCCCCTCCCTGGTATAAGTTGATGTAAGTTAGTGTAGTCCAATCAAACAGAGCTAAAATATGTCTACTATGTGAAAAGAGAATTGTGTCTTCTGTGAATGATACCACATGCATAGTTTCTTTTATACTCCTAGGAACAAAAGTTCAGTATCCTATAGGCTATTATTTATTTGAACCAGTTCTGGATGCAAGTTTGATGCATATAGTTTCTGCTGAGACAACTTGACTTGGAAATTTTTAAGATAAAGGATTTAAAATTTTTCACTATTATATCAGATGTAGAAACGAATCCACATTTAACAGAGTTTATCAGTGTCTTAAGAGTTATAATGCTGGCTAGTGGCTACGATGTTTAATTTTGATTCACTTGTCATATTATGGGTGGAAGAGTAGTTGGATACAATCCAAATATTTTCTCTGGGCTATGTTATTTGCCCTGTTGGCGTTATTTGGGGAAGGATACTAAATAAATTTTATTAAAAAAAAAAAAATCTAATGCATTAATCTAAATTGAGTAGCTGTTAATGGTCGATAGGGCCAAATTTATGACAATAATTTTTTTAATCTTTAAATTCTCATTTATTTCAATTACACCCTTCTAATTTTTTAATTTTAAAATATGAATAGCCGAGGACATTCTCTGGATGGTCAGGAACATTTTGAACCTACTTTCATTAAAATCTATAAAGTAAGACACTTGTTCCGAGTTAACGAAATTCCGTTAGTTCCATACAGACATATCAAATTAGCTTCACATTTGCATCGATTCTTCAGAATACTGCGGTCAAACAGCAGCAGTGAAGACGAATATCGTGAGAAAGAATAAAATGAATCAGAAGACAGTTATAACGTGGGCCTACTTGTAGTCCATAGTCAATACGTTCCATTAAAACAATATAATGAAGAAAAATTATTAAATATATTGATGGGAATACTTCCAAAAAAATAATATCTTCAAATTTTGTTGATAGGCCAAAAATGGCTTTTATCAACCCTTGTCGTTTGTCTATTTGTGATACATTTCGAGCTTGAAACATATGAGATAATTGAAGTAAGGGACTGGTTTTGAACCCTCTGCGTCTTATCGATCATTTTTAATTTATGCAGCCATATATTGTGTATATATAAGTTGTGCATATTTTAAGTTAGTTAATCAGAATAATTGATATGCCTATTCATTGTACCTATTTTATCAACAGAATTGGAACTCTAGAATTTTTGCTCAAAAGGGTGGTATTGTTTTTACGTTTATTTTTTACATTTTTGTCTTATACGTATGGTTACCAGACCCCGTGTGGCCATTATGTTCGTGGACTGTGAGAGTACTTTATGGTTTGTATATACCTATGTTCTATATATGTACCATGTTTCTGTCGGTGATGGAGACTACAAAAAATTATGCAAATATTTTGGTAATGATGAAATTTACGACACATGAGAGTCGGTGCTCAGATTCGCATGTGTAATTTTAACGTTGTGGTTAGGTACGTTCTGTTATTCAAATTAGACATTACGACATGACTTTGGCCTCGATGCTTTTTCATATAATTTGTACTAACGCTGAAATTCTATTTGTTACATCACCAGGTATTCTACGATGTTATTTTTTGTAGAAATTAGACAAATAAGTTCATGGAAATAAAACGGCAAATCAATTTGTACCGGGTCTTAGGTGGCTATAGTGTCCTGCGGTTTGGTTTTGCTGACCAGTATCCCGTCGTGCGGTTGACTTAAGGGTGGTTTTTCGTTCACCAGCTAAAAAATTTAACTGTCAAATAGGCTAAAATCCTATTTAAATCTAAGCGCGATCTGTCAGTTAAACCAACTAAGATCTTAATTGGAATGGAAAAACCGGTACTCTTTGCTTAAAATAATAGTTTTACTAACCAGTATATACAAACAAATGTCTGATTTATGATTGGATTTGCTTCTGGATTCAGTCATCGGAGCAATAAAAAGTATAGGTATGTCTTTTTACTATCAGGTATGTGCATGTGAGTGATTAGAGATGAACTACCATTTTGTGTTATTTTGTTAAGATGTACCGAATATATAAATTATTATTTATAGTAAATATATAGTAATAGTGAACAATGTAACCTGAATCCAAACAAAACTAACACAAAATGGCCACTTATCTTTTATCACCTTCATGCGTATACCTGGTAGTGAAGAGCCTTAGTATAGGTTGATAACATATTAAATGTAGTGGAGGATGCATGCTCATCTAAATATTATTACAAAAATGACACTACTTTTCAACCTATTGTCCCCACTCCTATGATAATAAATTTGAATTTGCTTGATTCTCATTCTGGCCCATTGGCAATAATTGGAAAATTTTTTTTTTTTAAATAATTTAATAAAATGAATGAATAAATTATATAATTTATTATTTAGAAATCACACTAAAAACAAATTTTGTTTATAAAAATGAGATTGAAAATTGTCAGTACCTTAGAAGGTCAGGATAATATTTTGATTGTGAATGTGGTGCCATTTTTCTTTTCATACGAGTCCCATATTATATTGAGTACTCTGTGAGTATAGTTACCTAAAAAAGGCACTTATCTAGGCTTTTATCATATAGTGGGTAGTTAAATGAAGTTGGTAATTTATTTATTCATGAAAAAAAAATTTATCTTTGCCATTCTGGTATAATGAAAGGTTAGGTGATGTGAGTAATTTTTCCTTAATAAAATATAAGTCTCTTACCCTTGTTTTATTCATAATCAATCTGAAAAAATATAAATGTTTATTCCCTGTGTCAGTTTTGGTTGGCATCACTGATGATGCGATTCTGCATTGATTTCTAGTTGGTGTAGTGTCTCACTCCCTTGTTATTGTGTTAATTTATTTTCTAAACTTCGGCATGCTAATCTGGAGCAAAGATTTTATACTTATGGCTAAAACAATTTTCTTCTTTGATTCAGTCCAACTCCAGTAAATAATTATCTAGCTAAACCTTTACGCCTGGTAGTGTCACACTGGGACTAAAAAAGTAAAAGATTAATGAAAAATGTTTGAACAATGCTTAGTTTTTTTTTGAAAACAGGAACAAAGTATCTCATCCTCATGAAGTGTTACCTGTTAATTTTAATAAAAAATGTCAAATCATTGTTTTTTTGAGATCTTCTACGGTTTTTAATTTATGGATTTGTCTAGCATTTGGTTGTTTTTTACAAGCTTATATTGGGAATTTCCATAGCCGCTAGGAGCGCTGTAGTCAACGAAAAATAGAGGTGATGGTGTATGTTATCAACAATAAGTCTGTTTGTTTATAGCGGATTCTGTAATGAGCCATTTACAGAATCCATTGCAAACAAACAAACAAACCTTTCCAAATTTTTGGTGTTTTGCTATTTTAATATTGTTTCTGAATCATTAAAAGGACATGTGTCTGCTTCCACACCAATATATTCAATAATTTTTGGATAAGTTATAACTTTTATTCCTTCGAGACAAAACCAGGAAAAATCAAAGAAAAAACAAAGCTTACATAAGATTTACATTAGCTCTGTTTGATAAGACTACACCAACTTACATCAATTTACACCAGAAGGGCGATTCTACAAATGTAGGGATAATTATATGACTTTGTGCCAAGTTTTGCTTGAATATTTGTGGAATATTCCTACTTGTGTAGGTTGGTGTAAGTTAATGTAATCTGATCAAACAGAGCTATTGTTAGTAACATACACCATCACCTCTACTTTAGTTTGACAAAAATCCACCAGATGTCAACCACTTTGTGGGAAATTCCCAATTTAACTTCACTTCCGTTTCTGTCTGTCAGTTGGTTGTTAAAATGTGCGTGTGCTTATGAGGGAGAGTGTGCTTGTGTGCGTTACTTGAAAAAAATTGAATATCTGAGAAATTTCAAGTTTCCTAAAGACACAAATTGTTTAGAAAAATGTATATTTAAAACTTTTTTAAAAACAAGCTTTTATTAATCTCGGTTCCTACTAAAAATAAAGAAAATAATTTTTCTCTTATGTACCGTATAGGTAGGTTTCTAAACTTTGGGCTACGACTAAAACTAAAAACGTGAGGCACTTATTCCCCAATTGAAAATAGGCGTACTTAATTAAAGTAAAAGTGAGTCGGATAAGTGCTCCTCCTTTCTATTTTTAGTCGTAGGGTAAAGTTTGAAAACTTTCGTACATTTTTTATTATCCATTTTTGATGATTTTTCTAAATTTTTTGAAGACATGTACGAAAAGACAAGTGAATGCTACGTACCGTATTAGAAGAATTCTTTCAACATCCTTAACTTCTTTATTGAGGATCGCTTCGATGGAGTGAAGATAGGAGAAAACCAAATTTTCAGTTTCAGTGCTGTCAGAAAACTGATATTTTAGGTTTGTTTACTGAGCTAAAATTATAGCGTTCTGATTCAGTTCGACTTTCCATTAAGACAAATCGGCGCATATTCAATCTGACGATTGAAATGCTGTAATCGTATTCGCAATTGAATGCATTGTTATGTGTCAGTGTAATTGACGCTCGCCAATCAATTAATTTCTGAAAAACTTTTGATGAATTTTTTATTGGATTTATTGTTCTACTAGCCGACGTGATACAGAATGAAAAGACGAGAAAAATGAAAAATGAAAAATTGAAATGAATTAGTCGTAAAAATGAAACAAAAAATTGAAACAACCATCTAGAGCAGGAACAATGTTTGAAAATTATAACAGCACAAATGAATGTCAATGGCTTCTGTATTCAGAGGTAGTACGAACAAAGAGATCCCGGAAAAAAATTTAGAATATTTCTATTCCGAAATAGAATCTTCGACATCGTTTATATACACTTTTTGTTATTTTACAAAATGATCAGCTGTTTTCGAGTGATTTGTGAGAAGGAAAAAGAAGAAAACCCACAAATGACATTGCCGGAGAAAAATATATCACCCTTTATGCGGTGACTTGTGTATTTTACTTGAAGGCTACATGAGAAAAAAAAAAGAGAAGCATTCGTCTCGTTCAAAATTAAAGGAAAAATAAGGGTGTCACAATTTCAGCCTGACGAAGGAAGTATTTTTAACGTTCGCTTTAAAGTTTTTTTGTTTTTTTGTTTTTTTTCATTTTATTCTCTTTTTTTTTTGCCACCCTTTCTTGTTAGTTCACAAAAACTCACGTTTTGACCTAAATTCCAAAAGCTTAAACTTTTTTTTTTTTTTTATTTATTTTTTATTCTATGTATGCTTTAAATTCTTCTTATTTCAAATCCGACGGTAACACGTTGTATTTCGTGTTGTTTTGGATTTATTCGAAAATCACAGACGTATGTTTTAAAAAATAAAGTTTCTTATGCTATGCAATAGCCAAGCTAAAAAAAAAAAAAGAAGAAAAAGTTGTACAACGAAAATAGTATGGCATTTTCTGTGTCTTTAACGAGGAAAGGTTTGTTCATTCTTTGTTACATAGCAAAATTTTTTGGAATCCCTTTTCAAAAAAACAAAAAGAAAAAATGGATCAGTGCGATGTCAGAAAATTTTGTTAATCTATTGAACATTTAAAAAAATGTGAAGTATATTATGTTGTGGCATCCAAAAACAAACACCAACATCACAAGTAGTCTATACATACAAGATATATTGAAAATATTGACTGAATGAAGTGGACACAGAATAAAGACCCATGAGAATTGAGAAAGGGAACTAATCAGCCAAAATAGACACGAAATATCGTGGGCGTTCCCACCCAAGATTTCCTGTGCGCCTGGCGGGCGTAAAGGGTACTCGCCTACTGAAGAAATGTGGGTAGGTGAGTGACTGGGCTGAGGAGGTTGCCGTAGTTACAGATCTAGGCCCGTATTCACAAACGTCACTTTAACCTCCCTTCACTTAAATTTCACTTTAAAAAAGTTTTTTGCACAATTTTGCATTAAAAATGTGGGAACATTGTATTTCTTATGAAAGTTCTAATGTAAAAATAAAATGTTACCACACTCTTAAATACAAACTTGTACCAAAAGTCACATTCAAGTGAAGTTTAAGTGAAGGGAGGTTAAAGTGACGTTTGTGAATATGGGCCCTAGTTTGTGAGATAGGTGTGTGACAATGTATATTGTCTTGTCCCTTGGACGTTAAACACACATTATTTATAAGTGCCAACAACTGTAGTGTCTCTGCCACTACACAAACAGTCAGTCTACAAAAACGGTCATCAAACCATACTTCGTCCGACTATTACTTTTAGTAAAGGTGAGGATAATGTTCATTTATATAGTAACAAACCAATAAAATATGTGTACAATTAAAAATTGTTTTTTGTTTAGAGTATCCCTATCTTGTGTAGAACTGGGAAAATATTGTTGGTTATAGGATTGATTGGAACACATATGTCTTCTTTCAAATAATATAACAATCTTATATCTCGTGAAATGTTTACCTATATATAGCTAACATTATTCGAGTAAACAAAATAAAAAAAAAGATATGGTAACGTGTATATGTGAAGATCGTGGGTTTCTGGACGTGTCCATGTAAAAACGAGTTTTAATAAAGCTTTATAATATGCAAGTTTGAATTTCGTGTTTTGCTTGGACAAATTGAATATAATTTTACTAGTCCATATATTTCACGAGAATATGAAGAACTTTTCGACTAATGAGGGAGAACTCTTCTGATTGAAGAGTCGTCTATATTCTGCTGTATTTCAGTGAAAAATTACGATATCAGCTGCAAACAGTATATCTCTTAACTAAACCTTTATCAGTTGAATTATTTTGCTGTCACACCTAGACTCGTAACAAAACTTAGGTTTTTAGTTGTGTCATATCTGTATACTTTTAACAGGTATGCCAGTTACAGAGTTTTTCTCTATTTGTTTTTCTTCTAACTGGGCCCCTTTCTATGTAGAAACTTTGCACATACCAAGCTGAATTGAATTGCAGTAAAGTGATTTGGTTACTTCGGATTTGACAGAGTATTTTATAATTTTCTAATCGAAAACCATTCGTACAATTTTTGAAATGAAGTAGACAACACATTCTCCACACACGCCTTCTTATTTTTTCAATGTTTGTTTTATTTCTTTAAAGAAAAAGCGATTCAAATTTCATAGCATCTGTTGGCCTTCATAAAACAATTAATGGTTGCATAGTTTTATCGAATTTTTACGTGGGAATAATATAATCGGACCACTTTCTGATTGGGCTGTAATTTCATTCCTTTTAGTTCTCCTCCCTTTTCTTCGCCATGTAGGTATATTTTTATGCATTTCACCTATAGTCGCTTATTAACTCGAGCATTTTCTCCTGAAAGAACCAAACGAACGGCGTGAATAGAATAAAAAGTTTTAGGTGAGTACGCCTGAATGAGTCAGACAGAACGAGCCAAACTTTTCCGGTCTGTTGTCGGTAAACTCACTTTGTTCGTATTCATCAAGTGCTCGGTCTGTACTTTATTTGGTGTTTCGTTGTGTTTCCACGTGTTATGTGCTGTGTTCCGAGCAGTACTTAACATGTTCTTTCTCGAGAAAAATGTTGGATGATATGCGGAGTGAATTACAATATAGTATTAGCCTAACGAAAACGGCTCCTCGAATAATGAACTTAAGAGAGAGGGAAATAAAAACTGGTTTTAACGATGGGTATCAGATGCTACGAATTATTAAACAAAGCTACATCCATTACGGGTGAGAGTAACAAGTCAGTGGGGTAGGGGGAAAGTTAGTTGAAGAGTTAAAAAGAAAAAGGAAATTGAAAAAGTTTTAAATGGAGGAAGAATTTTCGTGGTTGAACGAATAGTCTGACCTAGGTCCACTCACGGCGAATTATTATTAGTGGGTAATTTTATTCCGAAAAATTTTTAATTGTTTATTATTATTTAGGCCATATCTGTCATGGGTAGTCAAAATCTTAACATGAGTAGATAGTATCCATTAGTGGAATTTACTTTCTCAAAAAACTGTTGGGAATTTACCGTCAAAAATTTTCTTCCTAGGAATCACCCATCACTAGGAAAATGTAGCGGCTACAATTTGCTGCCACGTATGGATACTTAATGATTTGATACTGATGCTGCATGTATATCTAATTTTCTTAATATTTTACATCGGTGGTAGGAAATAAAAAAGTTTGCAGCGTTCTATTTCTCATGATTGTTTAGTCTGTTTGCGTTAAAATGTTCGAGTGAATACGTGCAGTGTCAAAATTCAAATTACTTGAGGAGGAAAATGTTGATGGAAATTAAATTTTACCAAATATAAGTTTATCTAAAAATTAATGTTTTAAAATGCGCTTTTATTAGTTGAAAACATCGTATGAAACTTAGCATTCTTACACAGACAAGCATTAAATCACGTGTGTCTCGCTGTACAACAATCGCAGTGCTACACTTGTGCGCTAATTAGAAAATGAACTGAGGTGTATTTTATTGTGTTAGTAATTTAACTGCACATGGTGTTTGAAAATGTGCAGAATTGCCATTGGTTTTTGATTGGTCAAAATTTGTGTGAAATTTTCTATTTAATGAAGATATTTCTTCCTTAATTTGACTCGTAAAATTATAATTTTTCTTTACTCTGGTTTTGTATTTAGGTTTGTTTATTACAAATGTGTGGGCCACAACAAGATATTCTGATAAAAAATGCAAACATTGAATGAGTAAGTTTTAAGTGTCTTTTTATTATTTTTATCAATTTTTACTCGAAGATGACGGTTTTCGACATTTTGAATGATTTAATTCGAAACTATAGCTTGTACATACAAGAACATTAAAAATACAGTTTTTATTAAAAAATGAATAATATTACCATGTTTTCCAAAAATTAAATTTAGCCTTCCTTCTTTGTGTTTTATCAGGTATTTCCTCACAAAAACAAAAAAAAACTTGCAATTATAGTTGTTTTATTTCCGTGGTCTGTGTGTGGGAATAGAGATGTAGTAATATAAATCTCCTTAGTATAACCAAGTTCAAATTGTTATATAGAAAAAAAAAAAATTTGATAAGCCAGAGTTCCGGACTTTTGGTATAGACTATTTGCTTTAATACACCAAAGTATCCTATTTTACGAATCATTTTGGTTTTATATTTTTTGAAAACTTCATATTTAATGACACTTGAGGTTACTTACCATTTCATGTTTGAACAAAAATATAATAACGTGATAAACAAAATAAAATTTTCTAAAACTATGTATACCTATCTAGTTTATTATTGGACTTGAAGCGCCACTTCGCCGAACTTTAGCTTATGCCAGTCTGATAACACTAATTAATTTGTTGTTTCTATTGAAACAACAAAACATTTATATTTGGCGCGTGTGTATAGAATTTAGGCAATAATTTCATGTTCATAATTTCAGTTGCCTTTACATTTATCATAATGATAG
This sequence comes from Ericerus pela, assembly GCA_011428145.1. Lineage (NCBI taxonomy): Eukaryota > Metazoa > Arthropoda > Insecta > Hemiptera > Coccidae > Ericerus > Ericerus pela. The sequence continues at coordinate 1,666,943 of WOFM01000392.1, forward strand.
TATTAAAATAATAACATACCGAAGAATTCATCACAAAACATATATTTCATAGAATTTACTTCAGTTCCGAATCTGTTTCATCACCAACTCCAGGTTCAACTTAGATCATTTTCAGATTACTCATTGGGAAATGAATTCTTATATCAACACATTTTGTACATTAGAAATTTTATTTTAGCATTCGGTTATTTAATTATGCGGTTATATTTGAACATCATTCACAAACAAAAGTTTCGATAATTCTAAAAATGACAAAATTAAGGAGACATAAGCCAATTTGGATATTTTTTTCGTTTTTAATTACTCCGAAACAATAGCTGCAATCACAAGAATAAAATTTCCTAGAGGGAGTTACATTTTAGTATAATTATTGTGATTAACTTCCGCTTTGAAAAAAATTCACCATTATTAATAAATTGTTTTTAATCATAATATTTGGATTGCAAAAAGCCACAAAACATAGTGGTAAAATATGGCTATGTTCAGAAAAGAAAAAAACGTCTATTTGCTTTGATTGCAAAATTTATAGCAAGCAGAGATAAAACTTTTTTGTAGAATGTTATGGGATAAGGAATTAATTTTTTGCACGAGAATTGAAAATTGTATTGTTTTAGATTTGTTAGTTTAGAAAAAGGTCTAATCCCCACGATATTCCTAAATAATGTGGTGATTTGTTGTGTGTTTACCATGAAGTTCTGTTAAAGTTTCAACTAACTTTGATGATGAATTTATCAATTTTTTTAGAACGTTGCAGATATTTCTCATAATTGGTCTTTTTCGTCGAGGCAAAGGATTTTTCTCATTAGAAGCATTTCTTTTGTAGTTCTAAATTTTGTAACGCAATTTTTCTTTGAATTTGCGGAGTGTTTTCTTATTTCTTTCGAATTTAATGACTGAGACTAATAAGTATTTTATTTGTATCTGGTGTCCTATTTGTGTTCTTTTTTATACAGGATATGAGATCCTTGTTTTTAAGGAAATTTTCGTTGAGTTATTTGTTGAAACCAAAAAAAAAGAAATTTTATGGAAAGATTTCTTAAGGAGAAAGATATATTTGTACATTTCTCAACCTTCTGTCATTTTGTTATTGTTTTCAAGCACCAGATTTTTGAACCTTATCAATAGCTTGATATAGAATGTAGTATCTCGTTTCATACGAAGGAGTTACTTCAACTCTGCTTTCCTTTTGGTTCCTCATTTAATTAACCTTCTGCAGAGGCTAATATCTGTTACGCCCTATTATTGCTTTACCAATTCGTAAGTACTTACATAGATAGGTTCTTAAACAAATTGTCTTAATGTCATCACTGATGAGGACCCTCCCTGTTCCAGCGGTTTAGCGGTTTTGTGTAGCATAGACAATGAAAACGTGTATTTTCATAGCTGAACTCATCTTAAGTTTTCGAGTGGGATATTTGATAAATTAGTAAATTAACGTATGTGTTCGGTATTATATAAAATATTGTCTTTGATGCGATTCGAAGTTTCAATAGCAGGTACTTGTATTTATAACTTTTCAACAGTTGTTGAGTTACATAAATACGGCACGTATTTATACCAATGGAGGAGAAGTAAACTATCTTAGTTTAAATTATCTCCTCATCTCCTTCGATAACGTATCTGTGAATATTTAAAGCGATAAAGTTTGTCGTGGTTAAAGAATGGGATAACTTTAGGTGCTACATGAAAGTTTTAATTTGTGAAGTATTAATCGTATCACTGTATGTACGAGCGATAATAACGTCGATGGAGACAAAGATGATGAATGTTTACTGTCGAGGATGCTAAATATTTATCGACCAGCGAAAGCTCACATCCAGCTTGATGCTTTGGTGGTACCACAATCGATTCTATCGAATTTGATTGGGGTAGACGAAGAAAAAAAAAAAAAAGGGAAAAAGTTATAATTCAACAGTTGGCAAAAATCAACGACAAATTGTGGGAAGTGGACGTGACAGGGCCTGAAAAAAGAGAATTTCCGACCTTTTACGGGCTGACATTTCGAGGGTGCTAAATAAGAAGAGAGAGTAAAAATAAAAAGAAAAAGAAGAAAAAGAAAGAAAATGACTGAAAAAAAGAAGAATTAGTCGTATAACTCTTTCCACACGAGTAATATTTTTTATTTTTTGTCTTCTGTTCCATTTTCGACCGAATTTCCTTCGCGAATAATACGCGTATACGAAAATAATTGACTGAAGAAGTGAGAGAAAAAAAAAAGCCAGAAATGAGAATAGTTGAAAACGGTAGAAACAAACATTATGCCATCAGCAAAGCTAGGGCAAAAAGAAGAGAAAGAGGTGGGATGGGGAAATACATGAAGCACTTTGGGATGTGTTAGCCATTAAATGCGAAATTTTTCGCGAAACGAAAAAGAAGGGAAAGTTTTCAGTTTGGTTTTCCAGTTTTTCTTCCTCCCAACTTTTTTCTATTTTTGTCTTTCTCGTAAACTTTTCCAGTAGTCATTCCCTTTTACTCTATTTTTTTTTTTTTTTTTAAATGTTCAATTGCGAAAAAAAAGAAAAAGGTTATGCCGGAAAAATATGAAAATATACTCGCTTCGACAAAAAGGTAATTCGAAAAAAGTAGGTAGGCTACGCCCCAGTCACTTTTTGGGCTTAAAAAAGGGGTGGCTGGAGATGGTTGTGCGTTGTGGGACAGCCAAGTCCAATCGTTATTACGAGTAGATATAAGTATTATTGTATATTTTTTGCCTCTTTGCTTCGTGCTAATTGGGATTCTTTTTTCATATCCTTTCGTATTGTTTTCTTTTCTTTTTTTTTTTCGCTTCTCCAGCAGCTGATGATAGTATTTTGCCACGCAATTTTTTTTCGAACTTTTTTGTCCCTTCAAAAATCTCTGGCTATACGAGTTCTGCATTTCTGTTTTTTTGCCCCTGCCTTTGTTCTGTTATGCCTATTCGTGTATGGGCACAGGATTTATAATGGAAAGGCAAAAGAAACTTGATGCGTGCGAGTAGAGGAAATTTTAAAAAGATAAAATTCAAAGCAAACTTCTTTTTTCGTTTCCTCATTTTAGTACCAAAGGTTGCATGTAAAATTTTGTATGTATAAATGTAGGCCCGACTTTCACGTGATCACAACATTGAAATTTCTGTTGGCAAATATAGCTTAGCGTGAAATATAATTTTGGTTAATTTTTGAAGAGAATTTTGTTATTTTCTTCTTTTTTTTTCTATCTGTCGAGACGAACAAATTTTCCTCTCAGGCACATACCTAATAAGATCTGTTCTGAAAGCATATTGTTATCTTTCGATGGAAAGATTGTAGTTAATTATTTTCAGTACAGACTTTAACATAAGTATATGGGGCATTTTGGGCAGTTCATCGCAGATTTTTTAACGAGTGCAAATATTTTATTGCCCATAGCACAGAAATTCCTGAAGAAGCTTCTGATTATTTTGGTGTAATTTGTAAGTTTATTCATGAAAATGCATGGTAAAAGAACCCTCATAGTCTATTTCAACCAATGTCGAAAAAGACGACAGTGCAAAATCAAGTGAAACATGGTTATACGTATGAATACAGTTTTCTGTTTTCGTTGGCATTTCGTCGTATACGCGAGTCAGTTTTTGAACTGAGCGTCTCAAAATTATTTGAATTATCCATAATATATGCATTGTGCTGTCTGAACCAATTAAAAAAAAAAAACCATCATATAATCTTGACAAATAAATGTAATTACCTTTTTTCATAATAATGATGTCATAATATAAATTCATATAACACCATTACCTCGAGATGTAGTTTGTCGGCCAGCTAGCAACTGAAATTGCAATTTTGGCGCGAAAAATCGGAACTCAGAAACCCAACAAGAACGGAGTTTCGAGAATTTAAACTGAAGTAAAAGCAGTTAGTTTCCCATTACAAGTAGAACGAATAACAAATGGATAGAATAGTTTTAAGATGAATATTTTGAGACAAATAAAATACTCCCGCCCCCAAAGATCTTTATGAATCCTCGTTATCGTGAGTTTTAATTGACAATGGGTATTTTCGAAAATACAACTATTGCATTCAGTGCAGTGATGGGATCCGGGGGAGGGACCTGTGGAAATGCGCCTGAGTCGTAGATCACGAATATATAGGTCACTCAAATTCTTCTGTACATAATATATAAATATTCTTCTGTACATAATATATAAATGAATATAAATGTATTTATATATATTTCTACTTTTTTCTCATTTTGGCACATTTTAGGAGTCTATGAAGCCTCCGCTGTTTAACCTATGGCAATGAAACTTAGCATATTGTTAAAAGCATTCATGGGCTACACATTTGTGTAAAAATTTTTGAAATTTTTCCACTAGTTTCGGAGGAAGGGGTTCTCAAAATGTTGGAAACCCATCATGTAGTCATCACGATAACTCTCGTAAATTAAGATATTTTAGTTTGAAATTTTTATGGCAGTTGGAGACTCAGGAAGTGGTTTGATATTGAATTTGAGTGAAATCGATCAACTGGTTTTCGAATGGAAGCAATTACAAAATTGGGCACTTTTGGAAAATACACACTTACCGCGGTTAATGCGCGGCAGAGATATTTAAAGTTGAAATTAGTAGTGAAAGAATCAATCTCCGCTATCTAAAGCACATGTAAGCACTTTTCCATGTAAATTAAACAAACAGGTTTTAAGGTAAAGTGAAATGTTTATTTCTTCTAATATGTTTAAACAAACAGCGGATTGATAAAAAGCATAAGAGTCTGTGAAATAGTTACCAATGAAAAGCAAAATAATAAATGAAAGCTAATCACAGTAAAACAAAAGAATTAATATAGATATAGAACATCAAAATAAATGCAGAGTAAGAAAATTTTAAGTTCTTAACATGGTTTCTTACGTGTTCCCTGAATATTGTCGTCCCCGATAGGTTTGCGATAATTATTGTAAAATTAAATTTCAGTGGTAAAAATATGACAAGTTTTGAATAAAAATATGACAAAAGTGGGAATTTCAGAATTTTTGGATTTGGAATTTGATTAAACATAAAAATTTATAGTTATAAAAAAGAAGAAATAGTTTTTTTTCCTGTTTTCAAAATCAAAACTGTAGATATCTTGATGATTTTTTTCATGATACAAAATCGAAAACATTCTGACATTAAAAAATTATAGATGAAAAAAACTCTCATAGGACTATGGGACCATCATATTCTGAAAAACCTCAATAGGAATTGATTCAAATTGAAAATCTGTATTATATGAGTGAGAATTGAAGAATATAACATAAATGTTGATAACATTATTATAGGAATTTTAATACGACTTATTGCTTTTGGTTGCCTAAGTATCTAAAATAATATTAAAATTCCTATTACCAGATGAACGAAGAAGTGAAAATTGTTCTCAAGGATGAGAAAAGCAATTTGAAAAATATAAAATGGATAGAAGATTCCAGTAATTGCTAATTTGCCATTACCTGTCAACTGAATGAGAGAAATATCTTACACTATACCACTGAATTGGCTTTCAAGAAAAATTATACTTCAGAATTCGTGAGAAATGCACAAATTTTTAGAATCAAATTTTCTATATCGCAAAAATATTGATTGTAAATGATTCTCTCTCATTTCATCTAAAATTCTGTTACTATTACCCAGCAGTTTATGAAGTTTTCACAGATAATGGCTAGAATTAGTCCCAAAAATATTTCTGTGACAGAATATGCAAGTGAAAACAAAATTATTCTCGAGTGTAAACATTAAATTTACAAACATGAAGCAGATGAGGGATCCAGAATATTTTACTAAATTTCTATTTTTCAACTCAAAACAATTCCTCTTACGGGTTTTAAAAATTTGATAAAGTCTCCTTGTCCTATTACAATTTTTATCTCAGAATATTTTCTATTTTATTTCTTGAAAAAAACAGATTTGATTTTGAAGACAGGAAAAAAACAATTTTCCTCTTTTTCATGGCTATAAATTTTTGTGTTTAAATAATTCTGAGGTAGAAAATTCCAGCAGCTTTCCTCCTATATTATCCCGATAAATTTTAAGAAATTTTTAAATAGCTCTAAGGAAAATATAAATGTGGGGACATTACTCGTATGAGGTTATAGGGGCTCGCACCCCTCGATGACAGTCGCCGCCCAAAGGCTGGCAATAATCGTCTCTATGACGTTAAACGAATTTACACTGGTGCGTTTGTATGTTCGTACCTGTACGTACGTACAGGTAAGATACATTGTACGAGTCGAGATCAATTACCTGATAACGATCTCAGTAATGTCACAACCCGGTACCAAACGCACTGCGTCGTTTCTTATCATCTCAACGGAGACAAAAAACAACGTAACGCATGACATAATTACGTATACATACGTATGCATGTGTGTCTGTGTGCGTGTACCAAATCCGGTATATAAACTCTCAGAACCGGCTCAAAAATCGCCAGTGTTCGCCGAGGATTTGGCTCTCCCGTACTTAATCGTATGAAGTGGCAGAACACGCAAATACTGTTGAAGACCTTCTAGTGTGAATATCTCTTACGACAAGGTATTCCACAATAAAAATTTGAAAATATTTAATAATTTGTGATTTACAGATTAGATCAATTTCCTATTCGGGAAAACTTACTATTTTTAAGTTATTTTTTTATGATTAGCAAATAATTCTATACTTTCACTTGAGAAGTTTTTGACTTTCACTAGAGGAAGTATGAAAAGTAATGAAAGGGTTAACGTTATCTGGTGAGTAGGTTATCCTTTTTTTATGGAAGGAAATATCCGATAATTGAACTAAAATAGTGTTCTAATAATCGCATGAAATTATATATTAATTATAATTTGTTTTTATTTTAAAAATGACCAAAAGCTCGAACTCCTAATAGAAATTTCTGAAAAACTGAAAGTATTAAAGATAATAAATGAAGAATTTCCTCTGCGAGTATTACTAAAATTAATTAAAAAAAGGTGTACAGAAAATGAACTGATTCAAGTATTTATACATACGAATAGGAGAATAGGAGTTTGAATAAACTGACGTTTTTCGTGAATAAAAAAAAAAAAAAAGTTTGTGTAAAAAATGAATTTGAAATTAAAAATTACAAGTTGGAATAGGAGAAAATCAAAATATACCTAACCTTGGAACAACAAAGCTCTAGAGAGTTTTTTCGAAGTTTTCAAACTTCTTCATAGGAAACTTGACTGATGAATAATTTCAAAATTATGTATGTTCAACTCAATGACGAGACTTTAAAATCAAACTTCTTTGGTGCAAGGTTACTTGGCTTTCAATAAATTATAACGAAATCAATCCACGTTTGCTTCCCCCTTCAGCTGTAGTTGGCACTTTTCGAATATTTGTTGAATAACAGAATGGCTCCAAACGCACAGCGTAAACGTGGGTTGAAATGTGAAAAAATACAGTCGCAAATCATCTCAAAACACTTTTTGAAATTTATCTTGCAAACAACCCTTCGTCCCGAAAATTTCGCTTTATAACGTTTGCATTCATTCGCACTCCTCAATCTCTCGTATTCTCTTCCTCGTCGGGAAATTTTCAAAAAAACATCCCCACCAACGGAACCTTACGATAAAGATGGTCGGCGCGGACGACGGTGAAGGTGGTGGGAGATAGCCAAATAAATAATCTTACCGTGAATAAGAATTAGTACACAGTCGCCAGGAAATAATCTTCAACAAACATTCATTTCGTCGTGCACCATTGAAATTTGCATTTCGCGAAACTTCCATTCTTTCGTATAAACTTCCCTGGAATTTTCGATTAAATGCCTTAAATTTTCGCGAAACTTGACTCGGCGCGTTCGGGTAATTATGCTTTCGATCTTTCTGCTGGGAAAAGGACAAAAGAGGCTGCAGCAAGGCGGCGTCACAAAGGCCAAAGATTCATTTGGTGTTGTGCGCGTCTGGGTACTTTTTGTAGGCTAGAGGTTTTCTTTTGTTTTTTTTTTCTTTCTTTTCCTTCTCTCATCCTCGCTTCTGTTCTAAAGTTTAGTATATTTATTTATTTTTTTCTCATAGCGTGATATTCGTAAGTTCAGCGCCCGATGTACGAGAAACAACCGGCGGATAACAATTTATTTTGCCACACCGTCGTCCGAATGTTCAAGTTTTAGTTTTCCTTCAAACTTTTCAAAGTTTATAATCGTTTAATGTTTCAACTACTCGTAGCTCTCTTGTTTTCTCTCTCTCTCTCTCTCTCTCTCTCTCTCTCGGGGAAGTGTTTTAGCTGAAATGGTTATCGTATTACTTTATCGGTTTATTTCTGTAGGGAATTTTGGTTCAGACGATACACTTAGCTTAACGTAATATTTTGTATACTCTGGAAAGAGGGAGAAAGTTGATTTTTGTCGAAGGCGGAATTATCCTATCAGAAATTTATGGCAAAAGCAGTGTACTGGTTGTGTTGTGAATTGACGGTGACGAGGTACCTACAGGAGCCTGTATATTGTTTTAATGGTGTTATACGTGGGTACATCCGAGATAAGAACTGTTTGCCGGTGCTGGGCCAGTCTTGATTTTCACTGATGTCAGTCATTGCTGAAGCAGTATTGGCAGAGCATATTTTAAGCTTTTAAAACTAGGCGATAGTACTTGGATTTTTAATTTTAATTCGTTATCGATGATAAAATAGTTATTTGTGATGCAAGTCCCTAAAGCAATTGATTCCGTTCGTGCAGCAAAATTCGCGCTTGTATCAATCACTTACTTTGCGCAAGTGTCACATACTATTTTTTGCAACTCCCACCCCAAAAAAAAATTGTTTATTTAGCACCAAATAATAATTGATAGTTTTACTTTTTTAAAACAAAAAATCTCTTCATCTCTCTCATTCCCTAAATCTTAGAAAAAATCACTGAGTAACTTTTTTTTTAAAACCGAATAATTAACTTAATAATTTTACTTTGGAAAAAACAGAAAACTAAGAAGGTAGTTCAGCCGTGAAAGAAAATGATGGAGCCGTGCGGGAAAGTTAATTCGAAAGTGCGTACAAGCCCAAAAATATTTTTTTGTGTCATATTGAAATTCGCTACATTTTGTTCAGAAGGGACATTAAAAAACGTATTTTTCGGTCTGGTGTTGCAAAAATATCACATTTCATTGATTTATATTGCTACTGGATGACGCCAGGCACTTCACTAGGTGGCAATAGGTCGCCTACTGGGCGGCATTAGTGTCGCCTACTTTATAGCTTATTTTATTGTCTGAGTATTGGCTAAGTAAAGGAAATCTTTATTGGGTTAATACCAGCATGTGTCTGGGATGGTAATATTTACTGATTTTTTCAGTAGCTATTTGTGGCCATTATTGACGCAATATTGATTGACTCGAGACAATCTTTATCGTTTCAATGCGATAATATGTTTGTGATGATAACATTTTCTCTAGACCACTTGTCAGTATTTTAGTCCATTGGCTCACAGATTTTTAATGGTGGCAGCCACTATTAACGCAGTTCAGCTAAATAAAGGCGATTTTTACTGTTATAATATTTAGAATGAAAATGTTACATAACCACGACTATATTATTGGTATACTTTTACAGACTGTTTGTCCAATCATTTGAAATATTTATCAGAGTATTTTGTATTTGCGTAAGTAAATTAGCCTCACTTTCATTCTCTGAATTCACGCTAAACCTCGTTTGCTTAAGTATTAATCATATCAAAATGGTTGTTTCGTCTATTAGAAATGATTTATTATGCTTTTAGTTACATGGCCCGAAGATTAAGTATGTATTATCGGTATTTCATTATAATTTTTCTCTTTTGACAACCAACATAGGTAGGTGATTATACTTTTTGAATTTTTTCCTTTTCGTCTAATGAAGATTATTTTTTCCCCTAAGTTTTCAATTTAAATCTGAAGCTTCTCAAGGAGAAAGGGGGCAATGGGTTGTGTGATTCTCGCATAATGTATTTTTAATTTACAACTATATAAAAAACTAAAAAATATGTTTACGCCGTAAATGATTCCACTTTAGTTTTTGAAAGTTTTAAAACATTTCCTGTTCCAGTGTAATATACAGAGAGAGAGAAAAAAACAGAAGTAAAAAAATTGAAAAGGTTTACAAACTTGGAAATTTTGGGGGATTAACGAGGCTCGTTGGAGAACTGGGTAAATAACTGAGAATGGTGGGAAAATTGGTGGTGCGTCAGTTTGCGGTTGATGGTCTACTCTCGTGCGTGAAATTACTCTTCAGCGGCACCCAGTGCGTCGTGTCTCAAGTTTAGTAATAAGCGAGAAAGTGAGAAAAATTTGGCTTTTTTGATTGCAAATCGATTTCGGTGTTGTTTTCTATAATGTTTCGGCAGAAAGCGTTATTTGTGAGAAAAAGATGGCGGCGAGATGGAAATCCGAATGCGATGCGTGTAGAATGGGCATGTAGGTACGAAAATTGAAAGAAAGGGAGAAAAGTTGCTCTGTCGGCAGAAAAACATGAAATTTAATCATGCAAAAGTGACGCCGAAAATTGGTTCTTTCAAGTATTTGCCTGTCGATACGAAGTCGTAAATAATGAATTTGAATGAAGTGACTTTAGAAAACTGGATCAAGAACGTAGATCGTTCCATCATGTGCGATGGGTCTACATCTTCTCGGCCATCTCTCCAGATCTCCACACACCTCTGTAGTACAACCATCACCGGCAAACTAGCTCTATTTTTGTGGGTAAAGAATTTTTTTTGGAACTAAGAAGGAGTCTAGACCTCCGGAATAGCTCTCTTATCTACTTTCTTGAATAGGGTTTACATTGCGGGAAAAAAAATATGGGGAATTCACGTCCGTATCGAGAATATGGGTACAGGTAAGGCTCTTTACTACCAGGTATGCACATGAGGGTGATAAGAGATGAGAGGCAATTTTGTATTAGTCTTGTTTACATTCAGTTTACAATGTTTATTATTAGTTTATTATTTATTACTCTATTGTGGGGACGTGAAACTAAAGGCCCCGCATCTTCAAGGAGATATTGGGTGGGTAGAGTCATTGCTATTTTAACCTGTAAATTGCTGGTTTGATTCCCCATGCCAGAAACCTACAGAAATGGTGATCCCGATGTGATGTGAATAAGCACTTTCACTGGTTCATCCACCACCCTCCAGTTGAGTTGTGGGTTTGTAGGTTTCCCCACCTTGCAGCAGCCTAATTCCGGCCTCTATAGTGATGTCATGCTGCATCGTAGCTGTATCACTGGAGGGGAGTGGCTATGGGTATGTGAACCTATGGGTCCCACACATTCACATAGCTATTGGCAGTGTCATAGCTATACGGTAGCATCGTCGCTATTTTAATCTGTAGGTTGCCAGTCCAATTCCCCGTGCCAGCAACCCCATCTATATTTACCATATAATTAATTATATATGCTACATACCAATTGCAAAATATTTGGAATTTTTTTGGAATTGGTGCAAGTTTTATTGTACTATCTTAGGAGAATTCAGAAATTTTATAAAAAGTTTTATTATTTGTTAACTTTTTACAAGATTAATTGTACCAAGTCCAAATTAATCATGCTACATTGTATTTTTTTTTTACGAATTAATCTACTTTATTGTAACTATATGTCTCCATATTATAAATTGAGGTTGCTTTATGTTTTTGTCGCTATATCAACTTCTTCCAATTTTCAGGTTTTCACAAAATTTTTACTCATGTAAATGGTTATTGTTATATGGTTTCTGCGGAGTTCGTTTTGAATGCTCTATTCTGAGATCTGTAAGTCAGTTTGAAAGTTGCAAGTCTAAATCTTTCTTTTAAACTGGATTCTGAATACAATTTAATGATTTTTGTGTCAGTATCAATTCAGAGAAGTAAAAATTCAAACAACAAAAAGTTTTAATTTGATTAGAAAGTTTTCATCAAGAGACTTAGTTTTTGGACCTGCTCTGTTTAAAAATTTGTTTTCAGTTATACTTTATAGCTTCAGCGTTAGTTCTGAGAAGTGAAAACTCAAATCTTCAAAGTTCAAGTGCCTGAAATTTACCAAATCGAATTAGCAGTCGGGAAAAAAAAAGAAAAGAATTCGTATAGAGTCAAATGTAAACAAAAAATTTGTTTAATTACCTAAGTGTCCTCTTTTTTTCACTGACATGAAAGAGCTAAAAAAAATAAAGGCTATCATCTGCAGGAAATTTCATGAAAAATGATCAATTCGGACTAGGTATGACTGATCTTGTACGAAGCTGGTTAAAAATACAACTTTGAACAAAATACCTGTGCTATTTCAGGATGGCACAGAAAACTTGTACCAAGTTCGAAATATTGGAATTTGTACAAAAATAACTGTACCATCCTTGGCTGTACCATCTTAGGATGGAACAATGTCAAACTTAGTACGCAACATATACCTACATATTATGTATCGAGTATATCATAACAAGATTAACACAAAACTGGCGGTTCATCTCTGATCGCCCTAATGCGCATACCTGGTAGTAAAGAGCCTTACTACAGATAACGCCCGAAAATGTCGTCACAAACGTTTAACGTCTTTTCGAAAGAATGCGTAAGAAAATGTTGAACACAAAGTACCCGAACATGGGTTCCAAATTTCAGTGCCCAAGTTAGTACCTAACAAATATTATTTTTCTCTCGTTCTGCTTGCAGGTAGTTGGTGCTCGCGCCAGGCCGACGTGCTCGTTGTCCGGTCCGCCGTTCGTTCGGCGTCCGTTCGTCCGCCATTTCACGTCCAATTCGTTCGGTCGTTCGCCACCATCCCCATTCGTCGACGGCATGGGTTAGACAGCCAGCCCGCGATGGATGACAGAGTAGTCTGTCATCCGGGTTGACCGTTGGGCGCGCGCGCGATGCAGGTGACACTGTCGTCGTACCATTATTTCGTGGTGCACCTCAATCTGTTGTGGTTCATATGTACGTGCGACAATTTTCGCGGCTGCCAATCGTTCGCCAAGCACAAATACAGTACGCGCATCGTGCACACCAAGTACGGTCCCCTTCAGGGCATCATTCTGCACAGTCTGCAGGTGGAGGCCTTCCTCGGCGTGCCGTACGCGACGCCGCCTTTAGAATCGTTACGCTTTATGCCGCCGGTCGTCCCCTCGCTGTGGACCAACGTCCGCACGGCCGACGCTTTTTCCGCCGTCTGCCCGCAAAAGCTGCCGGACATATCAAATCGCACCGAAGCGCTGCTGCAGATACCGCGCGGACGACTCGTCTATCTGGAGAAACTGCTGCCGTTGCTGGCCAACCAAAGCGAAGACTGCCTCTACCTCAATATCTACGTGCCGAAGACCACCAGTAAGTTGTTGATTGAGATAACGTTATCATTGTGTCGTTGGGGTTCGTTGCATTGTTGTCGATGTGGGCGGATTTGGCCGGCGGCAGTTGCGGGTGCCGATTTTCAACCATTTCAGATTCCCACCTATGCGGACACGTTCCCCCATTTCTTTCGTCACGTTTGGTTTTCGATGCTGACCACTTCACAACGGTTGTGAGATCAAGCTGTCTGTCTGTTCGCATCCACCTGACGTCTTTAAAATTTGTTGACATCTGTGAAGCTGTTCTTTTTACACTTTGTGTGAAACAAAGTTTAGGTTTGTCATCAGTTTTTACACCCTCTAGAAAGTTGATGTGAGAGTTTTGGTTCGAAGTGAAATATTTGTTTACGTTTTCATGCGTTATCATTCCTCAGATACCAACCTATCATTCCAATAAATTTTGTTAGTGGGTGTTTTATAATATTATTTCGCTATTAAAATTGAAAATTTCAATTTAAACTAAACATCCGAACCATTTGGGACTGGTTGATCAGTTCATGGACATCATGCGGTCATTATGTTACGACAAACACTCCCGCAGGTTACAACAGAATTGTTCTTTATGCAGGTCACATCATTGACATCAGTATTGTGAAATGTGATTGCAGATGACTGCAACTGATCACAAAAGTTGTCGAACGTCCCAACTTCTTATAAAAAACGACCAAATAGAACACAGCAATTGTAATTTACCACAGCGATAAAAAAACAAATATGGTTTATTTTCCAGCAAAGATACAATAATTACGTTGAATAGGATGCTACTGCATGTCATGCCAGTAGACCTTGTTTTGTTGAACTTGTACAAAAATACGTACGTACTAGGTATGCTGTATGCGTGGCCTAGTATTAAGGTCTGTAATTTCATAACCCGAGCTTGCAGGGTCGATATCAGCTGTTCCTTCACATCTAATGCTGTCACAAATAATTTAAAATTATATTTTCTCTGTTATTTAACTTGCCATGTACAGCTACTAAGACTGGAGGCACCGAGACGGAGTAGACCATTTGATTTACAGATTGGGTGTCAATGGTGGGGAAGGAGAAACTCGTTTTTATAACTGTGGTCAATTCATGTGTCAGCTGACCATGTTTTAGGTTTGGTCTTCTTGGCTGAAATCAGATGGTATACCTATCAGTTGATGCAATTTTTTGGGTTAGAAGTAAGAAGTGGTGGAATTTGAACCCAGAAATTTGAGTGGCGATAGGAATTCTTTCCTATTAGGCGACGTAGGTACCCTATTACAAAATTCATGCTTTGTGATCATATTAGCCATAAAATCCTTGCCAATTCTTCCTTTCTTTCTAGTAGATCTCAAGTAACTGCCAGATTTGAGCATTTCGGTCTCTATCGTGAGAATATTTTATTTTAAGATTTTATTATGTTATATATCAGTAAACACTTAGCTCAGGGTACTGGTCAAAGGTCCAAAGCGTCTGTCAAGCAAATCTGACACCATGGGCAACTAGTACCTATACATATGTACACATATAATATGTGGTTTATTTTCGGATGATTGCAGTGAGGCTTATGTTAAATGAATAACGTGAACTTGGTCTTTTTGGATTTCAACTTTGGAGTAGTTTATTTTTTGACTCCGAAATATGCTTTCGAAACCTCAAGTCAATCGATATGTGCGATGGTATTCACCACGAGAGCTTATTTGCTTGACGGAGTTGATTTTCAGTACATAGTTCGTAAGTGGAATGAATATTTTAGAAGTGAAATTCGTCGATTTTTAAAAAGTTCGTCTCTGTAAAATAAAGGTTGGAGTGTGTTTGAAGGCTGAATTATTTTCATAAAATGTTGAAAAGATCAGTTGGCCGACATTGAGTACAGTCAAAATGTACCTTCACTATTACATCGAATAAGCTCATTTTTAACCGACTTCGAAAAAAATATGATAAGTTATCAGTTTCTATCCGTATTATATGTTTATTTTTTTAGGTCTTTTTTTTAAGCCTAACTTTTCACATTGATGAAATTTATTTTTTAATTGAAAGAGATTGATCCCATGGCGATTATATTCTATGTTATCTATATATAATTGATTAGATTGTTTTCGAGTTATCTTTAAAAAAATATATTTTTCATCTTTCTTGTAGAAAATTCACTAAAGTAAAGTATGATATGGAAATCTCGCTAAAATTCGAGTTCCTTGGTTTTTAACGCGGTAATTATTTGACGAACGCAATGATTTGATTAGCAAGAAAACTTAAGATTATTATAGATATTGAAATTAGTTGAGAAAGAAAATCTGATATTTGTGGACTAGTTATTTTATACATATACAGGGTGTCGGAGTAGATGTTAAAATTTCTGGTTGTGATAAAGTAGATTAAGTACATGCATGTTAGAGTGGTTGCATATCCACCTGTAGATTTTAGAAAAGTTGAAAATAAAGAGAAGAATGAAATTTTTTTGGAAAATTAGGTATTTTTTTTCTTTCTAACTGAAATAACTTGAAAAATGATGATGACAGGGACATAAAGTACTAAGCTTTTACAAAACAATCCATTCTTTCCAACATTTTCTTTAATTAATATTGTTTTACTTGATTTTTTCGATTTTTTCTTATGATGTATTAGAATAGCGCATTAGATTAGAATAACATTGGTATTAGGAATTTGAAAACAAAGCTGGAGCTGCGTATGCAACTACTCTAACACGTATGTACTTGACATATTCTACCACCAACAGGAGTTTTGACGTCCATTTTGCCAACACCCTGTACAAATTTTTTTTGTGTGAATTAGTTGACCTGATGGATTATTTTGTTACAAACTATCGCATATAGACTTTTTCCCATCACTTATCAGTTCTCACTATGTAGTATAGCTCTTCATAACGGTGTTTTTCGTTTTAGCAGCTTATTGGCCCGGTTTCATTCTCAAAACATATTAATTACAAAATTTATTGGGTTTCATCAGAGCCAGTTCCTCGCTATATGTTTATTTTTTGTTGAGCCAGTTCGTGCACTGAAGCTATTAGAGAATCAGTTTTTAAAACTGAAAGTGAGAAAAAGTGGATGTAGGAAGAGGTTGGAAATGTTGTCGACGAGAAAATATGGTCGCCGCTGCAGGGCTTAGGATATTCGACGACGTGTGAAAAAATCGCGCGCCTGAAAAAGGCACGAAAGGTACGGAAATTGGCGAAGACGTTGGATATGAGGAGCATGTATGAAGGGTCAGTCGGGAGTAGAGATGGTAGCGTGGGGTTTCGTGGAATGGCGTCGAAGAAGGAAAAAAAAAAACGAGGAACGCCCGAGAGTAAATAAAATAAGATTGATGGCAGAACACTCTTTGATCGCATTATAGAGCCCAGTGAATGATGCGGTATTTCGTAGGGTGTATATGGGAGGGTGGGTGGAATGATGGAGGGTAAGAGTATACATTTACTGACCGAGTGAAAAGCATTTGTGTGACTAGGAGACTTCATCACTTCCCCCAGATGTGCTGGTGAATAGGCAAAATTCGAACTATGCGCGACGACAACGACGATCGGGTTCATTTTGACGTGGTTATTGAGTGCGAACTATACCTAATAAATTATTTCGTATTTTCTGGCGCTACTTTTTCTTCAGCGTTCCGTTTTGGAGGTATTTTGCTTGTGCTGCTCTTATCGTTATTGCATCTTCATGGTGTTGACACGTGTACATTTCAAATTTCGACAATTATCTTCTGACTATCTTTCGCCTTGTTTCGCCCAATGATGGAAGTACATTAATTTTGATTTATGTTCTTGTTATTTGTTTGCAAACCGTTGAATTCATTTTCATGACTGATTGAACGATATTCCTCTATGACATCTATTTTTGGATGAATACCATGAAAAAACGTTATTCGGTGTTACACCCAATGTTTGGTGCTTTGTTTCTTGATCTAAAAGAAAATAGATATTCTTCCTTTTGTGTTGTTGTCCAGTATTCGTATTTTTGACAGGAGTTTTTGATTCAGAATATTGTTTAAGGGATTAATAGACTGGTAACCTTGACTTGTTCATTGAAACTCTATGAGTTGTCAACTTCGACAAATGGAGTAAAAATCCTAATTAAACTAGGTAAGATTCGCAAACCACAACTAAAGCAAAGTGGGTTATCCTTAACGACGCCCCCCTAAAAAAAAGTTTATCTGCGCCACGTTACACAAGTTAGAAGTGAAACTTTTCTCTTCAATAAACAAATCCGAGGATTTAGCACCCAATAAAATAATAAAAATTTTCTTAATCATTCTTTTTTGGATGAGAGGGGGCAAAATGAAGAGTTCAAATCAAAAATTAACTGTAATTTTGAATTCAGTGCCTCAAAAAACAACGTATAACTCACTTAGAGCACCTTTTTCAATTTTCACGTAAGAAATTGAACAGTCAGTTAGTGCTAAAATTGTATCTCACTCTTAATTCGATCGACCAGTCCAACTAACTGAGAACCTAACTGTGGTTGGAAAAACTGACTCTTAAAAAAAAACAAATTATTCCAACCCCTTTTTCTTTGCAGTAACAGAGGGCACAAATTTTTGTTTATGATTTTATCAGGTTATTTTAATGTATGTTTTCAAAGAAAATTTACTTATTAAAATTAATCTAGTATTAAAACCTGTAATGATATATTCTTACTCATCAATATTCACAGTCATATATCATTACACTCTGTATGTTATAAATCACCTTCTATGATTTTACGTAGTTATCTAGTCACCTACAGGTGAAATCATACATCATGTATCTCATTCTAACTCATGTCATTACATACCTTGTAGTGTGTAACGGTCAACTAGAAATGCATAACACAGAAGAGCAACAGGTCAAAAGTAAAATCGAAGAAAGTAGGTTTGTCGGGATGTACACTTTATTTCATAACCAAAACTATCAAATTAAATGGGATCGAGTGCATACATATTTACCTCACACACATACTACACTTGAAGAGACTTAAAAAAGAAACTAATAAATTTTAAAGAACATAATTATTATATTAGAAAAATACATATGTACAGGAACTGAGCGCAAGTTGATGATATTAATCATAATAATTTTGTGAAAAAGGTATTAATTTATGTTCAAAAGAAAGAAATTTGCCGTCTCAAGACCCAGAATTGAAGATAGTTTTTTGTTTTATGACTCTATAAAAGTTTTGGCGCTATTAGCTGAATTTCGTAAATATATATATTCGCCCATTTCTGTTTAACACGGTACAGATTGCAATTATCATCCAATCGTCACGAAATTTGGCATACTTATTGGGATCTAGATAAGGATGAACCTTATTGTTTTTGGTTCAGATCGAGGAGATGTTACATCCGATATATCTTCCTACGTTGAATTTTTGGGGCTTAAATGGTTCTAACGTACTTAATTTGTAAGTAGTAGTCACGAAATTTGATACAGACATTGAATAGGTAGGTACATCGTATTGTAACATTCTGAAAAATTTAGTTTCCTTTAGCTGAATGGTTCATGCTTAGAAATGATTTAAAAAACTCTTCAATTATTTATAATAAGAGTAGATTAGCGTGGCTTGCTGAATTTACATGACTTTGACCGACCCTGTATCCGATGATAAAACACCATTTTTTTTTTCAAGTTGCCATTTTATTCGTTTACAAAATTTTGTCTGTAGCTAATAGCTCAGCTATTTTCACATCAAAAAATAGCTAAGATCAATGCCTCTTTTACGGAGTATTCACGCTTTAGTTATCCACCAATCATGGGCACAGAAAACAAGTCAAGTGCAAACGCAGAGCCAAATTCAGTTATTACGTCTGAAAATTGAATAGCTGGCAGGCTAAAGAGATAATTTTCACTTTTCATTCTACGTAACGAGAGACTCTTTGATGGAGATGTTTCCCAACTTTAAAAAAATTACACTTTTAAAAGCGAACAATCGTAGAGAGTTGCTGTTGTAAAGTTTTAGAAATTGGAGAAAAGGTACGCCGTACCTTTGAAGTGACGTTGCTGTCCTTTCTGGCCCGATAAGATGACTTTGGGTAGGTTAGACGTTGCTGTAAAACGTTATCCGTTGGAAAGCATCGTTTTAATAATATTAAAAGAATAATGACTGGAATACGAAAAATATCCGAAAGTCTGCTGGACTAAATTTGAAATAATTGTTTTTTCACTCTTGAGAAAAAGAGGTACGTACGTCTCCGCTGATAACGGCGAAATTCTTTCTATAATTATTATTTGTAATTTTGTATATTTATTTTTTTTTAAAGATAACTCGAAAACAATCTAATCAATTATATATAGATAACATAGAATAGAATCGCCATGGGATCAATCTCTTTCAATTAAAAAATAAATTTCATCAATGTGAAAAGTTAGGCTTAAAAAAAAAAGACCTAAAAAAACAAACATATAATACGGATAGAAACTGATAACTTATCGTATTTTTTTCGAAGTCGGTTAAAAATGAGCTTATTCGATGTAATAGTGAAGGTACATTTTGGCTGTACTCAGTGTCGACCAACTGGTCTTTTCAACATTTTATGAAAATAATACAGCCTTCAAACACACTCCAACCTTTATTTTACAGAGACGAACTTTTTTAAAAATCGACGAATTTCACTTCTAAAATATTCATTCCACTCACGAACTATGTACTGAAAATCAACTCCGTCAAGCAAATAAGCTCTCGTGGTGAATACCATCGCACATATCGATTGACTTGAGGTTTCAAAAGCATATTTCGGAGTCAAAAAATAAACTACTCCAAAGTTGAAATCCAAAAAGACCAAGTTCACGTTATTCATTTAACATAAGCCTCACTGCAATCATCCGAAAATAAACCACATATTATATGTGTACATATGTATAGGTACTAGCTGCCCATGGTGTCAGATTTGCTTGACAGACGCTTTGGACCTTTGACCCGTACCCTGAACTAAGTGTTTACTGATATATAACATAATAAAATCTTAAAATAAAATATTCTCACGATAGAGACCGAAATGCTCAAATCTGGCAGTTACTTGAGATCTACTAGAAAGAAAGGAAGAATTGGCAAGGATTTTATGGCTAATATGATCACAAAGCATGAATTTTGTAATAGGGTACCTACGTCGCCTAATAGGAAAGAATTCCTATCGCCACTCAAATTTCTGGGTTCAAATTCCACCACTTCTTACTTCTAACCCAAAAAATTGCATCAACTGATAGGTATACCATCTGATTTCAGCCAAGAAGACCAAACCTAAAACATGGTCAGCTGACACATGAATTGACCACAGTTATAAAAACGAGTTTCTCCTTCCCCACCATTGACACCCAATCTGTAAATCAAATGGTCTACTCCGTCTCGGTGCCTCCAGTCTTAGTAGCTGTACATGGCAAGTTAAATAACAGAGAAAATATAATTTTAAATTATTTGTGACAGCATTAGATGTGAAGGCACAGCTGATATCGAGCTGCCTTTCTGATCACAAACATTTTTTCAAATTAAAATACCCCTTCCCGTCTTTATGTGAAAAGTCGATAGTTTTTCGTTGATATATTGATTTTGTAACCTAGTACCTAGTCTTTAATAGTTAACTTGGGTAAATTGTTATTCCCTCATTATGATTCCGTTGCTATAAAATGAATAGATAAACAAATTACTAAATAATTAAGGCTGGTGTAAAGTAGAAAATTTTGGGTTCGAAAAACATCGAATAAAGTTTTTGTTAATGAATTGGCCTCATCTTCAAATTACTTCGCCTGTATGTTTTAATGCAAATAATTTAATAGAAGAACTTGTTCTGCATCCGAAAAAATAAGGTAATTATTGCTGGGTATCTTTAGTAAAAATCTATCACAGTCATAAAGAAATTGGGATTTATAGTTTAAAAGTTTGGTAGAAGTTATTGATGGAAATATATGTAAAATATAATAATTTATGATGCCTTACTCTTCTTGGCGTAGACAGAGTATAGTAGCATTGAAAAAGGACAGTTCACTAGAGTTACGTATCAACTTGTTGAATTTTCAGGGATGGAGTAGGTCTGTACTTAATATTTTTTGACAATAGTGAGATCGAAAATTTTTTAACACTTTATTGTTGTCATACAAAGGGAGGTCTTCGTGACATATTAATTAAGTCCTCTCCTTTGCGATCAAAAAGTTTCCAGTTCAAGACCAGCTGTCATCACATTCTCGACTCAAATAGAGGTGTATTCGATTCAGTTTGGTTCTGTTAGTGCTGCAGTATGTGATTGAAAAATTCATGCTGGTTTATCATTGGCAGCCAGGTCTCGACTAATCAAATATTATGTCCGCCAAACACTGCGTTATATGTATGGCCACATAACCAAACCTCGGTTAAAAAAAAGTTCGAAAATTTCTGCCCCGTCCATGTAATGTTATTGCATATAATATATTTTGGTAAATGATATTTATGGACGTCCTAAGATGGCTCCTTTGCCCATATTTTGTTATTTTCAGTCTGTTTGGGAATTATTTGTCATAATTTTAACAAAAAATGTAGGTACAAATAATTTGATTATTACCCATATGCACTACTGGCAATCGGTAAACTTTCAGGTAAAAATAAATTAATGTTGGTATGATTGTCGATGATGCTGATAACGTTGAAAAAATGTTGCTGGAATGGAAACAGCAGATTTTCACTGTCATGTTTTATAGATGTATTCATAGTACCTTCTGAAAAATTTTGCCTTTAAGTTTTGTATTCTGAACAATTACTATAGAGGTCCGGAATATGCAGTATAGTACTAAGTGGAGAAAAAAGATAACATCGATTCTTGTCGAAGAAGTGTAATGAACAACAATCAAAAATGCAACGAGTACAGATTATGAAATCGCCTATAAGGTGACGTCAGGTTTGGAGTAATGTAACGAGAGTTTAAAGTACGATACAGTGTAGCCACGAATAAAGATATTTAATATGTATGAAAAGTGAAAGTATTATATTAATGAAGTGTTCGTAGGTACGAGGTGAGGAGGATTGATATGTCCCAACAATTTCTATTAAAAGAGAGTTCTCGGTTTAACTCTAAGGTTCTAGTTCTGTGTCAGTTCAGTGAAATGAAAAATTTAAAAAAATTGATTGATATCTTCAATTAATATTGTCAACTGAATTGAAAAAACAATTTTGATAAGTAGAAAATGGTAAAGTACGCAGGATGTGTGAAACAAACACGATCATATCCTTAGTAGAGAACTTTTCCTTAGCATCTTCGACGCTGTCAAGTCATGAAGTTCACGTAAGTTGTAACATCGACTGTTAAATTAGATGGGCTTCTAAGAAAACACCCAAAGTTATTTTCGGGTTTCTCCTCCACAAATAGATTTGCCTCTTCAAGAATTTGTTGCGCACTTTTCTAAATAGAGCAGCATGTCATTAAAAAGTTTAATAACTTGCTTTTTTCTAAATAGAAAACGTAAATAATAATTGGACATTTAAATGAAATATAAATATTTTTCTTTAGTCTCAATATTACAGGCGGAAAATGGTCTATCTATATCCATTAACATGTTTTTTGGTTATAGGATTTCAACATCTGATCATTCACTTTGGTCTCATCTAGCTTTATACTCGACGCTTAATTATTCGGGCTGTTTCAAAAGTTACGACTGTAACGAGAATATTGGTTACAAAATAATTAAATACTCGTAAATGTTAAAAGGTTGTATTAAACAAGATATAAAACGGTGAAATACTAAATAGTAAGTTACGTATGTAAGTTACAGTAGGAATAATAAGATTAATAAAGAAGAGTAAAATGTACATGGTTACATGAGTTTTTATAGCTAGAAGTTTTGGGAGGAGAATATGGCGATTTCTTAGAGAGTGGAAATGGTAGTGATATGATTGGAGAGTTATGACAATACAAGTTTAGATATTGTCTAATAGGAGTTTAAGGAAATGACATAAATGGTGATTTTGGGTATTTGCAATATCTGCAGAATGGTTTCATAGAAAAGAGTTATTATGAAAAGTGTATTTATGTTTGTTTATAAACATTGAATGTAGAACAACTGAGTCAGTAAAGGCAAGTAAAGACTTGTTTACATGACGTCAATATAATGAGAATTGTTTTAGGTGATTGATATATATGTGAAATATATATATATATAAGAGAGATATTATGAATGATACGAAATTTTCATTACAACGACTCCTTTCCACTCGCACTTCCCTAATAAATTTTCATAACTGGATATACTTAATGAAAATCGAAAAAAATTATAGATTTTGCATACCTACTTATTATTAGTTCTCAGATGGTTATTTTCGCTTCATCCTTTTCGTTTCGTTTTTTTCCATTCAATTTATCGTGAATTCTTATTCGATCATATAATATTTGCTCGTATGATCAAACAGCGTGAACATCCAATTTCCACCCTTTCTTCTTCTTCTTCTTCTTCTTCCACTTTGTCGCCTTTTCTTTCCTCCAAAGCAATTTTTTAATTTCACGGTGCTTTTTCGCACGCGGTTATACGACGAAATTGGTTTCCATACGAAAGACAGGATCAAAAAAGGATTTATTTTGTTTACCGGATATTTTTTTCTCGTTTTTTTTTCTCTCCTTTTCTACGTTTTACCGGCTTAACTTTTGTGTGTGTGCGCATGTGTATGGGTGTAGGAAAAGATGCGAGTTAAATGGCGAGAGGCGGAGGAAATTTTTTTTTTTTGGTGTGGGACAAAAGCTTTAAAAGTTGAGCGTCGTCCACGTTTTTCTCGTCCGTCATCCGGAGATAAATGATCGTTTCCCGTTGTACTTCTCTTGTATACTTTGGAGAAGAAGACGCTTTGGTTATTTACGTCCATTTATACGTACAAACGATAAATATATAATATATTTGGTATTCTACGTTTTTTGAAATTATAATAAGCCGGTTAGTGTGGCATAGGTTTCGACCGACGAAAATGTTTTTAGGTTGAACATATTATATCATTGCTGATGTTTGCTCTCTTTTCTGTGCATGTAAGTGTAACGAATACTATAGCTATTTGTGCAGAAGTTTGAAAATCGAGTGCCAATAACTATTGCAAATGTTGTTGTCGTCGGACACTAAGTACGTACGTGTGGATGATAAACTGTCGTCGACACCTCATGTAACATTAATTTCCTGGGGGAAAACAATCTCGCTGCAGTATGCGTGAACTAGATAAAGGTGCTCTAGTAAACCTTGATTCGAACCCATCAATTTTGTAGGTCGTTGAATTTTATGGCCATTTATCTTTGGTATTACAGCCACACGTCTGGTAATATTTACGCCTCACTCGCTCATGTGCTAAGTAAATATTTACGAGTATTCGTAGACGTATAAATTACTCGCTTGGCCTATATGACACCTAAAATGAACAAGTGCTTTTGGGACACAGCCTTACGTTTATATGTGTTACATTTGAGCTTGCTCTCCTGCTCATTAGCGACGATTTCATGTCAGTAATGTGAGAATTTCTTGCATTAGACGTTTAATTTTCCTTCTATACTCGAAAGAAAATGGTTCTTAACTTGGGTCAGAGTTTCGGTTAATATGAAAAAAGAGGTTATCAATTTATTAGATCCGCATAATATACTTATATTTTTTTTCTTTTCTTTAGCTAAGTTTGTTCCAGCATAATTTCTCAATCTGGGCACCGATTTTGATGAACTTTTTTTTCAAATGATAGAGGATGATCCCATCATGGTCTTATTAAATGTTTGAGGTGAAACTTGAAGTGAAACTTCCTTGGATACGGTGGTAAACTAAAAAACGGTTATGAAACACATCACCGTGATTGCGAGAGCTTGACCCTTTCAACTCCAATTGATTCATTGAACGAAAATTATTCACCGATAAGTTGACTTAGAAAACGTTAGGGAATGAACTATGAAGGTTTTCTGAATCAATTATGCAGGGTTTCATTTCACCCATTAGTGAAAATATTATTTCATTTGTGATTGTGAAGGGTTGTATTTTGCCTATTACTAAAAATATTATTTCATTTGACATAAACAATAAATTATATGCTGATATCAGATAGAAGTTTCACTTCAGCCGTGTGTACCGTCATTTTAGAGTCAATGAGGTAGTTTTGGAGTTACTTTTAAATAAAAAAACTGCTGGTTTTAAAATTTCGAAGTAATATTGCGGCTAACGTTAGAAACGAAGTCATTGAAAAAAATAACTGACTTGAAAAAAAAAATAATAAAAATAAAAACTGCACTAAAAAGTGAAAAATAATTATTTTAAAATTTCTCCAGCGAGATCTAGGTCAAGGGACTGGAATTATTGAAGTCCGCGCTTTTTTTCTTTATCATGTAGGGTTTATATCATTGTCAATTCCTTCCAATTTTATGACAAAACTTCTTAATCAGCGCCGACTTCAATAATTTCAGTCCCTAGACCTGAATCTTGTTCGTGAAATTTTAAAAGAATTATTTTTCACTTTTTAATAAATTTTTTATTGTTTTGTTTTTTTTATTTTTTATTTTTATTTTTTTTAGAAAGTTTTAATTTTTTTTATTTATTTTATTCGTTGTTGGAGGGTTACAACTGTTAATTATTTTAATTTTTTCTTTTTCTGCATTTTTTTATCTTGGAAAAAATTCTTTGGTTATGGATCAATTTATTAATTTCTTTCAATTTGCGTTTACTTATTAGAGCGCTATCCACGATCCAATTATTCTGTATAACTGAAAAAATAAATGTGGAGTTGTTTGTTTGTTCCAGTTTTAATGATTTTATTCTCTTGGGGAGGATCATGATAATATTTCTCAGTTTGAAATAAGTGAGCGGAGTGAGTAAGGAAGGTTGTATTATATGCAGTTATGCACTTCGAGTATAACAAAGTGTATCTCTAACCGACACAACGCCAGAAAATTTTCGAAATATTTATGAGACTGATTAATAAACATGCAATTACTACATTTAGATTACCTGCAAAAAACTTGATAAATAAAAATCTTAACATATCCAAATTGATATTAAGATCAGATTGAAACAAATTGCTGATTCAGGTCAAAGTTTTATGAATGATTAATTGATCTAACCTAAATAATTTTTTTAAATGATCCAACTCCCGTTTTTTTCCTTGGAAGACTAATCAGTTTCTATCTTAAGCATCATCTTTATGAGTGGATCCTGTGTAATACAGTTTTTTTTTTTTTTTTTTTATACTTAGAAGACAAACTGTTATCCAGAATACGCTTCATGTTTTGAATTTTGTTTCTTCCAAAAAAATTGAGACATCTCCGTTATTAGATGTCGCATCACAAAAGAAAAGAAAAACAAGGAAGGAAAAAAAAGGCTTTCGAATGCTGACGGCGTTAAGAAATTCAAGCTGTGCCATCGTCTTAGTATTACTTTTTTTTGAAAATACTCTCAAAAGAAAATAGGCGTAAGGTTTCGTCATTCGGCTGAAATAAACGCTCTTCCCTCTACACCTTCCGTCATTCAACTTTCGATCAAATCAACGAACCTAAACGTCACATTTAAATTCAGCCAGTCTCAAAAAACAAAAAACAAAAAACAAAAAAAAGAAAGAAAATGATGAAGAAAAACGCAACGCCGCATAAAATGCTCAATTTACGCTTAATTAAAAAAAAAAAAAGTCCTTAATGAGGGTTTTTTTTCGGCAGATTTTCAACCACTATACCCAACTGACGTATTAAAAAAGAGAGCGTGAAAAAAAAAGGAAGAGAAAAACTAATTAACGAAATTAATGAGAAGGAAGATAAGTATACGGACACGAAAGGTAAATTAAAACGACTTGGATGATCGTATAATCTGCCGCATGGTTGATGCTGTTGGTTCACTTTTATCTTCCATACTGTATTGAAGATATAGGTATAACCATAGGCTCGAAAATTTTCTTCAGCACCGTTCCAAAATTTGTGTTCCCTATTTAATTTCCCCATGCTCAAAAAAAAAGTGTCAAATAATTTTTAATACTATGTTATAATCCTTTTTTTTTTTTTTTTCTTCTAAGAAGAGTGTTGAAAATAATTTCATTGGCGACTTACGTGCATTAAAACGTTCCATAATAAACGGTAAGAAAAAATTGCTGTCAAGTGAAATGAGAATTAAAAAGAATATGCCTATAGCTATTGGTTCTGACTCTGGAACTTTGAACACGTGTCCGTATTTTCACTTATTTTTATTTTTCCTTGTAGAAATGAAAGGCGATCACTGCAACATAGGAAAAATAATATTGAATATACCACATTTTAAAAACAAGAAAAAACATACCACTGTATTCAAAACTTTTCCCTACAAAAAAGCTTTTTTCGATGTTGCAAAAGAACGCTACATTAAAAGTTCTAGTTCTGAACAAGTTCAAAATGTTAATTCTCAGCGCTCAACCTTATGGTTTCACTAGCTGATGCCCGCAGCTTCGCCTACGAGATGACAGTTTACTCTGTGTTTGCCTTTTTTCCTTATTTTTACCTCCTTTTAATGGATTCTAAATCATTGTACGAAGATTGGTTCAATTGAAAATTCGAAATTTGTATTTAACGAGGCAAAACATATAGGTACTTATCTTATTATTTATCAGGTTCATTCTAAAATGAAAGGGAAATTTCAACTCAGCATCTCAAAAACATTCTTTGACGTATTACACTCTAATATTAGAAAAAGTTATCTTTATCTCATTTTCTGTAGTTCCAAAAACCTCATTCACACTCCATAAAATAAGACTACGGAATTTTTTATATGGGAATCGTATTTTATTGTTGAGGTTCATTTGTACCCATTTATGCTGTGAAAACTTCGGTGCCAAAGTTGTCCTTGTTTCTAAATGACTCATAAAAACATATTACTCAAAATTAAGTTAATATTATACCATTTTGTTTTACCCAAAGTTTTCAGGTTTATATGTTAAATTTTATTTGTTTTGGTTCATTGCCATCATGTCTGATGAAAAAAGTGGGTGTCATGAAACGTGATGTGTTCTGCCTTTAATTGGTAGATAGAAAATTTGGTGGAAAAAGTTTTGAATACAGTGCCTTTTTAGACAAAAGTACCAAAGTTTATGTAACTATCATCAAAAATGGTTCCAAACGTACCTACGTGTGGCGGAGCTTTAGTACGTGTTAGCTGAAAAATTCAGTTGTGAGTATGGAGGTAAGGCTATAAGGTTGTATGTTTGGTTAGTTATTTTGTAAATAAGCCCACAAAAATCAATCAAATACGTTAATTCCATAATTTCGTAACTCTTGAAAAAATTGATATTTCTGACTAATTTTGCTCAAGCTTTTTTTTTTTATAAAATCAGTATCAATGGAAGACATCATGTCTGGCGTTTTCCATTTTACCTTTAGCAATTTTTGCAGAAACCTAATTTACATAGTATATGTATAATAAAATTATATATTCATATGTGAATTTTAGCTAATAATATCGAAAGATTTCTGGGATCATGAAACGAAAAACGAACCTACCTTATTCTTGGGTATTAATATTAGATCAGTTTTAATATTTTCTTCAAAATCTTGCATAAAAAATCCCAATAAAAAAAATTTTGATTGCATGAGAGAGTCTTATGAATTTACTTTTTATTTTAGTTAATAGTTCTTTTTGTATTTTTCTTTCAAGTATTTAGTATTTGTGGGGACATCACTCGTATGAGGTTTTAGGGGCTCGAACCCCTTGACAACAGTCGCCGCCCTAAGGCTGGCAATTAATCGTCTCTATGACGTCAAACCATATACACACTTGTGCGTTTGTATGTTCGTACCTGTATGTATGTACGTACCTGTACGTATGTACTGGTAAGATATATTGCATGGGCTGTGATCAATTACCTGATAACAATCGCGCTGCGTCGTTTCTTATCACCTCAACAGAGGCAAGAAATGACGTAACGGATGACATAATCACATACGTATATGTATGTATGTGTGTCAGTGTGCGTGTGCCAAATTTGGTATATAAACTCTTGAAACTGGCTACGAAATCGCCAGTGTTTGCCGAGGATTTGGCTCTCTCATACTTTACAGTATGAAGTGGCAGAACACGCAAACTCTGTAGAAGACCTTCTTGTATGAAAATCTCTCACAACAAGGTGTTTCACAGTGGTGACCCGACATGATTTTTTGGCTATATTGTGGGTGTCTAGGCACATTGTGCTAATTCTAAAACTAGGCACGGTGCCCTTGCAAGTTACTTGCTTGTGAATACAAATATTTTTTCACAGACCTAGACACCTCAGAGGTCTGACTTTAAAAGTGGGAATTTGCACCCCCCCCTTCCAAATATATTTGCCAGAAGGGAACCAACAAAAGCAGACCTGGAGGAACAAAGTTGCCCTCATCCACCAACTCCTCCAGCTTTGACTAGAGACTCTGACGTCTTTGATACTCCGGAGATACAAAAACGGATCTAGAGGTCAGAAGCCTTGTGTTTAGGAACTGTTGTTAACCCTCACAAAATAACAGTTTGCACCTTGAGAAGTGGTTGTCAATTGAGCCAAGACTCCAACCCTCCAATCACAGACCAACAACTGACAGAGTCTAGAGAAAATTTTGCAGGAAGTACAAGCTCGACAGAGAATCAGGAGAAGCAAACACAAATAACGATGGCTACAACCAGTGCTAATGGAAATACATCTAACCAGACATCATCGAATCAGCCTGGATCAGGTGGAGGTGGTCAACACAGTTGACCCCCAAAGTGCTTGCACAATTGTTACAATTGCTGCAGATGCAATCATTGCAGAACCCTGCACTCCAAAGGTGGAGGATCGAGATTCTGGAATTTTTGCCTAATGAGGTGGAACTCTGGTTAACTCTCCTCGAGGGTTGGTTCAAAACAGAGATTCTACAGAACAACCAGAAATATGTACACATTTGCAGCGGAATGCCCGCAGAAATAATACGCCACATTCAGGATATCATGTAATGCCCTCCAGTGGAAGCAGATAAATGCAGTTGGTTCTGCTAGAAAATTCGCGATGTGTTTGGTAAGACCAAAAACCAAATAATAGACGACGCGATGGGAGGAATGAAGATGGGAGATGACAAAACCTCCATCTTCATGGGCAAATTGAGACAAAAGGCCGATAATATTGTATCATCATCAGTCATTGGGAATCAGTTCTGCAAACAACTGCCCCAAAACATTGTGCAGTATCTGGCTGCTGTGGGTATTGAGACAAAAGGCTGATAATATTGTATCATTATCAGTCATTGGGAACCAGTTCTGCAAACAACTGCCCTAAAATGTTGTGCAGTGTCTGGCTGCTGTGGGTACAATACTTTCCATAGATTTATCAATGGACTATTTATGGATTTGCCATTTGCCTATGCATATTTGGATGACCTATGCATTTGCTCAGAAGGTGGTGAGCAACAGCACGAGAAGAATGTTAGAGCCATTGTACAATGTATACACTCTGCTGGACTTACTATCAATGTTGGGAAAAGTTTATATAAATAAACCAAAATTGACTTTCTCAGATACCAAGTCTCGACCAAAGGTATTTCCCCCCTGAAGACCAAGGTAGAGCCCATATTGAATTTCCCAAAACCCTCAAACATTGCCGAACTTAAACGTTTCTTGGAGATGGTGAATTTCTCCATATGTTGCATTAAAAATGCTGCAGCTGAACAAAGTAAGCTGTTTGCATTGATCAAAACAAATAAAAAGAAAGATAAAACTCCCCTCGATTGGACTGAAGATGCTAAAAAAGCCTTTGACAATATCAAAGAAAAACTTGCAAATGCAACTCTACTTGCTCACCCAGACAAAAGTCTGCGTTATGTGTCGCCACTGACGCATCTGACTTTGCTGTTGGTGCAACATTGTACCAAAAGGACAATGACAAGAAGTTACCACTCACTTTCTTCTCCAGAAAGCTATCAAAAACAGAGAAGAACTACAGCACATACGACAGGGAATTACTGGGAATATTTGCTGCATTGAAGCATTTCAGACACCAATTAGAGGGTAGATGTTTCACTGTGTATACAGATCATAAACCCCTAACACATGCCTTCACACAAAAGACAGAACCAGCTTCCCCAAGAAGAGCTCAACAATTGGACTACATTGGACAATTGACTATGGATATCCAGTATATAAGTGGAGAACTCAACACTCCAGCTGATGCTCTTAGTAGGATTGAAGCCATCTCGGCACCATCTCAGTTACTTTACGCTGAAATAGCTAAAGAACAGTTAAGGGATGCAGAACTGCAGGAACTGTTGTCGAACAATGACACAGCTCTTAAATTGAGACAAAGGAAAATCCCTGATACTAATATTTTATTTACAGGCAAGAATTGGCTATTCTTGCCAACAAAGTATCACAAATTGGCTTTCAGTAGTGTGCACAATCTATCGCACCTTTGACCAAAATGCACTGCTGGTTTAACATCATCAAGATTTGTTTGGTCACGAATATACCTGAAGTCATCATTACTGACCAGGGTCGCCAATTTGAAAGCTCGCTCTTCCAAGAGCTATCTAAGAAGCTTGGTGCACCACATAACCACACCATAGCTTACCATCCTCAAGCCAATGGAAAAGTTGAGTGATGGCACAGAGCTTTGAAAGCCTCCGTCATGGCTTGCAACACCAAGAGATGGGTTGTCATACTACCAACCATCCTCTTGGGCCTTCAATCTGCTCTTCAAACTGATACAGGTCATTCTGCAGTGCAGTTAGTGCTCCGCAAAGAGCTACGCCTACCAGGAGACTTCTTCACATACTCGAAAGAAATTAGCCTCAAAACGCTTGTCCAAAATATATGGACTGACTCAAACAGCTTTTTGAAACAGGCAACTCGTCATGGCCAACCAAAGATTCATGTCTCAAAACACTTGGCCACAACATCTCATGTGTTTCTTCGAGACAAAAAAATAAGATCTTCGTTGGAGAAACCATAAGCTGGTCCTTATAAAGTTGTATCACAAAATGACAAAAATTTTGTGATACTAATAGCAAGTGAAGAAAAAACGATTTCAAGTGATAGATTGAAATCTGCGTACCTTATAAACGACGACAGAAAAATGCTCCAAAGAGCAATAAAGAAGATTACACAGAAGGAAGTAGAAGAAAATACGCCGACTGAACTGTCCAATACTACACAAATACAAAAAGTTGAGGACAAACCAGTCAAAAACGGTGATACAATACAAAATTCACCAATAGAAAAAACAAAAATTAAGAAAATGGTGAAGTTTAATGATGATGTTGTCAAAATACACTATGACCCATCAGCCCTCTTATGCCCACAAAAATGAGGCAGGCACCTAGGCAGCAAAAAGCTGAAAAACCAATCTCCAACTTGAAAATCTGAGAGATTGGCGCGGAGAAACTAAAATATTCACGAAAATAAATACCCACTACAAATTCTATAAACCCGCTCAAAAATAGGCGAAAATCCGGAGTTTTGTCAAACAAAAGAAATTCTGTAGATAAGCAGAGAAAAAATGCGTACAAATAAAACACGACACGAATAAACAAATACACGTGTGATACAGAAGAAAACATTGCAACATGTTTCTATTGTCCGATAAGAAGATAACCAAAATGTCAATAGCTGTGGGGACATCACTCGTATAAGGTTTTAGGGGCTCGCACCTCTCAATGACAGTCGCTGCCCAAAGGCTGGCAATTAATTGTTTCTATGACGTAAAACCATATACACACTTTGTGTGTTTGTACCTGTACATACGTACAGGTAAGATACATTGCACGGGCCATGATCAGTTACCTGATAACAATCTGCGTTGTTTCTTAACACCTCAACGGAGGCAAGAAATGAAGTAACGGATGACATAATCACATACGTATACGTACGTATGTGTGTCTGTGTGCGTGTGCCAAATTCGGTATAAAAACTCTTGAAACTGGCTACAAAATTGCCAGTGTTTGCCGAGGATTTGGCTCTCCCATACTTTACAGTATGAAGTGGCAGAACACCCAAACTCTGTAGAAGACTTTCTTGTGTGAATATCTCTCACAACAAGGTATTCCACAGTATTTTTCTTTTAAGTATTTAGTATTTTTTAATCCTCAGTTTAAATTTCTCCAACGGGCGGAAAAAAAATGTTGAAGTAGAATACGTCTAAGTCATCTATCGTAATGAAGAAGGTCATAAATTAAAATTTTTTCTTATCGCGTGAGTGAATAATGTTTGGTTTGAATAGGAATAAAAAAAAGTTTGAAAATGTTACCATATTTATTTCTAAATTTTTTTATGGAAGTCAAGAGTAAAATGGCTGAAAAAATCTCCACTTTCCTCGCTCGCACTTCACTTACATTATATTATAACGCTATTTAATGAGAAGGGAATGGGGAAAGAAAAATGGGCGACGTGAAGGGGGGTCGAAGAGAAGGTTTGCTGAAATTAACGAACGACCAGAGATAATTAAAGCGGCGTTAAATTACGTGAATTTGCCAAAGTTTTTTAGCTGCGCGAACTTCCGTAATGACGATATTTTTCTCACGCTCCCTCTATGACGAGTCGAAATGCGACGAATATCGTCCTGGGAGAAAGTAACCCTTGAAAAGATTATTTTCGCTTTTCTTTTCAGTTATAATGAAAGAGAGTTGTCTTTTTTTTTCTGTGGCGCTTCAGCCGCCGGATATAATGGCACATTCCGCAAATCTTAAATTGCACTCAAACTTCAGAAAACTTCGGTTTTTTCTTTCACTCTGTTCCTTGTTCTCGCTTGCTCGCTGTTTCTGTTTCTCTGTCTGTACATCACTGTGTCTCGTCCTTGTATATTGTATAGTATAAATTATAAACAATATTTTACTATTTCTTCGATGTTTTTTTTTTTCTTCTTCGTTGTGTGTCATATTTCACCGCTTTAGCGTTTCATTTCAATGCAAGATCGCTTTATGATATATGAAGGACACTTGCGTCGAAAAAACGAATGAACAAATTTTCTTTGTTTCCATTTTCTCCCAAATGAAGACGATAACCGTGTAAGAAAAAGTATTTTGACATAAATTAATGGACTTTTTTTTCTGACATGGGAGTACTCGGTAAATAGCGGTTGTGGGAGGGAGTACTGCTGCTCGTCGGATTTCGACATATCTAACCTACATGTGCAAAAAAAAAAAAAAAAAAAAAAAATTAGGGCAGAAATACTTTGCTGGAAAATTCAGTTTTCAAATTTTTATTTATAATTCAAAAAATAAACCTGAATTCCAAAAACTTGAAAAAATTACAAAAAACAGATGGTTATCGATCCTATCAACATATCGATCTATCGATTTTTCATTGCCAAAGTTTCAGGTAAAAAAACTTTAGCGTAGCAATACTTCGCTGTAAAACCCAGTTTCCCAATTTTCATTTATAATTCAAAAAACAAATTTAAATTCCAAAAACTTGAAAAAAAGTAAAAACATAAATAGTTTTCAATGTCTGATAAACATATCGATCTATCGATATTTCATTACTAAAGTTTAATCTAAAAAATTCTAGCTTTGCAATACTTCTCTAGGAAATCAATTTTTCCAATTTTCATCTACAACTCAGAAAAACCTAAAACCTAAAACCTTAATTAATGCAATGCAGAAAAGACGCTTGTAAACTCTAGCGCCGTAAATACGAAAAATATACTTTACGCAAAACAGGCAGCTTGATTTTCTGTAGCAATTTTTTATTTTTGTTTTCAAATTTTTTTCTTAATCTACTGAACCAATAGGCAGTAAACTTCTATCAGATCTGGTGCTATATAAAAATTACTATTCCTGAAAATTTCACCACTATTCCTATTTTAGTTTTCTCAAAACCGTGAGCCAAAAATTTAGTCTACCATTTTTTATTTCCAATTTTCTCAAGAACTAACGAAGTAATAGACACCAAACTTCTACCAGACTTGCACTCTCATAAGGGAAATATATTGTGAAAATTTCAGGCCTGTTCCTTTCGTATTTTTCATAAAAATTATGGAAGAAACATTTACTACAATTTTCTCAAAAAATACCGAACCAATGGGCACCAAACTCCTGTAAGACCTGGTCCTATAAAAAACTACTTTTCGTGAAAATTTCAGTCGTATCCATTTCATAATTTTCTTGAAACCGTGAACCAAACACTTAGGTGATACATGTAGGTATATTCTGTTATATGTTTAAAATCTTTAGATATTCGAATCGCCGTTACCTCCATCTTCTTCCCATTGTGATAGAATTTTGAAATTTGGCATGAGGGTACGTCACTATAAACTCTAAACACTTTTTTTTTAACATTTAAAAAAATGAATAGGTCCAAAAAATTGGCCAAAAACCATATTTTTCTTGGGAGGAAAGATGTGTATCTGAAAATGTACTTTTTAGGTACTTTTATATTCTTCCTAAGAAGAAATACGCGTAACGGTTCTGGATTCTATCGGTGAATTCTACAAGTTTGTCAAATATTGGAAAAACTTACGAATTAGTGCAATCATCGAAATCATCGAAGATTTTTTTTCTTCTTAAAACCATGTAGGTTTTATACGTTTATTCCGTAAAATTTTAGAATAAAACTTATTAATTAGCGCCGACTTCAATAATTCCAGTCCCTATAGAATGAGAAGTCCGAGATCTGGACCTCAAAATAAAAATTATTTTCGACAAACATAAGACAGAATAATGACGTCACAAGTTCAGACAAATTTTTAAGAGACAAAATTCGAATTCGGACATTATATTATCCGAATTCGAACTCGTATTCAGATGAAGACATGAAGACAGAAATAAAATCTGATTCTCTTTCAGGCAATTATAACGTATTTTATTTCAGCGACAACTTAGCCAAATTCAGACAATTTCAGACAATAATTTGGTTCGATCCGACAGACTGGCGCCATAAGACATATAATGAATGAAGACGAATCGAATAGAAGTAAAAACCCATCGACGGACATGAATGCAGCCAACCTTTTTTATCTCTGCTCGTTCCACGCTTTGCTTGCGGTTTGCAGTCATCTAATATATTTTATTATATTGTGCTTTATCAGTCATCCACGTGCGCTTTTTGCCTATTGTATGTCGACGTATATTAATTTCCAATATCTGTAATTTCATTGGCTGTAGACATTTTGGTAATTCCTCTCGCTTATATTATCGACATCGCATGTTTGAAGGCAATTAGCAGACAATAAGTGGGGAAATTTCCTTGACAAGAAGAACTAATTTGTGAAGACGAATTCTAAATTTTAATTTACTCTCGATTTTGCACTGGCGACACCCGGTACTAGGTTCGTCTTTGCAAATGAGTCCTTCTTGTGTAGGCGGATAGTAGCAGGTCCAAGTCACAAGTCGTACGTTTAAGTCCTCACGTTAGGCAATTTTATAAGTGTACCATCTGCGGATGTAGAATATGATTCAATCTGATCTACCTTGAAGACAACTAGGATGGTAGTTTGTATTCCAGATAGGTTCAGTTGAAGACAAAGGCAGATTAGGGATGTTCTTTCGTCATGAAGGATCAGTAGTGACGACACACAAGACATTTCTAATTGCGCCAGTTGTATATCGCACTTCAAGGCGATCTTTTAAAAAACACCTGCGAGGTGAAGTTTCAGTCGACAATACGATCAGATGGAGTTCCTGGCATCTGCTAGGAGGGAAATTTGGTGTGTTGAAGACAATTTCCAGACAAGCTTGGTTCGAGATGACTGCCTTGCTCTGTCATATAAAGGCCGCGTAGAGCCTTCTTTTTCGCATAGTGGATTTGATTCCATCTATGTTAGTATTTTCCTCACCTCACCCTCACTTATAACCAAAAGCTCCGAGACCTAAAGTTTCATATTAGGAGTCTTTTAAACAACAAAATCATCACTCATGAAGACACACAATTAGGTGAAGACACAACAGCTTTCTGATGATTTCTCCTACTTGTTGTCTGCAATAGCTTTTTTTTTAACTTTTTATTTTTTCCGCTACACACTATGCTTTGTTCCGCTTTGTCGACACTATAGTTCTTTTGTAATTATAGTCTTTGACAAAATAATTCTGCTGTTCGTTTTTGTAGGTTTCGAACCTTGTATGGATCGAAACTTTGTTAGGCTTTTCTTTCCACACAACTTAGCTTATTGCTGATTCGTCATATTAATTTGCTGAGGTATGAAGACAAAAGTAAGCTGCGTTTTGCCGTGTCTGATGAAGCCTAATTCAAGTCAAGAAGAATTCAGCCGTAGGACATAGTCAGAGTCAAAAAATAAAATGTCTTGAAAACACGATTCAAGACCCCTCGAGTCAGTGTTTCGGCTGCATGATGCCCTAATTTTAGGACATTGTGACGTCATTAGCATTTAAACACCACTATACATTAAAGGTTGACTTTATGACACGTGACGGGAATCGATTTCGTATGCCTCATAAAATATTGGCGACTGTGGCAGGGATCGATTTCGGATGCCTCAAGACCTACATCTTGTTAGAGAAGTTTTAAGAGGATTACTTTTCTCTTTTTAGCCCATTTTTTATTGTTTTTTTGGAGTCGGTTCTATTTTTTATTTTATAAAATTATTAACTTACCATAATGATTTTTTGTTTCATTTTAATTC
The DNA here is from genome assembly GCA_011428145.1 of Ericerus pela. Lineage (NCBI taxonomy): Eukaryota > Metazoa > Arthropoda > Insecta > Hemiptera > Coccidae > Ericerus > Ericerus pela. The sequence continues at coordinate 1,704,642 of WOFM01000392.1, forward strand.
CCGTAGATTTTACTGGAGAAATTTAAAAGAATTATTTTTCATTTTTTAAAGCATTTTGATTCGTTTTTTGTTTTTTGAATGTAGTTAGATTTTTTGATGAAAAAATTTTTTTCAATGATTTTTCGTTTCAAACTAACATTTTTTTAGTTAAGGATAACTCATAAACTACTTCATCGATTCTGAAAAAATTTAATGGGATCACCTTGGGATCATCCTCTTTCATTTAAAAATAAGTTCATCAAAATCGGTGCCCGGGTTGAAAAATTATGCTGGAGCAAACATAAAAAAAAACAACATATATTCGGTTCCAATTGATAACCACCTCATTTTTTTGATGCCGGTTAAAAATACCAGCTTATCAAAGATTTATTGCTAGAAAATGATTTTATAGGAATTTTTTGTTTTCCAGTTTTCTCGGAAATTACTGAACCAATAGGCACCAAACTCCCAGCAAAATTGGTTCCATGTGAGGAATATCTTTTTTGAAAATTTTAGCTCTATCCCGTTTACATTTTCTAAAAGAGTGAACTCTAAATTTTTTCAAGCAATTTTTTTTCTTCAGTTTTCTTAGAAACTACTGAACAAATAAGCAGCGAACTTTTATCAAACCTGCATCTGCATTAGAACAATCTTTTGTGCAAATTTCAGTCCCGTCTCTGAGCTCATTTTCTCAAAATTCTGAACGAAGGACTTTTCTAGGAATTTTTTGATTTCCAGTTTTCTCGGAAACTACTGAATCAATAAGCACCAAATTTCATTCAAATCTGCTCCTTTAGAATTATTTTTCCTAAAAATTTCATCCTTATACATTTTGTAAGTTTCTCAAAACCGTGAACACAAAATTTTTGTGATACATATATATATTCGTATATATTTGTATGGTATACACTCACATAATTATATAGGTACATATATTACAATTAATGATGTGAATTGATCATTCATGTGAGTGCTCAATAACTTTGAATGTTTCCGTGATTCCAGAGCATTAATGTGAATGTCCAACTTGACCCAGTTATTCTCATTAATGGGCACTTGTTGGGTAATCATTTATATTTGTACGTACTATTAGGAGGATTTGTTTTATGCCTGTTGATTTGTACAGAAAAGTGATTAGAGTCTACGTATAAAGAAATTATTTTCAAATCATTGCACCCATTCCTATTATTATGGCTACCTTCATGTCAAATTTCATCTCAATCATTATTAAAGGAGAAGTGATAAATGTGCAAACAATTGTCTAATTGTATTATTTTATAAGCCCTCTGGTGTTAGCTCTGAATTTTTTCTAGTAATACTGTCGAATTCGTTGCTTGGGAGGAGAAAACGAACATTTTTTATGGGTGTCTGTGTGTGCTTGTGTGGGTAGTGGCATATGCGCATCGAATATGAGGGAATAATTGGAGAAATAATATCAGGGAAATAATTTTATGAAATAATTAACGGCTTGTTTATTATAGTGATAATTGACTATATATTATACCCGCAGCTTCGTATATGCTGTGCCCCTGATTTACCATTTTTTTCATTCTCTTTTATACCTTTTTGCACCGTGTATAAATGGCGAATTTTGGTGAAAATGGACAAATTTTCCGCCAGAGAGGTTCCAGACTTGGACGATAATTTTAAACACGCCTTGAAATACCACAAATAATTACTGAAAATTTCACCTCTTTTTTCCCAGCGGTTCTGAAGTTGTGGGCGAACAGATATACTTGCATTGAGTTTTTGTTTAATATAGATACCTACTCAAAAATAGAAAAATCACAAAATTATGTCTCCTATCTAGAACCTTCAACCTTTTGATTTTAAAGCATAACGCCACGCAGGCCCCTGAGATATAAATTAATAATCATTGATTGCTGTTAAGATATCGATGGATAAAGGTGGCGAATATTTATCTTTATTTACTTCAAATGAAGAGTTATTAAAAAAAAAAAAAATCAAAGGCCGAATTGATCTTCTACGACGTTGAATGAGCGTAAAAATAATGTTTCTACTCGGTGAGCATATTTAAACAATTAGTTTCTTTATTATAGCTCGTTGATGTCAACAATGTAGTGAATATGTGCCTTAGAGTCTGCACCTATTAAACATGGTTTCATAGTTCAGTTGGTGTTGGTAAGAATTGGTTGCTAATTTGACAGCACGAAGACTCTACCATTTTCTTTGAATGATTGTTCGTAAAAGTTTATTATGTTAGAAATATTCTTTTGTAAGTGAAAAAAGTTGAAAGCAATTATCTAAGAACATTGGTGATCCTATGATTATGCCGTATGTGGAAGTTCGTAAGAGTACGTGTTTTTATGATTTCAATCATTTTTTTTTTGACAGACTCTTTTGGGAATGGAAAAGAGAAATCTGGTGAAAAAACTCTTAGTTGATAACAGTCACAGGCTACTCATGAGTAGTTTTTTTATAATGATGAAATTTAATTGAAATTTTCTCATTAATTGCTGTCATTGGTGGGTTGAGACAAATTTTCTGGAATGAATTTCAAATTGTTCACTTCGTAGCATGTAAGCTAAGTAACTACTTTTAAGTCATATATTAGTTGTGTTTTCTTTAATACATTGAAAAAAATTCATTAAATTGAAAAGAAAATTTGATACATTTCAAAATTAAAGAATAGGCCAACTCTAGGAAAATTCTCCTCTGGCGATAGGTACATTAATGGATATTTAATTCGCTTCCTATATACATTTGAAATTTTTAATCGTTCTTAATTCGTATTTCATATCATCTTTATGGTTATCTGTAGAAAAGCTGAAGAATCATAAATAAAACTTTAAAATTATACATTCAAACTTTATTCGGAAGATAATTAATGGGCACTTACGCCTGGTTGTACGAAAAATATAATGTAGGTACTTATTTCGGATAAATCAGGTTCAATTAAAAGATCGTGTGTCTAAATAAGTTAAACCGAGCTCATCCACAGTTTAAATAATTTGTAAAATCGGGGCTTAGTCCTCTAATTTTGAAATTTGTGAAGATATTATGCTAATTTTCACCCGGGACTCTTTGTAATGTTTGTCATTCATTTGTGATGTAATTTGTTGGTCAATTTAAGTTTTAAAATTCACTGAGCCTCTACTGTTTTGTCGCTGGAGACTGTTCGATTGGGTAGGGGCTGATTGAAATTACAAGTACCTTTTTATTTTTTTTAACGAACTGTATGCCTTCAAAATAATGGATGTTTTTAAAAATACAAGCTAAAATCGCCGAGTATAGTAGGTAAATGTGGAAGGTTATTGAAAAAGTTCTTGTTCCCCATTCTATTCTATGTGTTATTGGTTTCTTTTAAAATATATAGCTTCTCGAATCAGACTTTACAGCATATTCAACGAATACGTTCGTAATAAATATTTCTTATCTTTTCTGCAAAGAAAGTTTCTGTTGGAAGTCGGCAGTAATTTCGGCTTCCATTTTGTTTTTAGGTTTGTATACCTACGTTGCTTGCTGTATTGTCGTCATTAACAATTTAAAATTGGTATCTTGCTCGAAGGAAGATAATTTACGGCACTATATCCTTTTGGTTGTTGTTTACCGCATCTAGTTGTTGTTTTATTCGAGAATAGCTTTTTTTTTTTCTGTTTTTCTCAGAAAGCTTACTTCATCTAGCTGGCTAGTGGTTACACCTGTTGCGTTTTACTTGGCTTCCACTCGCGCTTTAAAATTTAAAATTATTAAAAGGGTGATTTGTTGTTTGACCAAAATAACGTTTTGTTATCTCTTTGGTACGATGGCCTGGTAAATAGGTGGTACGATTACGGATTCGAAGGTATAAACGTTTACTCGATGCCTCACTAACGGGTGGGAAAGTACCTACCTAGTTCGTCCATTTACTCTAAAACGTTGAATAAATTTTAACACTTGGTCCAAATTTATTTCTACGTCATTCTACGTGCCAGCTTTTTAATAGGAGAGTAATTAATAAGGCCGTAAGACCTTAGGGTCAGCCCATAATGACGATAATTTTGTGGAGAAATTATTTTAAAATGTAAACATTCCATCTTGTACCAGAAGTTACAATTTGCTTTATTTGCAGCTATTTTAAATATCGAAACTCTATCGCATTAATAATTCGCTGGAAAACCCAGTTTGCCAATTTTTATCTATAATTAAAAAAAAAAAAAAAAACCTATACTTAATCTAAATTAATGTAATGCAGAAAAGACGTTCATAATCCCTTACACTGAACATATGAAAAAGAAACTTCAAACAACATCGACGACTTGCTTTTCTCCTGCAATTCGTTTTTGTTTCACATTTTTCTCGGAAACTACTGAATCAATTGGCACTGTGATATCATATACAAGCAGATTATCGTTTTTTTACCGTTTTATATGGTTTATAATAAATTTGTGAAAATTACCAAAATGGCCATGCACCCTAAGAGGTGCTCACGAGTAGAAAATCAGCCCACATTACCGAGTTTTAATGATGCCTAAAATTTTCAAAATGATTATAACGATAATATATTTCCTCACATATAATTCACGGCACTATATCTTCACACCCTTTATAATCAGTCACCTTGTATATCTCGAATATCAGTATACTTACATTCTCTTCCGTAATTCATGGTACACATTTCATCATCGTATTTCATCATTTTTTCATTAGCCTATATATTGGCTAACGCACCCAAATTATGATGGTCATCTCAAAGTCATACACTGCATCACCCACCCTTCTTCACACCTGTATAAAACAATACATCTCTATTAATTAGCGCTTACGTCTTAATTCCTGGAAGGAATTATTTGCATTGCATCAAACTTGTACCAGCATTGCACCAGCTCACCGCCTCATCTTCATGTAATTGCCTTGGACCATGTCAGTCCAATTGTTTTATGTATTCATCCGCTTGACTAATTCGACAGCGATTGACTGATGCCTGATTTGGAGGTAAATCACTTCTAATGTAATCATTGAAAGGTCAACATCTATTGTAACCAAACAACATTAAGGGGCTTAATACATGGAGTCCATAGTAATTGTTACTTTGAAGTCAGATATAAATGCAGTAATTTGGTTGTCTTCTATTCATTGTCTCAGAAATATTGTCAACCAAATTGTTGTCACACTGATTGAATGAATTTTTCTTCATCTCGGAAATGTTTGCTTCAGTCTGTATAATGGTGCTGTTTAGGAAATGTTCAATTTTACAGATCGCTTACGATGTATGATATACCATTTAACATTGGATTGATGACGTCATAATTTTTATAATTTTAGCGGTTTAGGGATCTCGTGGATCGCTCTGGCTGACACCTGTCTCTGGCAAGGTCAGGGCGAGTGGTTGCCGAGGAAATCCTAATAACATCATAATTATGGGTAGAATAGGAAGCTTAAGTTGCCCTCTGGCGAGGGGCAAGGAAGTCTTATTTTCTCAATATTTTGCTGAATAATCTCACCAGAGAAGGCATTGTTTTCTGAAATTGTTTCTTGATGATGAATAAGGGATCAACCGACTCGGACTTATTTTAACGCAAGAGTAAAGATCGTTAATTTTGAATTCAAAATACTCAAATCTGCGCTCTTAATTCATAGAAATTCAATAGCACTGTCATAATGATAGTAAATATACGTAGGTACGTATTAAAAATAATAAAAAAGAACAAGATTCACATTTGTAGATCTCATTCGGTCTTTTTCAGTCAGCTTTGAGTGAGTTGAAGTCGCAAGTAAAAACAAAAACTTTTATTTTGGGACCATAGAAATATAAATATACCACCCTATATAGTTGTTAGGTATATTCATCGGAGTTCGTATTCAGAAATACCTACCCCTTGGGAATAAAGTTATCTTCTTCAGTTCTGACAGTGCATAACTGCATATGTTTTTCTCGCCTTTTTTATTTGTTTATTTAAGGAGTACTTGTTTTTTTTTAATCTTACGACTTCAAGAAAAATTTTTTCTTAGCCAAAAAAGTCTTGAGGAACGTTTTTGAATACGTGCCTCCGTCTGATGAAAATAAAATTCTGAAAATATTCGCCTCCGGGTATCAGCCTATTCTTTTCCAAAAACCGAAGCATATTTACGAAAAAGTTTCTTTTCTTCCAGGCTTTTCTCGTTTTGAACTTCGTGAATATATTAAGAAAATGTGAAACTCCAGGAGGCATAGAACTTTATTCACGGTTAATGGAAAAAACTTCGATGAATTTTTCGAATTTTAACTGAACTGTGGCGCAAACAACAAATTTTTTTTTACCATGCACTGCACGTGCCATTTCTTTTTGATGAAGTAAGAAACAGGAGAAAATTGAATTTCGTTCCGTTTCAATTTATTAAAGAATGTGTATCTGCTTGAGTGATCTAACCGATTACAAGATTGATAAGAAAGGAGCGTAAATTTTTTTTTGGGTCAATAAAAAATTTCATTTTATCAAAAATTACAAATTTTTGCTTGTTTTTCTATTGTACCTACAGACTTACTTTACAACGAGATACCATGTAAATAAAAATGTTAAATGAAAAAGGGGCAGTAGTGAGGAAATAAATTTTGAAAGGCTTTTTTTATTGATTGGAGTTGATTGTGATATTTCGATATATTAATTCGTTCCCTGATAAAAACTAAACAGTGGCACAGTTTTCATTGCAGTGATGCGTGTTCAAATAAATAATTTCATTAAGCTGACGAAAATCAAAAGAAAACCTGTTCGATGAGATTTTATAAGATAAAATTCACACATATATATACATATATATATATATGTATATATATATGTAGGCCTACAGATGTTGTTAGCGTGGTACAGTTTGAAATTATTTTTGTTGACAGTCACGAAATTTCGTCTGGACGTTAGTGTTCAGAAGAAGACAAGACGTATTGATCTCTTCGGTTCAGATCATTCAATAGGGCCGATTATTTGGGTTTTTGGAGGTTTAACGCTATGTGTAATTTTTGATCAATATTCACGAAATTGGGGACGAATATAAGATTATGCCCTGTTATAAATTCTAATATGTTGTCAAATTTCGTCTCTAATAGATGTAATACGGTTCATGTGTAGGGTGACTGGAGGGAATTATAAATTTTGGTAAGAAGAGAAGATAAATTCCAGATGAACCAAAGAAGCTGAGTGGAAAGCAGGGTTGTTGTTATCTTATCTGCTGAGTACTTACTCAAGTATTAAACTTGTGTATGTTTCGTTGTATAGGTTTTCTATGAAAGTCTACTTATTAATCTTCGTGTCATGGAACGACTTGTGGGTGGGGGTGGGTACGTTTTTCGTTTCATAACTCATGGAAAATTTTGGCACCAAAAATTCAAATTCATATATATATACACACGTGTTGAAACTTGACATGAATCGACGCAGAATTCGTCGTGTGTTGCTTGAAAACAAACCAGACAACGTTAAAAAAAAAAAACAAAAAAAAACAAACACATTTATTTGAATAAGATAGGTCAAATCATGTGGAGCTTTAAGTAAATAAAAGAATTTTAAAATGAGAGGAAAACGAAATTCCCTCGCGTTCGTCCACAAGATAAAAAACATGGTCGATAACTTCATTCCCATTCGATGGCAAATGCTCAACAGTTTTTTCTCCTTTTTATTTTTTTTGCCAAATTTACCGCTCATTTTACTCTCAGGTAAATAACTTATACGTTATGAGTGAGGACTACGACAAAACCATTATGGGATTTTCTTTTTACGGTTTATCCTCTTTTCATTTTCAGTTCACCAAACTTGTTAAATTAGATCTCAAATGAAATTTAAAAAGGGGCTGGTCGAAGGTTTTTTTTCTGACCTTTGTTGAGCACCGACGTTGTAAGTCCCTGTAGAGCAATCGAAAATTCCTTGCAATTCTCGACAAATCGTTACGTTAAATTGCATTTGGTCGAAAATTTTCGTCGTATCTTCATAAAGTCAATAGTTGAATGGTGTAGGTAACCTGCATGATCCAATTTGCAAGAATTCAAACGGAATTAAAATGGTAGCGGAGATATTTTGTTTCGTTTTCCATGTCCTTGCAGTCATTGTGACCTCTAGTTGTGTCTTTTCTGTTTTCGTTTCAAATTTCTACACATACTTTAGCTTCGAAAAACGTGATGAGGTGAAGTACAGAGTAAACACCTTCTCCACGCCTTTTCAGCTATAAATTTGGTAAATTTTAATAAAAAAGAATGAGAAAAATGGCTGGTTGTCCTAGAAAGCTGATAAGAGTTAGTTTATAAAATAATTATTTAAAAATTTTTCGAGTTAAATCTACTGGAGTTAAAATGAAACGAAAAAGAATTACCTACAGTAGGTACCTAAATAATAATTTTTTTCAAAAATAAAACCGACTTAAAAAAAATAAAAAACAATAAAAAACGCACTAAAAATAGAAAATGATTTTCTTAAAATTTCTCCAGCAAGATATAAGTCTAGGGACTGGAATTATTGAAGTCGGCACTCTTTTCCTTATCATGTAGGCCTTATATGTTAATTCAATAATTCCAGTCCGTAGACCTATATCAGTTTGGAAATTTTAAAAGGATTATTTTTTCTCTTTTTATCGCTTTTTTTTTCTGAAGTCTGTTCTATTTTTTGAAATAAATTATTATTTTTCATAATTATTATTTAACATAATGTTTTTTCGTTTAATTTCAATTCCAGTAGATTTTACTGGAGAAATTTGAAAAAAATTATTTTTTCTTTTTAAAGTTGTTTTATTCGTTTTTTTTTTAAGGTTGTTAGATTTTTTGATGAAAATATTTTTTTCAATGATTTTCCGTTTCTAAAGTTAGCACTAATATTACTTTAAAACTAACAGTTTTTTTTTTTTGAGATAACTCCAAAATCATCTCATCGATTCTAAAAAATATTTAATAGGACCATCATGTGATCATCATCTATCATTTAAAGAAATTCATCAAAATCGGTGCCCAGGTTGAGAATTTATGCTGAAGCAAATAATAAAAAAAACACACAGAATCGAATTGATAACCTCCTCTTTTTTTTGAAGTTGGTTAAAAATCAATCAATGTATATCTTCTCATTTTTAATCAACAAGGATAAAGGGTGATTTCATGGTAATCTCATATTATTACCCAGTTTGTTTGCAAACGGGGTATTAAATTGACCTCACGAAAGGGTTAAGGATGGGGATGATGAAAATTATCCATTTCATGAAAACAGAAAATGATTGTTACCATTTTCGAATTTTGTCATAATTTTTTTTACGCATATTTAAAACATAATATATACATATAGGAATATATAATATGTATAGGTATATGTAAGTACATAATTATACAGTTTGTATGTAAGTATTGCTCACAATTGAGAAAACTATGAAACGGATAGAGCTGAAGTTTTTATGAGAAATAGTTTTTATATAAGAGCAGATCTACAGGAAGTTCAGTCGGTAGTTTCTGAGAAAACTGGAAAACAAAAAATTCTTGAAAAAGTTATTTTTCCAGGATTCTGTGAAAACAAAAAAAAAATGCCCCAGTATCAGTGACTACCACAGACTGTTACATTTAATGTGATAATATTTTCATCTTCAATATCAATGTTTTACCATCAACTATCGATACTGTGTTAACAAATACATGGATTTCCTCATAACTGTTTTATCAATGTTGAATGAAATATTGATATTTCGATGTGTCATAAAAAAGTTATGTAGTTTGTATCGATATATTATTGATAATAGGTGGAAAATTTAACAAGAAAAAACGACATCGAATGTAAAAAAAAAACCCATATTTTTCTGCAGTGAAAATAAAAATGTTATCACATTAAAAAAAAATGGATCGGGTTTAAAGTTTCACGATAGATTATCCTTATGTAGATGCAAATCAGATAAAAGTTTGGTGTTTATTAATTTGGTAATTTCTGAGAAAACTGGAGAAGAAAATTTGCTGGAAAATCAGTTTTTTGCGTTAAAACATGGATAGATTGATATTTTTCTCAAAGATATCAATAGCTGGCGATTGATTTTCATAATTTATTTACTTGAAACTGTTGAGACCACCAATCCTCCTCCCTGCACACTCCTGCGAACACTCCATTTTAATGATACAAACAATTTTGTACATTTATACTCGCAGCTACACTGATACTCGTTCTACCGCTCATTCGTTTCTGAACACTTTCTAAATCTTTGTACATTATTTATTTTCTTTGCTGCAGTTACACACTTCTGAGATGTAACTTCGTGAACATCTTCATTATTTTGTTAATTACATTGAATCTGTCTTTCTCAATCTCTGTATAGAAACTAGTAATGAAATATCGATGTATGACATATTGGTTAAATATCAATAGTTTTTTTTTTCTTCAATTTTGTCAAATATTTGGTAATCTGGTTTTTGTTTTTGAATTATGGTGGAAATTGGCAAACTGGATTTTCTAGCGAAGTATTGCTGCGTTACAGTTGTTTTACTGATGCTTTCATCTCACACTTCCTATTTTCCTTTCTAAATTAGACTATAGAAAAAAATTTTTTAACGAAAGTTAAAACCATTGGATCGAAGTCGATCCTCTATTTCAAATTCACCCATATCATTCTGGTAAATTCGGCTGTTATTTGAAAAAACCAAATTTTTTTGAACAGAACAAACCCGTCGAAAAAAGACAAAAACATATTTTATTTTTAACGAACAGTCTTTCTTTTGAATGTAATTGGACGGTTAAACGCGATTAGAATTAATAAGAGGGTTCGTTTGAAGTAGAAAGTCGAAAAAGGGGGAGAAGGAAAAGTTTCTGTCTCATATCGTAAAAATTTTGCGTGCATATACAGACCGAATACACGTTCTTCATGATGTGAAAAGAAAAAAATTTTTAGCGTGCGTGGAAATTGTAAAATATAAGACCATGTGAGTAGAGTAGAGAAAATTGCGTACTTTATTATCCGTGAAGACGATAAATTTTCTTTTGCCATAGACAGAGGCTTAAAAGAATTTTCTTTATTATAGTTTGTTAACCCCCGAAGCTTTCGAAGAGAAATGGCGTAATTTTCGATGCTTGTCATTCTTTAAGTTTAATACGGTGGATTAAATTACAATTCTTTTTTTTTTTTCAGTATCGTTTTTGGTATTTGATATATTTTTTCCGTTTATTCATTTTTATTTTCTTTTTCTGCATGTCACTGAAAATACAATATTTTCTGATTGAATTGTATTTTAACCCTTTTACAAAGTTAGTTTCTTTTTTTATAATGTAAGATATATAATATGGAAAAAAGAAAAAAAAAGAAAACAGAAAAATTGTTGGTTCTTGACGGTCAACAATAATACGGATTTTTCATAAAAAATAAGAAAAATAAATCGTAACTTTTTCAATTCATAAGGGTTCTTGAGCAAACAATATATTTACTGGCACGTTATCTTTCAACATTTAATAATAAATACACGTTTTATGATTCGCGATTCCGGCTCGTACTTGTGAAGAGATACTCAACAAACCTTTTCCGTTTTTTTGTTTTTTTTTTTGCTTTCTTTTCTTCTTTTTTTCCCCTATTATTTTTCCTTTCGATATAATCTTCGAACGTGCTCGATAAGAAAAACTTTGAAATCAGAATAAGGTCCTCGGGATTTCCTACTTTTTCGTTATTCTCTTTTTTTTCTTCATCTCCGTCGTTTCAAGTTGTCCTGTGCTTTTTTTTTTCTTTTTCAATTCTGTAATAAACAGTGACGCTGGTTATGTTTTCAATTTTTTTTTTCCATGTTTTTCTAAAATGAAAAGAAAAAGGATGAGCAACTCGTTTATTTTATTGGTGAATTTATTTTTATTTTTTCGTTTGTAGGTACCTTGTTAGCTATATCTTCGATGAATAGAATTATGTTTAGACTAAGGTTGTATCGTAACTTATTTATTGTTGAAACTGCGAATTAGTGATAAGGAGTTTCAAGGAAGATAATTATTAGGTGTAATATTTTTGTAGATTTGTGTTTTTAGATGAGAGTACTTGATTTTGTACTTTATTTTTAATTTTTGATAATAGTGAAACCCCGTTAATACTTTTTTCAAGGGACCAAGGTGAAAAAACGTATTATGTGGGAAAAACTAATACACGGGAAATGGAAAAAAGCCCAAAATTCAATAAAACGAATTAAAAACAATTTTTTTGAATATAGTATGAGTAAAAAATTGTAGGATAAAAATTTCTGATATGATTAATGATCAGGTCTTTTCAATATATACACAAAAATATTGACTGGATACTAAATTTAGAAAAGTGTATCCCAAATTCTTGGAAAAATTTGGCTTAACCTGTCTAAAAAAAAGTATTTCGTGGAAAAACGTCGTACCCAGAAAACTATTTTACAGGTTTAATGGTACAGCAAATCAAGGAGCCAAGACAGAAAAGCGTATTATGCGGGGAAAGATCTTATGTGAAAATGTATTAACAGGATTTTACTGTACTTTGATTACAAAATCTGTGAGGGAAAGAAATGTAAATCGTGGCTATATCTAGGTAATTCACTTACAAGATGATAAATCAGAGTGAATTGAGAAACTGGTTGATAGGAGCTACATTTTGAATGGAATATTAAAAAAAAGGTACTGTTTTTTGTACCATCCTGAACTTATTTTGCGCAATTCGTACATCAAAATAGTTATTTGTAATACAAGTATATCAGTCACTTACTATATACTCGTATAAGTGTGTTACACATTATTTTCTTCAAGACCACCCCTCCAAAAAAAAAAAAAATGGAAAACAATTTGATAACGAACGAAGTGTGTAATGTGAATAAAAACAAATGATAAAGTAACGAATGTGCATAAGCTGATGCATAAAGTGAAAAACTGATGCTAAAGAATTTACATTAGGAGGTACTTATGTATTGTTTTAAAATCGCCCACTTTATACACCGTCAAGGTGCACAAAATCGTCTACTTTATCGACAGGTGTTGCAAAAATAGGTTATCACTTATCAAATCAGTTTTTATTAGTAAACTGATAGATTTCCAAATTGATTTAAAACCGTCGAAATTGGTTTTAATTTCTCCACTAGTGTGGAAATTGGTTTTTTCTCCATAGGTAGGTAGTATTTTTGTTTATTTCTTTATAGAACCATTTATATGTACGTAAGTGGTGCAATGTCAGTATGGAAAAGGACTGTTTTACAAGGTGATGCCTTTAAACAATAATAGCTTACTTTTTTTTATGAAGTTGGATCGATGAGGCAAGTTAGTATATTTTATCTAACCCAAATAACTTCTTTTGTGGGCATTTATTGCAAAAAGTATCGTGCACAACTTGTTTGCTCCTCGTAAAAATTAGCTCGTTGCAATTACAGAACTACATGGTTGCATTGATTATTGAAATATTCAATTAAACCTCTAATCAACTTTTGGAAATTAAGTCAGAAGTTTTAAGAACATTTTCCTTTGGAGATAGACTTTCTTATTCTGGAATTTTCAAAACCTTATATTTTTCCACTTGTTTTAAAGTTTCGTCAAAAAATTTTTGTTTTAAGTGAAGTATAATTTAAAAAATTATTTTTTACATTGATATAAAAATATTGTCATCTCCCTGTTAAGAAACTTTAACATGTTTGTGTATCACACCTGGAGAGGTTTAATTTTTGATTGATTCACTCCTGCAAAAGCCGATGAAATAAATTGGTATCAGTGTGCAGTGATGGTCAACTGCTTGGCACAAAAAAGGGTTTCTTTTTGAAACTAAAATTGAGAACACGGACTAAAATATATGGTCGGTTTATGGTTATAATTTGCAGTTTATGATGGTATAATCATCAGTATCTATCAGTAGCTATCAACGGTAGGTTGTAAAAAATTTACCGATTTCGTATCAACTGCAAGAATCGTGATCATTGAAAATTGCCGAAATAACCTGCGAAAATTTTTGATTGAGCTTCTTTATTGATAGTACCTACAAGAATGCCCAATATTCCAAATATATCTAGGTATCGATATTTATTAATGTATATTTGTTACCTGTGAGTTGTATTAATGCAATTTATTTTGTTAAAAACTTGATAAAAATCTGTCGATCGCAAATTTCAAAAATATCTCTGAGTAAAGTTATTTTCATTGATGAAAACAATGTTTCTGTTATAAAATTGGATTAAAAACATATTTCAAATTAATATATCATGGGCTAAAGGACTGGTAAATAGGTTGAAACAATTTCACAATTTGTTATATTATGAAGAAAACAAAAGTTTATGAGGTATGGAATGGACAAGTAAGAAGCTTTTAATTTAAAATATAAATAAAAAGTGTGTATTGGTCATCGTGATACATAGTACACAAATGCGTCTACCACTGTTATATTTATTAATAATGGTAAATTAAACGAACAGTGTGGGTACAGTGATTATAATTTCGCAAGTTAACAAAAATGATTACATTCGATTTTTGCCACACTACAAAAAAATGAGAATTATTGTTTTTTTTTTTTACCTTCGACCTTCGAAAGAATTTTGTAATTTAGTCCATTTTTTACTGAAATTTTGAATCCGTCACTCAATTGACTACGAAGCCTTTCCCTTTTTCTCGAATTGTTTCTAAAATTGAATGTTGATCAGTTGATTGATTTCACCTCCTTCTAATCTTGTGCCAAATTTTACTTATTTGAAATAAATCATTTGGAAATTATGGAAATGAACGTATAAAAATTAAGTTGAGTAGGAAGTACCTATGTTTTGTATTCATAGTAAAATGAAATTAGATGACAGCCACAAGTTTTACATCTCAGTGAATCGATTATTGCTTACCGCATGAAAAAACGAAAAGGAGAGGAGAAAAAAAAAGAAAAAGAAAGAGCAACAGTTGAAGATGGCTTAATTAAAATGAGGAAAAAATCCGATGTAATTGCGGGAAAACCCAACGCAAAGTAGATTAACGGCTTACCGCGTAACGGAGTATTGCAAATTTTTCTTCTTTGCCTTTCCGCAAATTCAAATTCGCTTATGCTTTTCTTTCCATGTTTTGTCTCTTCGTTGTGTAGACCTACATTTATATAAAGGATCCGAAGTAAAATGAGGTTTATATCTGATTTTGAAAATTTTAATTTTGGTTTTTTGAGGAAAGCTCCTTTTTTGGTATAATTCTTGAAGGGGAAAAAATAATTAAGGGTAATTCTCATTTTCAAACTTTATTCTTAGGATGAAAAAATATTCGGGATGAGTAATATTGTCGTGCGAAATAAAAAATTCGGATGAACAGAGAAATCTGGGTCAAATATAAGAAACTTTCTGATTGTAAAATCATTTTATTTTGCGTGTCTAGAAGGGAAGTGAAAACAAAAGTTAGTCGTCAACGTAAGGGTTGTGAATTAATATCGGGACTAAAAAAAATTGATCTAAAGTTGAATTTTATTACTTATTTATTGATTAATTTATTTATAAGATGGATGTCCTTCCAACTGCCAGCGGGTTATCGCAAATTAAAACTGATTTTCTGTTGAAATTCTAAAAGGGAACGAATTTTCCAACTGATATAATTACAGTGTGTTCTTAATAAAATCTTGAATCTTATTTGTCTATTCTTGAGTTATTATTTTTTTGAAAATTTTTGAGCGTTCATAAAGATTATTGTTGATGCATTAGTTTGTTTCTTATACAGTCTCTATAGCTTTCTATTGTTTTTGATATGCGTTTTTATATGGCATCATTCTTTAAACAGTGATGTAGAATTGAGGTTTTTTTCAGTCCTTTGTATGCATACTTTCTCACTGTCTGGATTTCTCAGTTTGATTTTTTATTACTCAATTTATTCCTTAATGAAGTATAATAGGTTATTATTCGAAACAATTTTACCCATAGTGCGTTCATTAGCCATTGTGACTCCGAATTTCCTTAATTCCTCTTTAAATAATTCATCTGAATAGGAAAAACTGATTTTCATAGCCAATTCCAAAAAATTGTCTGAGGGACTTAGTAATTATTTGATCTTCCGTATTTCACAAGGTTTCGAAGGTTAAATTTTAATTTTTACAAAGATATTTCATAGTGCATCCATATGACTTTTCTAGACCATTGAAATGTTTAGTATTAACGTTTTACTTGAGAAAATATTCACCAATGTCGATGTTTATCAGAATTTTCGCCCCCTTTATATGTAAGCTATTCAAAATATAAAACACAGATATGGTCTATGAAAATGATGTACTTACAGTTGGGCTAGTAAGAATCCCCCGTACCTTGCATCATAAGAATATAAGAATACGCATATTTTATTGTAACTTATTTATCACTATTCATTCTCAATATCTGTGTGTATGGCAACACTGATTTGTGATCTCTCAGAAGCCCTGTTTTCAAGCAGTACATAAGCAACTTGACGGATAGAAGAGAAAGGTAAAATTAGCAAAGAACAAGTCTGTATTCGCATCACAAAAATATAACTTTATTCTCTAAATACTACGAAACATCTGTCTAGTTCATTAGTTGATTCTTATGTTTTTACATAACATTCCAATTTTTACTTGAAATTTACGTTTTTACATAAGCCTGTCATAATTTTAACATCTTACTGTAGCTCTGTGAATAGCACTGCACTACTATAAGTGAATGTACGAGTATGTGTTATTTTTTATGACTTACGTTTATGTTCTTGAATCGGGCTTACTCTGTACACTTCGTGCTTACTTTATGACTTTATTTGTTCAAGTGAGAAGATAATGCAATTCGATTCATTATAACTCGTAATTTTTAATTTGAACTGCTACTTGTACCTACCTAAACTGAACAGTTGGAAGCATCTCTCATTGGTCTCTTTCCAAAGTACCAACCGACACTAACATCGAAACCATGGTTGCCAGATAATTAGTACCAAAAATCCTTAAAAACCAAAATTTTTTCATTTTTCAGACTTAAAAAAATCCTTGGAATTTCCTAGATCGGCTTTATGTTCTCGTTGTTTGATACATTTTCAGTGATCAAGATTATTGTATCGGCTGGTATATGCGAAACTTGTGAATTTGTTTTTTTAATGACTTTTTAAAAGTTTCATTTTTGGATCCCGACTGCTTCAGCTGGTATGTTCCATCGCATCGGTTATGGCCTACATACTTTTAAATAATTACCTATCGAGGTTATAGACCGAGTAATAACGATTTTTTTTATGGCGTATTTATGAACTGCAAGGTACGGAAAGGTTACGATTGCTTTTTTCCGGGAAGAAGGGTAGGTAACAACTGGCAATGGCTTTATAAACGAGAAAATTTTGAGTTCGTTCTAATTTTATTTGGACATTAACTCGCTGACACTTTCGTAACTTTCAACGAGCCTCTTGCCTTTATATCGTCGACGATTCATTAGTCAATGAATTAAAAACGTATTCATGTACCTAGTTCTCGACACATATCCCTTCAATCTACCTCTTTTTTGTCTCTCTCGTTTTTTTTTTTTTTGTTTTTTTTCCGTTATGTACTATTTTCATCTTAGCCAAAGTAATAATTGTAAATAAACAGCTCAATCGTGGTTTTATCGTGCGCGCAGCATTTGGTTAAATTTTGTTTACACAGTTTACTTATTCATTGTATAAGCTGCTGATCCTTATTCCAGTTTCAATGTAGGCCTATCCGTTTTTGTGTATTTACCACAATCCGTCAAAAGTTTCTTTATCCCTCATTTTTTTCATTGTTTTTTCGTCTCCCATCTATATTTTCAAACCTTTTTAGCGTTTTGCGAAAATACGTACAATTTTTAAAAGCTGATAATTTTAAACATTTTCTTCCAGTAACCGAAATTTTATTTATTTTTTATTTTCATTCTTTTCCGTTGTTGATTTTCTTTTTCCTTTTTTTTTTTCCTTTGTTCTCTTTCTCTTCCTTTCACATCTCAATAACTCCCGACATTTTATTGTTGTGAAACATCTTTTTACGTTCAGAGTCTTTAAAAAGCTTTTAGTTTTACGAAACTTGTTTTTTGATATTATGTTCAGCCTTTTTTCTCGCGTTTTTTTTTCCTTAATGGAGCACTTGATGGTCGTGAAACATCGTCGTAAATAAAATAAAAACTTGTCATTACTATCATCGATGAAAAATTTTGTCCAACGATATCGCGTTTAGGTTAAAATTTCTTGAGGATCTAAGAATAATGTGTCAACCGAACCACTTGAGAAGAAAGAAAAGGACATTCGATAAGGCTTAATTTCACTTTCATTCTTATTACCATACGAAAAAATTAGAGATAAAAAGATTACAAAGGAGTTTGATGAAAATAAAATGGAACAAATCTGTGTACATAAAATTTCTATGTCGAATTGGATTATTTTTCGTCTTATTTCTCAAATATAATGAGATTATTGTTTGGTAAGATTTGACCAATGTTTTGTTTTTTACTTTCCATTAACGGCGAATGTAAACACAAAGATTAAATAGTGAATTTTGTTTACCTTTTCTTTTTTTTTTTATGTGTAGAGTCTAGTGAAAATAAGCTACTTAATGACGCAGTTAAAATAATTGTACAGTGTGCCCCGGGAAAGGTCCGCCATAATTTGGAAGCTATTGGCACTCATTAAAATATGAAAAAAAGTTGATTTTAATAATATTATAAACTCACAGGCTCTCAAAGTTTTAGTTTATTTTTCATAGCAAAATCAAACGTAGAAATTCAAAAAATTCTTCAAATTAATTTTTGACGTTGAAATTATTTTGTACTCATCGAGTATGTTAAAAAAGGTTCTTTTGACCAACTGCTTAACTGCAGTACTCGCGGAGTTGAATGAATTCTGAATAAATCAAATTTCTGGAGTTGCATTAGCGACTCATCACGCAGTCACGTGTTTTTGACGTGCAAACTATTGAAAATACCTTTGCAATTGGTCAAGAAACCTTCTTCAAGTTTCCATCATTAAAAATTAAATAATCTTTTGAGTCTCCCCCTCTCATTTTGGTGTGTAAAATTGATTGAAACTTTGAGAGTCTGTAACTCCGATGCGTAATTTCATGAGATTTTCATAAAAACTTGCCTCAGATACGTTACACGTATACTGTTCAAAATTATCATTCGAATGTGACAGTTTTGAAATTTAAAACCGCATACTATGACAGTTTTTGTTTAAATTTACGTTCGCAGTAACGAAATTACGATTCATGTTGTTCTAAAGCTGAAAAGTTAAACAAAATACATGGTAAGATACGATTTCTGTGTACGGTGGAGAAGGATTGTATTTTTTGTTGTTCTACTCTACCTACGTTTCTGAGAGAGTATGAAAAAATTGCGGTTTGTCGGTCTTATGGCCGAGTTTTATTTTCGTAAAGACTTTCGCTCATTAACTAAATTCTTTGAAAATTTCCATGGAAATCCTGTCAGTACAATAAATTTTCGAGCGATAATTTTCAACTTTTTATCTCATAACTTTAACCGAACTCTGGAATAATCCTTTTTCCATCGTTGTTGAGAAGTACCTGTGCAGAAATATCAATAACTATACGGATGAAAAAAAGAAACTAATCGAAGATTATAATTTGAATGAAGTACGTCCTATATCGAACCCAAAAAGCCATCAATTTTTGAATTATCAGAATGTGTTCATTTTGCTTTTTCGCTATCTTGCGTCCACTTCGAAGGATAAGATTGCGTAGAAAGAAGTAATGAGGCACGGTAGCTGGAATTAATGCCAGACTTTGTCTCGATTTGAGGCATGTAACGATCCGTATCGAAAGTTTATTTTCGACTGCCGAGAAGCAAGGGAATAAAAGAAAGCAAAAAATACAAAAAAAAAAACAAAAAAACAAAAAAAAACCCGCTGGAATAAATGATGGTCCAGAGTGAAATGGTTTTCCTGATTGCAAATTACTGTCACGTGGTGCATACGAAAGGGCAAATTTTCTTTTACGTTGATGTCTGATAATTCTCGAGGTTGTTACTCCGTGAAGAAAGAGGAAAAAATGATAATTATCCGCTGGAATGGAAGGATGTTTATTTGGCTGTTTTTTTCGTCTTCTTCTTATTCTTCTGTCGATGCTGAAATGTTCTTTTATTTTTCTTTTTCGCGCGTTCATTGTGCTAATTTACTTTCTACTTTTCAAGTTTTTCTTATTGGCCAAGTTGGGTGGCGTAGAATTACAATTAGGTAATGTTAATTTTCCCACTACCTGGAACTACAAGTAACGATTATGAGTGTGGTCCTGCTTTCGACTAGATAAGAGATTTTTAAATTCGAACTGTATAAATTAGATTCTCATTCATTGGAAGAAGTAGTTGATTGTGTCGAGTTAAAGGAGAATTTTCGACCATGACTATCTGAGCACCATAGCATAGTTGAAGGAACAGAGAGAGATAGAGAAAGCAAAATCAAAATGACGAATACATATTAACTGTTCCTCACACTCCTGGAAGATTTTTAACGACGCAAAATAAAATGAGGGAGCAGTTATATCATTTTCTTTTATTCGTTTTCGTTGTTTTTGTTGGAATATGAAAACATGTAAAGGTGAAAATGCATAAATTTTCCTCAATTAAGGCTACAGACTTCGATAATAGCTGTAAACCTTCTAGGGGACGGCACAAATTAGTCTAGTAATTCTCATTAAAATCTGGAGGTTCTGGAGTGATAGTGTTCCTAATAGTTTTGAGGCTGTAGTATTTTATATGTACCTATAACTGAAGATGTAGATGTAGAGACATGAGCAAATAGTCAAAAGATATTTTACAGGGGCAAACTCAGTTTGTTTTTAAGAGCGAATTTCGAATTTTTTAGATACTAATACGTGAGAAAAAACAAAATTTTTTTTCTGAATGCCTTTTCCTGCCACTGAGACTTACATCCTGTAGAGATAGGGAAGAAGTAGGGAAAAATTTATTTCAACCTCCTAATTGTACATAAGTACCGATTTTAATGCCGGCTTATAAAATTCGATGTCTTCTGGGAGTTCGTTTGTATATTTTGTAAAAAAAAAAAATTATCAACTTATACATTTACCCTCTGAATGAATCAATACAGTTTTTTTTTTTTTCTAAGAATTCTTTCCCCCTAACAGCTCCAACAAAATTAACCAGTAGATATGGGAAATCCTAAGACAAATAAAAAAAAAACGCGCTTTAGGGTGTCAGCGAACTAGAACATTTAATGTGGTACACATGAAAATTGAAGTTTGAAAAAATGATAACACAATATAAATGAAACACATATCGGTATCATATCGATATATCGATCAACACCAATTCCTTCATACTCTTATGATAAAACATTACATATCGATATTAATTTAATTGATATTCCCTCATTTCGACTTGTGGGGAAATTGTGATTGGTTGTAGGAATTTGTATTCTTTCTGTGATTGGCTGTAGCACCCTTTTTTAATGAAAATTTAACCAAAATAATTTTTTTCGAATTTACTCTGAATTCAGCGTAGTGAATGTAGAAATGTGTACCACATTAAAAATCCTCAATAACAGTCATATTGTGTTCTGTTCTCCACGGTCAAAGAATGAAGTATATAAAAGTACATATTACATTATTTGAGAAATTTATTTAAAAGATTATAAATCCATAGTACTCCTTACGAGAAACAAAAAAGGTTCTATATGTTCCTGTATTAATTGAAATTTGATTAAAAAAACTGCCGTAATTATTGAAATTTTTTTTGTCAGCAAACTTGTGCAACTATTGTATTTCTTTGAATAACATTTTTAATTCAATTTCGAAAATTCTTGATGGCAATTGTTTTTTATATTAAAGACTCTCAACTGTGCTTACGTTCAGTATTTTTTACTGCTACGAAGCGGATTGTACGCTCTTCGTATATTAATTGTAAATGAAGTGTCATCGCAAAAAATGGAAGACCTATATCTCAGCGGATGCCATAAAATTAAAATATCCCATTATCTACTTCCCTCGCAAAAAAAAAAAAAATTAAAAAAAATATGGAAAAAAAAACTTCAGCGCAGCAAGCCTTGCTAGAAAAAGTAGCGTTTCAATAAAAATTATTATGAATTTTAATGGTCTCATTAATTGTCTGTAAGTTTATTTGGGTTAATTGTATGTTTTGATTGTATGAAATTTGTTAGCTGCTGACAAAATATTAGACAATGTAAAATTTAAAAGTATTATTACTTGAAATGAAAAATTAATCATGGTGATAAAGTATGATAAATAATCACATAATTTCAAATAAAATCAAAGAAATACAATAAAGTTATGAAATGAAAAAAATATAACATGATCACGTGATTAATTTTTGTAAAAAGAAAGGTTCATGCAAATAAGAAAAAAGAAAAGAGGAAAATAAAACTTTACCGGAGTACCGTCCAGTTGATCCGCATCAAAATTGGTAGCATGTTATAATAAATTATAATAAATATTTGTTTGACATTTCGTACATACTGTTTCAAAATTTCTCATTTTATGACCAATATAAAAATAAAAATAACGTTATTGGAAGTACCTGCCGGCCGATCCATGCCAAAATTTGTGGTATATTACAATGGATTAAAATAAATATTTTTTCCGAATTTCGTGGATATTGGTGCGAAACTGAGCATTTTACAGCTAAAATAAAAACAAAAATGGTGTTTTCAGAAGTGTCGGCAGATTCGCACCAAAATCAATAGGTCTGGTTCTTGGCTTGGTACAAATTTTCGTACCAAATTTCGTGATTATCGAACAAAAATTGATACCTGTACCGTCGTAACAAGAAAACTGTATATGTATGTATGAATTTGAGTTATTGGTGCCAAAATTTTCCTGAAGTCCTGAAACGAAAAAAGTACCCACCTCCAACCCTGGGGGCTAATACCGCACTAAGCGTAATAAGTAGATTTTCTAAAGAAAACCTACTCAAAAAAAAGAACAGGGTGCATTAGTGGAACATAATTTCACGCCTACAATTTTTATGCTAGGTAAAACAGCTATTTCTTTCATCGAAGCGTGCGTTATTTTTGCAAGCCTTCATTTTTTTCCCCCTTAAAGGTACCTACTTAACTTGAAGGAATATTATTTTTTTTCTTTTCTTTTTTTTTTTTTTTTTTTTTAATGAGACCCTTGAGAGTGATCGCTCTTAATGATTTTCGACAAGAATAAAAACAATTTTTTTATTTCTTAATTTTTGATACCTAATTTCTCTTTTACAAAAATGTATATTTTCTTGCCCTGCGCTTTTTTAAGCTACAAACAGAAAACGAGGATAGATTTTTTAAGAGACGAATATTTCTTCATTTTTGTAAGATAAGAAATTGTAAAAAAAAACGTTAATAAAACAAATATTTTTTAATTAATTGAATAAATCGCGGATTTTCATATTATACTGCTTATATATGTATATCATTCAGTATTGAGATAAAATACGATGAAGTGCGGGTACTGCTTTTTTTTTCTTTTTTTTTTGGGCAAAAACCAAATAAAACAAAAAAAGAAGAACGGAAATTAATTTCAGGGTTCTTAGCAAAAATTTAAAACCCTTAAAAAATTTGTATGATTGTGCTTATTTTTTCTTTCCTTCAATTCACTTTCAGTTAATTTACCAAGAGACTTATATATATAATATTGAGAATAACCTCTGCTTAAATCTGTAGTTCAAAGAACTAAAACTTCGTGAAAATGAAAACATCAATTTTTTTTCCATGTTATCTTCTACTTATCCTACTTATCTGTCTATCTATATTAATAAAACTCAGTGTATGTATATTTTTCGGCCATAACTTCAGAACCGCGTAGTAGATCGAGATGAAATTTTCGGTATTTATTTGTGTTATTCTGAGGCTTGTTTGAAGCTGTCGTTGAAATCTCTAGCAGCTGTGAGAGCAGAGTTGTTTATTTTCACCATAATTTATTATTTACGTACAAATACGAACAAGAATGAACGAAAGAGAGTAAAATATTTACTCATTTATAAACCCAGGAAACTTTGTTGAAGTGCGTTTGTAAAACATACTATTCTCAGTCACTTGTTACTCTTGTCTCCATCTTAACCAAAAATTATCTGAGCTTTTGAAAATGTTTCGTTATATGAAAAGAGAGTAAATAATATTTTTTAACCGGTTTTTGGCAAGCGAGTAGTTTGTTTCAGATTTCTATAGAGAAGAAAAACGGATAGAATGGTAAGAGAAGGAGGTAAAGAATTATTAGATTGAGACTTTGATAAGAAGTGAGCCATTGTTTTAATGAAGTGTTAAAACGACGAGGGTATGAATTTTTTAGAAATTTCATAAAACCAAAGAAATTTTAGGGGATTAGGTTGAATGTATTTATAACTCAGAAACTCATAATCGTGGCCGTGATATTATTTTGAGATAGTAATTATTTATGATACAAGTATATAAAGTAGGTGATTTTTACAGCATAAGCCGAAGGTGAGTGATGCAAATCACACGAATATCAATCACCTTCTATATATGCGTGACGCATTATTTTTTTCAACACCTCTTCCTAAAAAACAAACAAAAAAAAACAATTGAGATAAATGAATTTTCTTGCAAATGGGAAACATGTAAGCTTAAACTATCCCTAATATTTCAACCAAACCTCATGGCAAAGTGGCTGTGGTGCAAGCCTGTAAATGTCCATATCCGAGGTTCGAATCCTCAGAAACTTTTACGAAAAAAAAAAAAAAAATGACGTAGTTAAGCTATGTTTTGTAGTAAGTAGTCAGTACCAATGCATAAAATGATGTATGTGCTCAAGGTAATGTTTAAAGTAAAGACCGACGCAAAAATTAAATACTTTATTAATTGGTTCTTAATGATTCTAAAATTTCTTGCTTTTTACATCGTCAAGTTTTGTTTAAAAATGAAGTTTATAAATAGGTGTTCCAAAAATACATTTTTTGGAAGTCAAGCAAAAATCAGCTGTAATAGAAATTTCTGAATACCACCAGGTGTTGCTTCTTTAAGTATGTTATCTACTGCATATTACATAAAACAAATGTAATTGGGTATCAGTTAATAGATATTTGTGATATAAATGAAAAAGGTAGGTTATTTTGATACTAGTGTGAATTTTTCAGCACAAGCCAAAGAGGAGTGTAACAAATCACAAGATTATGAATCACCTACTTTGCACGCGTCACACACTATTTTTTGCAACACCGCCTCCCAACAACAAAAAAAAAAAATTTGTTTTTTTAGAGCTAAAAAATAATTAATAATTTAACTTTTTTTAACTGAAAAATCTCTGCATCCCTCTCACTCCCTGCACCATAAAAATGATTCAAAGACTTCATAATTTTATTTTAGAAAAAAAAAATTTGAAAGTATTCAAGCCGTACGAGAAAGTCAAATCTAAAGAGCGCATGCGCCCAACAATATTTTTTTGCGTCGTATTAAAACTTGCTACTTTTTGTTTAGTCAATGAGTATTAAAAAATTTATTTTTTTGTTACACCCACCCTAAAAACAGAAACATGAAGTAGAGATTTCACCTCAGTGTCGAAAAGTAAAATTTAAAGTAAAATTTCGGGCATGTGTAGCTTGGAGCTTGCTCAGATTATTA
This sequence comes from Ericerus pela, assembly GCA_011428145.1. Classification (NCBI taxonomy): domain Eukaryota; kingdom Metazoa; phylum Arthropoda; class Insecta; order Hemiptera; family Coccidae; genus Ericerus; species Ericerus pela. The sequence continues at coordinate 1,730,000 of WOFM01000392.1, forward strand.
AATCACTCTTAGCTGCGCATGGGCACTATGTCATATCTAACATTATGAAGTTTCTGCACTTTCGGATTTCATTAAAAAAAAATTGATTTTTAAGTTGCCGCTTTATTTGAACACAACACTTTTAGCTTTGAAACAAACCTGTCTTATTTCAACTAATGATTCCTCAGCCTCTATTTAAACTAGAGAGATGGGGTTGATGTTGCTGGAAAAAGGATAAAATTTACAAAATTTCCATATAAATTTTTAATTATTTTTAGATGTTTGAAAGAAAACAAACAAAAAACGCTAATTAATACTATAAAATTGGTCAGTTTTTGGAATCCAGAAACCTCTCCTAATTTACTCAGTGATTCTTTAGCCACTATTTAAGCTAGAAAGTAAGGTTGGCATTTCAGGAGAGAAGAAAAAATTTTCTAAAATGTAATTGTTTAACCATCTTTTGCTGCATAAAAATAAACAAACGAAAAAAAAAGCAAATCAATTGAAAATTTGCCTGTGCGAGGTTGGTGATTGATACCCGTGTGATTTGCATCATATGCCTTCGGTTCATGCTGCAAGGACCATACTTGTATCAAACTCACCTACTTTATGGGCTTGTATCACAAAGAACTATTTTGGTTGAATGTTGAAAAAATAATTATCATTTTTTCGGGAACCTAAAACATAAATAAATCGTTTCATTGTCATGATGATCTGGTGTGCATGTGAATGAAATGTTTATTGGAAAATTTAACCAACAATGTGTTGACAATCCACTGAAATAAAAACAGATACTTGGCATTAAGTTTACTTTTTTTTTTTTTAAATGAGGATTAATTGACACCACTATAACTTCAACTCTTTCTAATTTATCATCAGAATTGGTTTCCGAATTCCGTTTATCTGGGTAAAACGGGGTCGAAGCTAAAGATGAAGCTAAATAACAGAAAAGTCTTTATAACTACATCCAAAAAAAAAATTTAATATTCGTAAATTATGCCGTGAAAACTGAAATGTCGGCACAAAAAAATGCTGATATCGTTATACTGGCTAGTGTTTTCTTTCTCACCATTTCCCCCTCATTTCTGGGTTTTTTGGGTATTTATTTGTCGACTTTTTCTCCGCCCTATATACTGGCTAAGGAAAATGCTGTATAAAACGAGAAATTAAACAGGCAGCTCGAAAACATACATTCTTATTATGGAGAAAACAATGCGTTTCCTTTTTCCACACTTTATTATACTCACAATGAACACGACATAACCGAATAGTATAACGATGGCGGTTCCGTCCTGTTTAAGATTCAACGTGAAATTTTCTCCTCGTGTTTTACTGCTCGTGCTGTTGTTGCCGTTGCTGCAACTCTCCGTGTACACACCCTTTGGCTTCGTATAATATAATTGCTTAAACGTCGCTGAATATATCTTCTCTTTTAAAAATAAATAACGTACGTTCATGAGAAAAACGACGTCAGTCGTCGAAGTTTTAGCTAAGCGAGAGAAAAAAAACAAAAAAACAATTGAAAACAAAAAAGGGCCTCTAAGTAAAAATTGAAATACGAAAATGAATTCGGAGTAATTTTCCCATATATGAATTTGATAAATTCGGTGAGTTTTCCCTCATTTTTGAGGAATACGACAGTAATTTATGAACAGAACGTAAACTGTGCGAGCGAAAAAGTAAAGTGAAATTGTAACTGAAGAAAAATAAAATTTTTCTTGCAAAATGTAGGCGCCTAACAATTTTATATTTCAGACATGGAAACAATTTGAAAATATCTAAGGAAGACTTGACGGCCAACATTAAGAAAATTAACGTTGAATGAAAATTTTTTTCGTGACCAACATTAAATTAAGGACGACATAATTATGTTAATCATTTTTTCTTACAAAATTTTCTGTTTTACAGTTGTACTAAAAAAATTGACAGGTTTCACTTTACCCACAAAAATCTTCATTATGTTAAATTTTATCATAGTAATGTGTCATTTATAATTTTGAGAAATGAAATATTAGTCATAAAGAAGGAAGTAAATTTACGAATTTCCTTCGAATAGAAGAAATTAAGAAAAGGGTCGGTGTATGACTGCGTGAATGGATTAAGTTATCTAGTATTCAAATTGAGAATTTGTACTTATTTCATTTTATTTCAGTTAACTGATTAACAAAAAAATATAATTATAATTTTAATGAACAATACATCGAGAATTTTTCTTAAATTCTTTTTTCTCTTTTACTGTTAATTGAAAAACAGAAGAGAATTTAATTTTAATGAACAAAACAGAATGAATATTATGATATAGAGTCATTGTCAATTTGTTACACATATTTAGAATCGAAAAAAAAACTAACGTAGCAACAGCTCCGTAAGAAAAAGTAGGTTTTCAAAAAATGTAAAATTGGGTATAGTCTCTAAAAAGTTATTAATAGAACGTAATAAACATACATTCTTGTTGGTCCAAAATTGTGCATTTTATAGGCAAAATAAAAATGAAAATAGTTTTACCGGAAATAGACGAAATTGATTTTTTGAAGTAATTCTGCTTTTCGGAGGTTAAAAAAAATTTTTCCGTTTCAAGCTTGAAAAATGGATTTTTAGAGCTGTCATCTGAAGAGTAAAATAGAGAAAATGACACTGAATGACCTATAACTAGGGAACAAATTGACCAATTGAAACCAAAATTGTTAAGGCTTTCCCCCTTATGTCATTTGTGACTATTGGATGAGAATTGCAAGTTTTAGTGAGTCAACATCGAAAATTAGCCCCTTCAACAACCCCAGGGCGTGAATCATAAAACCAATCGCAATCAAACTTGGAACGGTATTAGAATATATTTATATCAGTGTCTATACCAAATTTCATGACTATTGCATCGAAATTACGTTTTTTAGAGTCATAAAACTGTCAAAACTGCAACATAATCGCCCATCATTGACGTACCGTAAAACAATTTTTTCCAAATTCAAATGGTCTCATCCTCATCTTAATATGAATGTTTGGTCCAAATTTTGTGTCTATCGAACAAAAATTACGCCCTGTATCGTGTTAACAAGAATTGGAGATACATACATACATATATACATATATAAATACATATGAATTTTTAAAAAGGTGCCAAAATGTTCCTTGGGTCATGAAACGAAAAACGTACTTACTTCCACCCCTTGGTTCTTCCATGAGCACAAGATTAATTAGTAGATTTTCATAGAAAACTTACTTAAAAATATCTCTGCAGCGCATCTACCTCGGTAAGTGTGAATTTCCAAAAGTGTCAAATTTTGTAATGACTGCCATTCGAAAACTTGTTGACCGATTTCGCTCAAATTCAATAGCAAACCAGTCCTTAATAGTCTCCAATTTCAATAAAAATTTCAAGTCAATATGTTTTAATTAACGGGAGTTATCGTGATTACAACACTGTTAGTTTGCAACACTTTGAGAACCCCTTTCTCCGAAACCAGCGAATGAATTAAAAACTTTTAACACGAATGTGTAGCCCATGAAAGCTTCTAACACTACCTCAAGTTTCATTGCCATTGGTCAAACAGCAGAGGCTCCACAGACTCCCAAAAAGTGCTAAAATGAACAAAAAGTGAATATATATATATATATACATATATTTTGTGCACAGAAGAATTTGAGTGACCTATATATTCGTGATCTAAGACTCAGGATTGGAGCTTTTCCACAGGTCTCGCTTACAGGTCCCCCATTGCACTGAATGCAATAGTTATATTTTTCAAAGGAAAATACACTAATAAATGAACTTGAATATTTTGAATTATTTAATCAATAATTAATCAGGAATTACTTTTTTCTTAGTATAAAAAAAACTTCACCAAAAAACTTGAACCTTTTTATTTTGATAAAATTAATGTTTCATTATTGTATTCCTTCAATTTTTTTTTTTTTTTTGTTGCTTAACAATATCTATTTAGTTCTATTATCGTTCAAATGTCTTCGCTTGCACACATTGTTAATGATGTGGTTTATTCTAAACCATTTTAAACTGTTTTAAAACGTACCCAGATACCGAGAAGTTTGATATTTTCAATGTCAGAAACGAATCTGCATTCTTAGACTTAAACATTCAAGGTTTTGCTTGGTGAGAATCTATATCTTAATTTCTGTAAAGTTTTTTTTTACTGTAGCACAAAGTTAGAGAGAACCGCTGGTCCAATTTTAACGATTGAGGTGTCAAAAAAAAAGGTCTCACCATGTAGATGTGTTGTCTGAAAAGAAAAATTCTATAGCCTTCTTGGAGAAAAGTTGTGGATTTTGATTTTGACTCCCTCAATCCATCAAGAAATGTTTTTGGTATTTTTTTCTCCCATAAACATATTTTTCTTTATGAGATTAATAAGTCTACTCATATTTCTTTATCACCGTCATTTTTCAGATATGGAACGTTAAAAAGTTACAAAATTGAAGTGTGGGTATACTATCCACATTAATAAAATTTAATGTTAGTATATTTATTCGCCCATAACTTCATAACCGCTGGGAAGATGAAAATTAAACTTTCAGTACTTATTTGTGCTATTCCGAGGCATGTTTGAAGCCATTGTTGAAGTCTCTAGTCCCTTTGGAAGCAAATTTATTCATTTTCACAAAAATACGTTACTTACAGTACAAAAACAAATGAAAAGGAAGCAGGCAAAGCTGCGAGTAACATCTAGTAGCTGTATATGAGGCACAGTCGAATAAATGGTTTGAAAATGAAATGAGGGAGAAGTAAGTTAAGCCTTAATGGAAGTTCTTAGCTTCCCTGACTACGAATTTTTAGATTTTCTTCCTAGTATATTCCCCACTTCTTTATTGTTTGGAAACGGAAATACAAAAAAAGTGAAAGGAAAAAAAGATAGGGAAAAAACAGATCTATTTTTCTTTCTCCCTGGCGTTTTTTGTTCGGAGGATTATCTCAAATCAAATTGCAGCGTGAAGTTGGAGCCTTCGGGTGACAACTAGTTTGTTTAATTAAAATAAGGTAGGTACAAGAAAACAAAAAAAAATTTTTGGATCAGATTCAGGACGCATAGGTGTACCAAGAATTCGTTCTAAGGGTGAGCATGTAGTCATATTATATGAACAAGATACGTATACCTTTAGAAACTACTAGTACTTTTTGGATGTAATTTTTGTTCTATAAGATTTGGTATTTGCCCACTCTTAGCTGCGTGGCCATATTACCGAGCATCTGGAGAGTATATTTACTATCGAAGTTGAAAAATAGATGGTCGGGGTCCGCTTTGACTATATACTATTGACGTATGGATTGCTCAGACTGATAAGAAAATGAGGCCAATAGCTAAAGTGCAGGAGAAGGAATGGTTAGTACGGAAGAGGCACTAGCAAAACTTTGATTGGTTCGTCGCTAATGGATAAGTAAGTGATAAAAACCGACAGTAACTGATAATTTTATTTATATGTTCCTTTTGTGCCCTAACTTTCCCATCCGTATCCAGTAGATGATTTCTTCACTTTCATTGCCTTACTTCCTAACTGTTGCAGCATCTCATACGTATTAATAATTATATAAAGGGGTATAGCTCAGCTTGAATTTTTCAACAACAAACTGGAGCACCGATAGAAACGAATCGAACCGAATTCACTGCCATTTTGAGTCGAGAATATGGTAGAGGCGACAACATTTTGACTAATCTCCTAACCTTTGTGCCTCGTAGACCATAAAGAATTTGAAAAGTGTAATGAATGAAATAAAAGTGGATATTGAAAACGAGAAAAAGTTACATCAAGCTGCTCTTATCTAAAAGTTGGTCAGAAAAAATCCCGATGGCAGGCTTGTCAGAGAGGTAGATTTTACTTAGAATCGAAAGGTTGTCGAAGTGCATAATATGTACCTATAGGTTATAAGAATTTTTTATTTTAATGAAAACTTCAAAAAGTCATAATTCGAAAACTAATTGGCCGATTTGATCCATCTTCGATTTTGACTGAGATATGCACTCAGAGTGTACACTTGCTAAATTTCGTTTCGCTATGAAAAGAATTTCGCCCTCCAGTATGTCGACAGATTTCATTATATGTGTATGGAAGTATACTTTTAGGAGAGGATGTATTTTGGGTCTGAGATATGGGGTCCGGGGACCATAAAATTTTTCCAAAGTCTTGACATGCCACTCTCCGCTATAGATAGATTTTACGAAATCCACCTTAAGGAAATTACGTTTATCTACGTACAGACCTTACATTTTGTGCTTCATATGTTTATCCAAAAGCCACAAATCCGTTTCACCAGGAAACTATTTTTAAATACCGATCAATATCATTGATCATATTTAGCGATCATAAAGTACATAAATTATTTCTTCCTTCTTGCAATCAGAAGAACTATGAAAAAAGTTGAAATTTTGTTGTACCTAAAAATTTGTGATTGTGTAATAATTTATTTTATGGCTCCATAAATGACGATACGACGATATTCTTTGCTGACTCATCGATTTCATACGACTGTGCAGTGGCGAGTCCAGAACGTCATTTTTTTGGTGAAAGGGAAATGAAAAATATTTTTTTGAATTTAAATTTTTTTTTGCTTTTCAACAAATTTTTGACGGTCTTTATCCGGATTCAATGGCCATATTATCATTTTTTCATTTTTTCTTGGCGTTTGGGGGAAAATTTCCCTATTTCGCATCTGGAACCGCCACTGCGACTGTGACAAGTATTTTGTTGACTCGTATCAATCTTTTGCACTGAAAACGAAACCAAATCTTTGATCATTACTATTCCCTCACACCGTCATTTTTTCTCCAGTCTTGTATGCCTTTCAGCCATCAGATTGGGGGCGTAGAAAATATAGAGCTTAATTTCAAAATTTAAAACACGATTCCTCCTTCGAAGTGTTTTCTGTTCGATTAACGTGCCGATGAAAAATTCAACGCTCGTTTATAAAATTATTTTCTGCGCTCAATCTTCATCACTTTGTGGCTCATCTTACTTTAAACGAAATGACACTTTGCGTTTAAAAATCGCACAGCCGTCTTTCAGCCGGAAGACACGAGCGCATCGATAATGAATGAGCGGAAAAGAAAAAGTCTAAAATCCGTAGAGCTTTACCCAATAATTGGACTCCTTAGTAGACGATTTCTTCGAGAGTCTAAAGACGCTATTAAAAACCTCCGCTTTCAATCCTCTAATATCTTTGGAAAATTTAATCTTCAAAGGACTAATTACTTCGTACATCCGCTTGTCTCTTTCTGTCTCCTTTCAACCCTTTCTCGAGGCGAAAACCTCATTTCCGCGTATTTTTAACTCCATCCTCCCTTTTGTCGTCCGCTTTTGTCGCACCGAACTCTATAATCATTATAGCGGATGCGAGAGAGCCGCCGCCACGCTGAGAATCATTTGAAAATTTTTTTAGGTTGCGCTTGCGCCGTCGCCTTCGCTGCAGCCGTATGAAGACGAAGACGGAAAAACGTTTGCAAAGTAAACGAATGGAATTAAATAAATGACCTTAGTTCGAAATTAAATTTTCACGAAAATCCAATGATTAATTTGGTTCGTAGTTAAACCGAAAATACTGAAATACTGGGCGAGTAAACTTTTCTTCGGTTGACTGGGGGACGAATGAATGGTGTGCGGAAGGGATTGGGCGAAGCAATGGATAACTAAACAGTTGGGAATTGTTGCGAAACTGAGAACGTATAGGTGAACGGAACGGAACGGAACGAAGTGAGTTTCGTTCGACCAGCATGCCATTGACAACACATTCGAACGCAGGTTGATGAAATAAATCGTCGATTTTTTGTTTTCCTTCTCAAAACAGGAAAAATCATTTTTTTTTTTTTTTTTAAATGGCTATTCTTTGGACCGTTGCCTACGTGTACCTCCATCACCATCCTTTTCAGTCATTGTATGGCGATAGAACAATGATGAAAGTGTTCGGTAGTGTGTATAATTTTGCAGATGAAATTTTACCCTTCATCATTCGTTTCGATTTCTATCATTTTGTTTTTGTTTTTTTGTTTTTTTTTTTTCCTTCCGATATGTCAAAAGTTTTAATACGCAGATGGAAAAATTACATATTCTTCGCCGAATAATTTACCGAATGTTGAAAAAAATAAATAAATTCTACTATCTGTCTGGCCTGTGCGTTGATATCGACACGATGAGCGAGGAAAAGTTTCCGCAGGTAGCCGTCGAAAATATTTTACATACTGGCCCAAGTCCAGAATGTTTTTCTTGTGCAAGTTTCATTTTGCTCGCCAGTCCTACTCCGTTACTTTAACCAATATTTTCTTGTTTTAACGGCTGTGGCGTGTCACGGTTTTTGGAAAAATGTCACTGTAGTTTTTTCGGTCATGATCCTCAGATTCCAAAATCACCCTCCCGCAAAAGTTTATATGTATAATATAACTATAAATAGAAAATAACAGGTAAAGTAGCGGACTTTTTTTTTTATATTGTCTATTGTCTATAAAAATATTCTTGAGTGATAGAAGTGATGAATAATTGACGAAATAATAAATATGATAAACAAACATAACACATGTGTACCGCACCAGTAAAGAGTTTTATTATACAGAGATGACAAAAACTGTTGCACATGTTATTAGCACCGAACGAAAAAGTAGAACAAATAACAAAATGTACAAAGACGGACGACGTGAATAATATTAATAAAGAAACGAATCAGTGTTGCCAACAAGTGCTCTACCAAATGTATTATATTCCATCATCTATATTCGTACAGCTTTGTCAGAGTGAGGGTATATCTTGTTTTTTTTCCTAACGAGAGCGCAGTTCAGTTTTTCACTTTTAGGTCGCCATGTTATTTGTTAACATGGAAAAAAATTTCTTTTTCAGAAAATTTTGGAACATTATTATACAGAGTTTGTGTTGGCTGGTGGACATCATGTAATATGAACGTTTCGACACCTCATGTTGATGCTACCCTCTTTTACAGTCTCCTAAAAACGAAACTTTGTATTAAAAATTGTTTGATGGCATTATGGCGTCCATGGAAAATGAATTATTCAGAAAAGCCAATGTCTTGGTAGTGTCTTCATTTCATGCGTATGCAACTTTGCGTATTTCAGTGTCTTGTAATTGTTTCACATATTATGTTTTTTTGTTTTACGTTTGATGAGTCCAAAAACTTCCTCCATTCCTCGACCAGATTTCGCAAATAAATTTTTGAAAATAGGCTGTGTAGTTAATATTGTGTTAAGAGAAAGTTTTTTCTTAGTTGTACTTGGTTCTATTCATATTTCATGTGTAAGGAACCACTCATGAAACAGAATATTTCCAGAACAGACAAAACGGTTTCAAAGCACACGTATCAAGTACACGGGGGTTTGCTGGTTACGTGTATTGTTGCGTACCATTCTGGAACCTTGTACCGTTGTATTTATTTAAGTATGGAAAAAAATTATAGCTTGATCTTGGCTTTGCAATCTTTCTGCAAACTCGTTAGTGTTTTGCTCATAATTCTCCCGAATGAAATAATAATTTATTTTCCCAGAAACAGAATGAAAAACGTATGACAGTAGGCCTACCTAAATTTACCACCGTATTAATGATAAATCAAAAACCATCCCATCGATTCTAGATTAACGTAAACGGGACCACCCTCTATCATTTAAAAAAAAGTCCATCAACATCGACATAAATTTATGTAGGCGTACGGGTCGAATTGATGGCTTTTTTTTTTTTCGTATTTAGTGAACAAGTAAATCAAGTACAACGATTAAATTCGAAAAAAACTGAAGAAAAAAGGAATAATATTTCAAAAAATGGGATTTTGACTTTTTTTGCATTAAAAATGCCTTTTGGAATTATTGAAATCAACATTAAAAAATTTATGGAACAAATTGGAAAAAAAAATTCGTTCATTTGAAACGGGTTTTCGTTTATGGCCTTTTATTCTGTTTCATTCTCCCCATTAACAGGTATAAAATAGAAAAATGTGTTTTTCCAAGTGCTCATCAGAAATAAAATACATGGTATGTAAAATATCCTTAATTTTTACTCGTTTTTGAAAATTTTTCATCCTTTCTAGCATCGAAACTGAATTACAATAATTTGGCCAACAACCTCCTCACCATTCTTTTGAGCGGATTTTATGTATTTTCATTTTGAAGTTTTCTGTTTTGTGAAAAAATGAAAGTTTTTAATTATTTATAAAAAAGTGGGTGGATTTATAGTTCCAAAAAACTAAAAATTTGAAACTTTTCTGCGAGGAATCATAATTGATATAAATTAATAGGATGTTTTAAGCTTAGTTAAGTGTCAGATTATTTTTTGTAACTTATTGGTGTGATTGACTTTAAAATAGCGAATGGTTTTGAGTAGGAATTTAAATTGTTTTTCAGAAATTGTTGATTCGGTTTCCAGTAATCGTAGGCAGGTATTTCCTTAACGAATCTCGAAAAAGTTGTTTTGTTTGTCTTTGTGATTTTGTCGTTTGATAAATGGTAATATAGCTGCTTGCGAATTATTACTCTTAAAAACTGACATCCTATTTAATATGACTCCACACGGCTACTTGGCTTGGTAGTTCTTCTACTTCTGAGTTTTTATTTTACGGAATTGGTAGAAAAAATTTCTCTTCATGTTTTTCATTATGAATGGAGGTTGAGGTGAATCTGTAAAATAACGTTCAATAAATCTCATTCTCTCTTCACTAGCTATAAGTTATTTTACAATAAAATCAGTATTGACGGAAATAAACGCGAAACACGAATTTGGAGGCATATTTTCGCCATTTGTCACCGTGTTAAGTTAGTTGAGGATGAAAATTTTTTTACCGATTTACAAACCAATTCATGGTTTGCCAGCCATTTTTGTACTAAAATGTCCGAACTACTTAATGAATGCGTGTTGAACCACTCTGCTTTTATACTTGTTTCCCTCGCTTTCTAAAGTTCTCTTCGATTTTCTCTGTTTTTCCTTTCCCTCGAGTTTCCTGTATTCTCCTTTTCATCGCTTAATGAGTAAATTGCTAAGAAAAGTTTTATTAGCTAGGCGTGGTTTTAGTGTACACGTCTGTAAAAAGTTTTTGGATGAATTATAAAGGAGTGAGTGAGAGTTGAAATACCTTACATGTAGGAAACAGAACGTTCTTCATAAATAAGAACTGAGTGAAAGAAAGAAAAAAAGGGTTGCAGATAAAAAAAAACTTTTACAACTGGCGAGTTTTTGAACTTCTCGTCGAAAGATAGAGAAACCAAAGTCTTTCAGCTCTTTAGATTCCCAGATAATTTTTATTTTTTCTTTCATATTTTTGAAATGATAGTTGACTTCATGAAAAGTTTCTTTTGGGTATCGCTATATTATTACGATGTTATATACTTGTATACGCGATGTATTGAAAACGTTGTGTTTCTTTTTTTATCTGTCTCTCTTTATCGACCTTTTTCTTACTTAACCTATAAGTATTTTATACACCACCCTGGCAGTACATGGCACAGATTTTTTATAACGTAACTTCTTCCTTTTTATATGGGCTTTCTTTGAAAATCTACATATTAATTCTGATCTCATGAAATACCTAGTGGCGGGGTGGGAACTTTTTTCGTTTCATGACCAACGGTAACTTTTGGTACTATAAGCTCAGATTTTTCTGTATATATTTATACAATTATACATACATATAGGAAACAGAAGGTAATGTGGTGAACTTTTTTTTTTTTTTTTACTACGTTTGTTCATTCACCTATGTCAGAATGGGAGTATATATTACTAAATTTTTTTCTAAAATCAATATTTTTTCATTCAGAGTTGGTGGCTTTTTCGATTGTAAATTGCCATAACTTGTTGAGTTGAAAAAAAAAAGAAAAAAAGTTTTTTCAAAATATTAAGGAAAATTATTTTCCAAATTTTGTGTGTTGATGAGTGAAATTCATGAAATGAAAAAGTTCTCGCTCCTAAAGTTGATGCTACTTCCTTTTATAGCCCCCTAAAATCAGAATTTTGTACAGTAAAACGTTGAAAAATAAGTAATATATGACCTTATTCGCATAAAATTTTATAAGAAAACTTTTCACTGAAAATAAAATTTTCTGTAGGATTGACCCCCAGGAGAGAAAATCACGAAAATCACGAAAACTATTGTGAAGTATAGTTTGAAACATGTTGCTGGGTTGAGGGAGGAATAACTTGAGATATGGTAAGTGTTCGATTTCGTATAATCCTCCCCTCTAATATTATGTACCCAAAAAAAAAAAAAGTTGTTTTAATTTTTCCTTGAAAAAAGGGGGTTGGTGATGTGACAGACTGAGAAATAATGCAAAAAATGCGTCACGTTACATATTGTTAAGAAAAATGTCGACCACTTTATTTGAATAAATATCTATCAATATATTATATTATACCTATGTGGGTATAATTATTAGCCGGCCATGGTGTCAGCTTCGCTTAGCTTAATCATGGGAGTGGAAGCATGGCGCCATTTTATGAATAATTCTACTCTCTTTTTCAGTTTCATTTTTTTATCAGTAAATATAAAATTATAAGTGTATGATCTTATGCAAATTCAAAACTGAAATTAAGGTATTTTCAGTTCAGTAGTGGGAATAATTTTTTTCAGATTTATTTTGACGTCATTTGTCTTCAAATTTACAAAAAGAAAATTAAATTATCTTCGGTATTTAATAATTTAAATTTAAATCAAATTAAGGTATCTGTTACCACCTCTTCAACTTCAACCAATAGGGAATGTGGCACCTATTTTCACAAATGTCACTTTAAGCTCCCTTTACTTAAAGTTCACTTTAAAACGACTTCTTGTACAATTTTGTATTCAAGAATGTGGTAACACTGTATTCTCTTACGAGGTTTCTCCTTTGACTGTGTAGTACTGGACCAGTAAAGCTGCACAAGACCAACGTACTTTTTAATTTCAAGACATACTGGTGAAAAAGTAGGCAACCCTAGTGTACTTTCTGCGTATTTTTGACATTTTGCTTGAGTTCATCAATTTAGAATACATCTGATGAAGACATCCCTTAAATTCACTGGAATAGTGTAAATAAACATAAAGCAAAGAACGTCAAAAGGTACGCTCTGGGTACTTATTAGCACTAGCATGTCTTACTAGAAATCATCTTTCTTTACTGGTCTAGTACTATACTATAATAAAAAGGTTTCTCACATTAAAATACAATGTTACCACATTATTTAATACAAAATTATGTAGTATGTCATTTTAAAGTGAGGTTTAAGTAAAGGGAGGTTGAAGCGACAGTTGTGAGTATGGGTGTGGGTCTTACTTGAAGTCCTCAATTAAAATTATGCATAAACTATTGTTGAGTTACAATCCCTCTACCCTCGCACCTTACATGGTCACACTGCTAATACCTTAATGTTTATCTGTGGATGTATAGTACACTTTCACTCTCTTATATTGGGTTGAACTACGTGATCATTTATCACATAGACTGTTATATTCCACTTTGTTCTGCTGTCACTTTATTTCTGAATAAACTTTGTTAGTGAACACTATTTTCGTGTTTTTTATTTCGAAAGTCACCTTACATTTCACATTTCTCACCACAACTCTCAATACTATCGAGTCTATCGATAGTTTCTTCAAAAACTATTGATAGTTTTGACGCTTTAAATTGGCCTGACAACATGTTTTCAAGTCGTATTTTTAAATAAAAAATAAAAATTCCAGTTTAACTTTTTAGTTTTGACTTCCAAATTAAACGTAATAGTATATCAAGGTGAAATATGCAAAATAAATTGTAATGATGATTGAATTCGAGTATTTCATAACTTCAGTAATTTCTAGACGTTTTCGACCTTCTATTTGCCACTTTGAAAAAAACTGTCGATAGGAAAAAATACTGATATTATGCATCACTACTCAATCATCATCCAATTGCAAGGTCATCCACTTCCATCTCAAATCCCAAATGATAAAAAATCCTCCTACCAAAATACTACCAGCTGTTGAGGAATTACTGGCCATAAAATTCTACCCAACAGTTTCTTTAATTTGAAAAGAAATACCAAACTCAGTGTAGTATTACAGAGAAAGAAACAGAGAGAAAGTGATGATGTGTAGTGAAAGAGAAGATAGAGATAGCAATATTTTTTCCAATTCTCTTTTGTTCCATACTTCTTTAATCCTTCAACTGATAACAGCTGAAATAATGAAAATAATGAAACTAATAAAAAATATACACATTTTACATTACTGCTCAAGTTATTATGAACGAATCGTACTAATAGGCAGCCTATCTTATCAGTAAGGAGCTTAATGATGATAGAAGAATAAAACAAATCGGTTCAGTAGTTTTGAAGATTACTTATTTTTTTGTTCGTTCATTTTGAAATAGCCAGGGATGATGAAAAAGTTATGATCGGTATTAAAATTAATTAAATTTTTTCATCTTTACCGCAACATCAACCACAGATTTCTAGCTTAAATAGCGGCTGCGGAATCATTGACCGAAAGAGAAGTTTTTTTTTAATATAGAAATGTGTTTGTAGCATAAATTATTGAATTTTAATAATTGAAATAGCAACTTGACCTTGTCGAATTGATTTTTGCATATAATTAAAAAACTATTGAACCGATTTTTAAATATCACAGTTTTTTCACTGACCTTTCTCTGAACATTACAATTAATTTCATGGAGGAATCATCAAAAGCAGTCCTGTAGTTCTCCAGTGAAAGGTGGAGACGTCTGTATTCTATCATTGTTTGAACATAAGTTAGAATCCTATTTTTTTGTCACTACGGTAGCGGTCGTAATTTTTGTCTGAGAACTTTGGCAGGAACATTCGTAGGTACTACAAGTCGTAACGAAATTTTGTAATGTTTTTAATATTTCTGAACATAGAATTGAGGTTCTGCCAATTTATAACGGAAATAATAAGGCAGAGGTGTGACCACAAAAGGCTCAAATTTCAAAGCATAAAAACATTATTCCACGCTGGCAGAATGGCCGAAACGTAAAGCTGATTACTCGATATCGATTTATTCATTTATACGTATTTATGTATTTTATATATCATTATTACAATCTAGCGGCTTTTTAATAGATTTGGATTGATTGTTTTGATTTTTTGTTGACATTATTGTAAACGATACTCTTCATCAGGAGTTGTCTTATTAATTTTGACTAATTCATTGAACATAGGATTCAAGGGCGCTTATTTTACCTAGTGATAGAGCTATTGTTGAAGAGTTGCAGTGCAAAGTTATTCTGTTGTCCACAAAGAAATTAGGGATTTTCTTCACAATTTCGTATTTCATTCTACACTTTGTTGATCTGTACGTATTTTAGCGATGAAGTGCAGAAAAAATATTTGGTATAATCTATTCTAACGTACTACCAATTTTGGAGCGAGTCACCGAACAGTATCTAACTTCAATAAATCCGATTTAATTCTAACTTTAGGCTCTAAAATGCGTGATTTTCAATTAGTAGTTACCGACGAAATTTAGCTTAATCCTTTTTTATGAACTATACAAATTTGTTACCAATATGATTGTAATTGCCTGTTTTTTGGAAACCCACATTTTCTAGCGGAGTGGTTGCTGCATTATAGTTTTTATGTAGGTTTTTGAAGAAAATTTACGTATTAAAATCGATCTGATATCGAAACTAAGGAGTGAGGGTGGGTTTGTTTTTCATCTCATGATTCCCGAAAACATACGGCACTATTAGCTGAAATTATTGCGTATGTGTAGGTATATACTTATATATTTCGATTTAACCCGGTACTTACAGGTCGAAATTTTCATTCGATTGTCATGGAATTTTGTATACTTATTCGGATCTAGGCAAGGATAAACGCTATTGTTTTTGGTCCAGATCGACCGAATGGCGCGTCCAGTACATTATATTATGTTGGATTTCTGGAGTTTAAATGGTTTTAAAATGCGTAATTTTTGAGAGATAATCACGAAATTTGGTACAGACATTGAATATAATTGTTATATTCTATCATTCTGCAAAATTTGGTTTCAATCAACTAATCCATTCATACGTAGAAGTGATTTGAAAAAATCTTCAACTATTCCTAAGAAGAGTAGATACTTCCAGATGAAACAAAAAGCTGTGTGGAGGGCAGGCTTACCGTTATTTTATTTGCGAAGCAATAATTTAATAACTTACGCCCATATTTTACAATACTCATTATGAACTTCCTTGACATTTCATTAAACGTAATTTTTACTCAGAATTCTGGTAAATTTTTTAATTTTTTAATTTTTTTTATTACATTATTTATTTATTTATTAAAATGTTTTTTTAGGTTAAGAAATCTACATTTTCTAGCGTGGCTTGTTGCGCTGGAGTTTTTTCTCCTTTCTTTTTTTTGTTTTCTTTTACATAATTTATTTCACTTTTGAACGAATTGTCGAGAAGAGGCGTTGAACATGACACACGCACGATATCCGGTTCCGTTTTGTTTAAAGGATGGAGAGTCACAACGTATTTCTTATTCACGTGTTCGTAATGTTTCTCCTTACTTAAGTGATATATACTTCGTGCAAGACATCAAAGAGCTCATTTGTGGGTTCTGATTTGACGAACGGCGCACATCTTCGCAAATCATGATTAAGTCGTTTTCATGAAATGCCGCGCAGGTTAAATTCCCTTTAGTGCGTTTTGAAATTGATTTTTTCTCTCACTCTTTATTTTCGCAACGCATTTGTCTCACTCTTTTGACGTAGCCTATATTATACACGTCCGGATTTTCGAAGGATGCCTAATGAAAATAGATTAATCTTGAGACGCGATGAGTAGATATGGAGAGAGTGTTAGGCAAACGTTAAAAAATGTCGTGTGAAATGAGCGATATAAGAACCTGTCGATAAGTTTCCATCAAAAGAAATGGGGGGAAGCAATAACCAAAAAAAAAAAAAAAAAAAAAAAAAAAAAAAAAAAAAAAAAAAGTTAGTAGGTAATTGGAAATAAACGAAAATTGGAAATAATACGCTGTACCTATATAAGTTTTTTTTCTCCTCGTAGAAGTTTCGCACGAATTGAAAAAGGGGTGAGGAGGAAGGAAGTTTTGAAAAAAAAAAAAAAAATTCCACTGTCTATTGATGTAGAAAGGTGAGTCGTGAGGTTTGTGAATTGCTGCTGGTTTAGACGAGTGCCATAATCGCGAAGGGAGAAAAGTCGAGAGAGAAATTTTCCGCAGCGCAGCTGGAACTGAAGCGAATACTACCTACAAATCATTCGGATGAAATTATGATTTCGTTGTAGAAAATTACCTATCCGTTGCTGCTGGAAGGATTTCATTGCTTTTCGAAGAAGTAGCCTAAACGTAATTACCCGAACAAGTGAGCACTCGTTCGTACGTGTGTGCCAGGATTGCATTTTTATAGTTTGTGCGGTACACGGTGTTGAGTGTGTCTTATTTCTTGTTGCGTCGAAATTGAAGAGTTACGACGTGACTGTATTATTGGTTTTAATGGGGTGTTCGTGGAGTCAGTTACCTGGAAACTTAACGTTGAAGTATGCTGTAAATGAGGGTTTCGGTGGGCGCCTATTATCTACTTGATTTCGGTTTTTTTTTTTTTTTTTTTTTTCTTCTTGCGACATGGATAAGACATGAAGTATTTTTGATTGGAAATAAATGTACGCCAGGCAGGCAGACTGGTTTACAAAAACTTTTTACTCTAAACAATAGAGAGTAACAGAGGAGAAAAAGAGTTTGTGAAAATCTCATTTCGTTCATCTTTTTTATGTTCGTTTTCAAAGAATATCTACGTACCGATTTTGATCTCATGAAACGACTTACGGGGGAGGGTGAGTACGTTTCTCATTTCATGACTCTTGGAAATATTTGGCATTAAAAGTTAAAATTTATATACTGCAGAAATTGATTACAACGAATTCTAAGGGACTGTGAAATTTGTTGGAGTTTTTTATGGCTACTAGCCAGTAGCAGGCTAAAAAAAACTGATTGTTGTAACGGGGCTGTAATGGATATGTGGGCCTATAAAATATTGGTGGTTGCAAATTGATCAGTACCGATAATCAATGATACACGCATAATGAATTTAATTTATACTCACACTGGTCATTAAAATGCAATTGTACTGATTGAATTAAATATGGTAATTTTTAGAAGCCCAAAAGTGATCGTTAAAAGAATGCTGGGATTGGATGGAAAAGGTTCTTTATTGTGTGAGAGAAGTTAAGAAAGTACAGATGAATGAATTTGCTGTAGCCAGTTCTCTTTAACTTAGAAGTAAATGGAGTTCTGCCCATATCAGGTGTTTTGTATGTTGTTATTGGCAGTTTGTGATGGCCCGTGTTGTTGTAGTGATTTCTTATGTATTTTTTTCAGTACAGACCTTGTTAGCGCAGTAATGGTTACAATTTTCATTTGATAATCACAAAATTTGGTATAGACATTTATATTCAGACAACAACAAGTCCTATTGATTTTAGTCAGAAATTATACATTTGGTAGTATGGATTATTTGAATTTTGTGGAGGTTGAATTTTCAAATAATATAACAAAATGGAAAACAAAGATCCATTATGCACGATTCTAATTGGTTTCCAACTTTCGTTTTTGTCGGCTTTAGCTTTACTGCTTATGGTTAAAGGAAATAGGAAGGAATAAATTTTTTCAACACTCACAACATTTTAATTTTGAAAAAAACTTCTCATCTTTCACCTCACGATGTTTTCTAATCCGCTATTTGAGCTATAAAGGTGTAGTTTGTGCTGTTGGAAAGAGGAGAAAATAGTTCAAATTCTCTATCAAAAATTATTTTTTTATTGTTATTAGTTTTTCAGAAATAAACATTAAAAAAACTGAAAATAAATGAGAAATTAGCTAGTTTTTAAATTATTTATTTCAAAAACTACCTATGGTGGGAGAAAAAAATTTCCATTAGTGAACCCCCTTATTTTTCAACGATAAATTCATTTCCATAAACAATTTTTACCTAATCAGAAATAATTTTGAGCTGATGGAGAAGAAAATACAAGAACAAAACCCTCCACGTTTTCCATTATTTCACAATTTTTGAATGGTTTATTTTCAAAAAACTAATGACGATAAAAAAATTAATTGAGTTCTGGAGTTGTGAAAAGTGAAAGAGGAGAGTTTTTTTTCAAAATTTAAATCTTGGGTATGTTAATACTACAAAAATTGCGGCTAAATATACCAAAACTGAGACTTCAATGGGCACTCAAGAAACTGTACTGTCAGATGAAAGTGGCATAAGGGTGTGGGTTCAATTTCTCACAGCTCGTTAAATATTTTGGAATTTTTTTTCTCACTTTTTTTTCTACTATTCATGTAAAACAACAACAAACAAAGGCTGATAAAAGAATATGAAACATTATTTATGGTGAGAAGATTACATCCTATTGTACTTTTTCGCTACTGTGCAGCACTTTGAAAATTTTGACACACAACTGAGAGTGGTCAAAAATTGGTGGTTCACCTTATATCCATAAATCATTCTCATTATCAGTAAAATCATCATGAAATTTCTGTAGCCAAACGTTTTAGAAAGAAAAATTTGTGCAATTATTCCAGTATTCGTTGATGATAAGTATCTTGACAGTTTCCCTGGCTCAGACAGAAAGAGAATTTTAAAATTATCAACTAGCCTGCCTGTCACTCAATTTTTGTTTTTATTTTTCGATTCTTCCCAGTTTCCTTTGCTTGAAGTTTATATGTAATTATAATATTTCATCGCACATCCTTTTCAGGCTATTTTGTTGGCTTACAAGCTTTCCTGAATCGAGGTAAATGTCGTACAGTGAATTTTGATTAGCATTTGTTGGAAATTCAGATTTTTATGCGCTTTGTAGTGGAAAAAAAAAATTTCGTAAAATAATACCTACTATTAAGGATTTTCTAACAAAAAAAGTTGAAAAAAATTACCAATGTGAAAAACGTATAAAATTATATTATCAATACTTTGTTCTCGTTGTCCTTTTCCATATCGGATACTTTCCATCGATTTGAAAAAGGTAGGTACCGCTTAGTTACTATCGACGGCGAAAGAAAAAAAAAATTCCCACAAGGGTATTTATGTGGTCTTTCTTTTATCCTGTTGCTAAAACGAGCTTCTGTTAACCTTATTATTATACCCATTTATTGAACCCATACATAAATTATTGCGCCATCAGTGAAGTCCCTACGTTTTCTGCTTTATAGCGAAACCACGAAGAAAAATACGCGGCTATTATTGACCTGTCAACAATTTTAATTTTTTTGTGTGTCGATAAAATGGCAACTGCTTATCTGAGGAGGTAAAAACAAGCGAACAAAAAAAAAATTTTTTTCTATATTAAAAAACAATTTTTTTTTTCTCGAAAATAATTTAGGGTTTCCCAAAGCTCTAGGAGAAAAATTTTAATTTCTTTTCATCGAGTAAGTGCAACAAATTTTGTAGCTCGTCATTTTAATTTTATAAAAAAATCAGTTTTACGAGCATCGTCGCTGGCAAAAGAACAGTTTTTTCTCCCATATTCTCAGAATTTCTCAAGCCTCATACGAAAAGCTTTTTTTTTTCTTTTTTTTATACGGTAGTGTTATTAAACTACTTTTAAAGCGGTCGTAAAAAAATTGTATCGATACCGGCGTGTGTTTTACCATGAAGAAAATTTACTACAGCCTTATGTAAAAAGAAAAAAAACTGTATAACTTCTTTCTTAGCGAAGAATGATGAAGTTTTGCGATGGCAACGGTTTATTCCAATATGAAACGAAGTACACTGCTATTAGGCTTTCATAAAAATCGTAAAATCTGCACATCGAAAGACGAAGATTTCTGTCGAATAAAATGCAAATCATCGAATTTTTTACGAGTTACTTCGACGTTTTTGCGTGTATAAAACTGATTTCTTGAGAAGGAATATTTTTTTCCTCCTTGTCATTCTTCGCTATATCGTAATTCTTAGCGTGAGGCTTTACCAAGGATATTGTGCTAGATAAATTAAATATCTAAGAACAAAAAAACGCAAAAAAAACCCTACTATGGTCTAGTCCACCAGAATTGTTTTATTAAGAAGTTTATTTAATTTATCCTAGTAGCATTATATTAATAACCACCATCGGCAGTAAGTAATTATTGTAGAAGTCGAATAAAAGCTGTTGGCTCTTAATATGTCACACTTTTCACTTTCTGACCACTTTTTTCGACTCGGGATTTTCATAAATTTATGATGTACTGATTTCTGGTATTATCAATGGATTTATAATAAATTTAACGACAATCTTTGCTTCGTAGAAATGAAATATTAGCTCCAAAAAATTGTTACACATTATCAAAAAAAAAAGATAGAATTTCAGCGAGGCAGGGTTCAGCACCCGTTTGTGCAAACTACTTGGATTTATTTAATGAGTGATTTAGAATGAGAGGCAAAATTTTTCGCTTTTTTTTTCTTCAATAATGATTTTTCCTAATCTATTCAGCAGGTATAGGATATTTCCCGAAAACCTCTCAGAATTTTAATGGCAGAGAGTGCATCTTGTGATAAATAAAAAATTTCTATGTTTTCAGTGGTGAAGAAGCTAATTAGCCTGCATTAAAAGCGTGATATTAAGAAACTTATTTCAATATAGTTTGTTATTGTCTATGTTAGCCCATATTACTCATAACGAGGAACAAAAACGGTTCTCTTCACTATTATCAACTTTTCAGCCAATTTGAACGATTAAGCTAGGTATATTTGAACTTTTTCTTAAAACTTTGGAAATGCATAATACTTTTGATGTTCAGTTGAAGAGGATCTTTTTTATTTCTTTGTGATGAGCAGTAGAGCTCTACATATTAAATGACTATTCTGAAGGAAATTTCTTGATTTTATGCTTTATATAATTTTCAGGTGTTCCCCTTTTTGTTTTTGTTTTTTTACCTTTCAACATAATTGGACGGTATTTATCCGGATACTGTGTCATCCCTCATTTTTTCATTTTATCTATTTTATTGTATTATTTTTTTTGATATTTGAGGGAAATTTCCCCCTGGATTTTGCATTTATGGAAATTATGTTGGTTGCAATTCAATGAGAAAATATCGAAAGATATTTTGGGGATACGGTTAGGTCTGAAAATTCAATGTTAGGTTCCTACAAGAATTCTCAAAGTTTGATTCGAATGTGAAGTCAATGTTGTGAATGTCATGATCAACGAAAATAATGATTATTATATTGATATAGACGAACCAGAAGAAATTTATTGTTTCCAAAACTGGATGAGCTAATAGAAGAAATTTCAGGTCATTACGTCTTATATTATAACTATCTACCGATAAACATTTATTATATCGTCTTACATTTAAGAAAATATTTTGTTTCTTATGGGTAATAAACTAAGCATTATCTTCGCATGTATTATCCGAATTGTACACATTCATAATGTTTTTATTCAAAATTGTATTCAAATTCGGAATTGGCCGCCTGTAATATATCTGAAACAAAAATTTCTTCTCAAATTATGAATTTCACAAACCCTTTGACCAGGTATAATAAATATAGTACTGAAGCATTAACGAACAATAATTTCGGTTTAGACATGCAGGCGCTGGCGCTAAATCGATAGCTACCGCGTATCCTTTGATGTACCTTACACCACTTTTATGTACATTATTCTTGTGAATTGAACTGATGATCCTTATGAGATGTATTCTAAATTAGTGAACTTAATCAAAACATCAAAAGTACACTCTGTTTGCCTATCTTTTTACGGTCACACATTTACAATACGAAGTACATTGGACTTATGGAGATTTTCAGGTCCAGTACCATAATATAGTCAAAGTATAAACCCTGTTTTTTACAACAAAATCATAAAGGAGCAGGTTTAGCCCATAAATTTTTGGTGAAATTTTGTGCCAAATTGCACTCGTTTGTTCGATCTTCCCCTTCAAGTTTTATAAATGAGTATTTTGGTGATTGATGGGAGCCTTCATAAGAATTTATGAATGAAAATTCCCATTTAAATTTCGCGTTTTTGTCAAATGTTGGATTATCAGTATAAGGTAAATCTGTAATTTTTTTTCCTCTCAGTTTGTGCACTGTTTGGTATGGCGGAACATCGTACAAAACAGAAGTACAATCTCGAACTTGTTGTTGTGAAGCGAGATTGTTCAAAAAAAATGTATTGGATCTGGAATTTTCTCTAAACAACGCGAAGAAAGAATTTTCAAAAAGACCATAAAGACCAATTGGTGCACAGCGTTTCGAAAGTCAGTCTGAAATATGTTACGTCCAAATGAAGAAAACTGGTGGAGTGAAGAACACAAACATATTTTTTCTCATTTCCCGCCAAAATTGTAACAAATTTGTCGCTTTTTCCTAGTTTATCCTTAAAAAAGAAGGAAATTTACGAATAGGCCTGCTACGCAGAGGGAGTACTTTGCTCTTATTAAATGTGTTAACGTTTTCCAGCTCAGACGGAGCATTCGTTTTCATTCTCAAACAGAAATTTGTTCGAGACCTTCATTATTACGGTTGATTTCGTTCGCATACTCCCATACATGCACTCGTATTATTTGTCTATATAATCATCTCACCTAGTCGTTACATATTTCTCATTCCACCGACTCGCCCCGTTGTAGAATCTTTGCTTAGATTGAGCAGAAATTGAACGACCCAAAATCTGGAGCAAATTACGTCGAACCTTCGTTTCGAAAAACGAGAAAATAATTAGGTAGCTTTCCCCAGTCCCATTCTCAATTAAAATGAGCTCAATGAACCGAATTTTACGATGCTTGATGAAGATTACGTAGGTATATTTTGATGTTTTTCCGTCTGCCATTTTTTGTGTTTTATTGTGATTACGATTACATTTCTTCTAGGTGTTTTTTTATTCTCTTGAATCTTCGTTAGATTCAAGAATACGAGTGGGTGTATTGTTTACTATGTAGTCTTCATATCAATAAAAACAATAATTTTAAAATTTCTTTAGCAACATCTAGAGACAGGAGAAATGTTAAAATGTAGCTCTTGCAAGAGCATTTTTATTATTATTTTTTTGAACTTTGTTTCTTTTTGATGAAAATATTTTATTTAATGCTATTTCGTTTCCTCATATAACCGGAAATTTTTCTTTATAACAGAAAGGGCCCTTTCGCCCTTCGCCCAGTCCTCCTTGTGTTGAAATTTTATGTCGGATTTTCATCGAACTCGATAGGGAGTCTCCTGTTGGCGTCCTGGCCCGGGGAAAAGCACCCCTGAAGCCCCTCACCTTGCCACGAAAAATTTCTATGTTCATAACAATGACGTTATCAGAGAAGGCGACTCCCGGCTTGGCAAGGATATCCTTCAGGACTGTTGTTTTGCCCCCCAAATTTCGAAATCCACTATTTTAACGTTATTTAAAAGGTGGCATTGTTTTGTGTGAGGTTTTTTTGTGTTGTTTTTTGGGTCAAATTTTGCGGGACCAAAATTTTCAGTTTACTGTATGCTAATAATTTTCATGTTTTAAAAAAAGACATCAATTAGCATTACGCAAAAAAAAAAGACATCCTTCTGAAGACGTTATAATTATGAACTTCTAAATTTAATGAGCAGGGCGATAGGCCTGAGGGTTGCTCTGGTAAGGGTAGGGCGAAGGGTGTGAAGAAGAAACTGACTCGGGTAAGACACCTAAAGAATGATTCGTCGAGCCCCATCGAAGTCTCAAAACATACTCACGCTTCTATGTTTTTAAGTTTTTTTATTATGACAAAAACGGACGGTCGGAAGAATAATAATGCGTTTTAAATAATCAGTTGGTGAAATGATTTCATTTTCAAAAACTGAAAGAATTGATTGAGTGAAGAAATGTTTGCGTTTTTCAATGTATATTGTAGGTCAGATTAACTTCAAAAAGAATGTAATTACCTTGTTCTTTTCAAGTTACGCGACTCCGGCAAAAAAACAATACTAATCATGATAGTGTTTAAAGATGCTGTGCACTGTGTAGGCCTGAATTAAGTTTCACGTTTAAGCAATAACGAATGCGAGTGAAAATTATTAACTACATTAGTCCATGTGAGAAAAATAGGAAATTGAGAAGAACATCCTCGTCTATGAAGAGATTTCTTCTATAAGATAGAAATTAGAAGAAGAGAACATGAAAAAGAGGAGAGGAAAAATAAGAAAAGAGCGAGATTATGCTGACGGATTGAGAGAGCTTAATGTAGAAAATATGTTCGTGAGAGTAAATTTTGCCGGATTAAAAACCGAGACACTTGAAAGCGAACAAAAAGATGAATTTGTTTCGTTTTTTCATCTTAATTTCTTATCACGTCGAAAATACTTTGAACGAATAACGAGTGCCCCCAACAACTTCCAAATGTATTTTTCCAATTTTCCTTTTTTCTTTTCTTACAAATTTATCGAGCTCCTGAAAATACAGAAGAGTAGTGCGAACAAAAAAAAATATTATTACATAAAGTATGCTCGACAATCGGTTTTTACCGGTGAAAATTAAATTATTTGAATTTTTAAATTATCTATTCGCAAAATTAAGGACGATAAGGAAAATATGTTGAAAATTTAATACACTACGTTTATGATTTTTATCGGCCAAATTAAATTTTTTTTGTTTAAAACTTTGAATTACTTTTTTACTCCAACCGACTTTCGTTTTTACCTTTTTTTTCTCGATATTAAATTGATTTGAATTTCCAGACCAATTGCACTTTAACATGAAAAATAATTTTATTTGTTACAGTTTCGTCCAACAACGTAGGACTGATCCCAGCTATTTTATATATACACGGTGAATCGTACGAATGGAATGCGGGTAATCCGTACGATGGTTCCGTTTTGGCCAGCTATGGAAACATTATTGTGGTTACAATAAATTATAGACTTGGAATCTTGGGTAAGTTGATGGAAAGTAGCTGGAGAATACCTTATATTTTTCTGTAACCAATGATTTCTTTTTAAGTTTTAATTCGATGATGCAAGTCCATGAAGATTCAGGTCATTTTATTCCAAAAAAGTTCTTTCAAACGTGTTCGTGATAGAGATAATTTTTGTCAAATGTTTGAAAATACACCTAGTCTTAGTACGAAAAATGCTACTGTCACCTAGTGAAAAGTGCCATATCTGTTTAATTGAAAGATGTTGAATCCCACATTCATGAAAATTCCATTATTATGTTCCTTACATAAGAGATTCATTCATATTTTTACATCTACTCTGAAACGGAATTTTAATGTTGAAAAATAACACCACAACACGCTATAGGTGGAAGTTCTATACTTCAGTATTTACGGCGTATTGATTATGCAAAAAGCACTGCACGTAACGTATGCGAAGTTTTATAGCAAAATGAATAACTTTTATGTAGGTTTTGTGTGAATTCCTACATATTAATCATTAGGTATATATCATGAAATGATCTGAGGGTGAGGGTAGGTACGTCTTTTGTTTCCTGATCCTGAGGAACTTTTGGCCGCGAATGCTTAAATTTATATACAGGGTGTCCCATTAACACGAACACATAGATATTCATTCGAAAGTGTTGATTATATTGAAAAACAGAACAATATTCAGTTTGCTACAGACCGGGTTAAACAGGGGTATCTTAATTTTTAAACAGCTACCGATTCAGAATAGTGTAGATTTTTTGAAAAAGTGTTTATCGGATTTTTCACAATATTTCATTATGATGCATCCCATCATCCTATCATGTTTTTATATGTAAATGTCCTGACTATCTTAAAAAAAAAGAAACTATAAATTGCCGAATCAAATCCGAATTAATTTCAAGAATGCGGTATTGAATTACGTTCCGAATGTGCAGCGAATGAAAAGTTCTCGGTTCGCCCTATCGTAGTGTATTTGAGAGAATGTAATATCAGATTTTTTTTGCAGTTTTTCTAGCAAGATTGTGCCTAATATAATACAAAATGATCAATGGCTTATTCGTGAAACTTTATGTAGAATCTGAATTTACAATAACATACTTACCTGCATTCTGATTTGAAAAAAGGAAGTTTTTGTGCATTTTATGTAGTGGGCATATTTATAAAAATGCACATTGTGCTGAGTCGATAGATTTTTAAAAATTGTAAGACCCCTATTTTTTTGTTTTTCAATATAATCAATGATTTCGAAGAAATATCGCTGGGTCAATATTAATGGTACACTCTGCATGTACTTAAGTATATATTTTATTTTATTTTTACAACTGTACAGTTGACAATTTTTGTCCGATAGTTACGAAATACGATAGGAGAGACACTATTTATCAATTTTGGTGTAGATCGGCAGGACGGTTCCTCCGATACTGCCATTCTTGTTCCTACTTTAGAGGTTTTATAACTTAAATTTTCGATCAATATCTACGAAATTTGAAAAATATGTTTACAAGGATCTGCCCTAATGTGCTACTGAGTTTAGTGCGGATCAACTGAACGGTACTTTCGATATGTCCGATTTAAATTTGACTTTTTACTTTAAAATGCGTAATTTTCAATCAATAGCTGAGAAGTTGAACGTAAACATTATTTATGAATAACTTGTACTTAATTTGTTGCTAATTTAGGTTGTCATTGGCTGGTTTTTGAAAACTACATTTTCTAGTGGAGCAGTTGCTGCGTTAGAGTTTTGTTTTATGATTATATTTTCTTGAAAATGTGAAAACATTTTATTTTATTTTATTTATTTATTTTTTTTCATCTCAGATGTCTTATTTTGCAATTCATTAGAACCACATGTAGCTTCGGAAGTTGAATATTTTCTAAAATATTCTGCAGTCTAGAAAGTTGATAAATTTTTTATCGAAACAATAATTTAAAATTCATGAGATGACGACCCTTGTAACTGTTGGTTTTTGATACCAAAAAGCTAAATGTTGTTCGAAAATAAATTTATGCTGCACTTGTATAACTTTCTTCTTGCGATACGATAAACGAATTTTGGTGATGCAAGGGAAACTTTGGAGTGTTGTATTCACTTTCAGAAATGGATAAACAAGTAGATACCTTGGGTTGAATAAAAATTAATTTTTCCTTCCGTTGTCGAATTTAGAAATTAGCAAACTGACTTTTGATTTGCTGACGAAACGTTTGAATAAAAAAAAAAAAGAGATTTGTAGAAATTTTTTTTCGTTTTCGTTGTATAAGAAGCTGGCAATTTACCAATATTGAATGACAATATTCAGTTTTTCTTCAAAATTTAGTTTTTAAAATTTTATGCCCCTTGTTATTGATCTAATGTAGGCCATTTTTACGAGGCGATCACTACGTGTTCTTTTTTTTTTTTTCTTTTTAATCTTGAAGTCTAATTTTTTGCAGAATTTATTTCTCATTTGTTGTAGTATACGAATTAAATGCATCTCATTTGAGGCTATTTTAGGCGATAGAAATGAAACAGTTGTTAGCTTCTTAATTTCTTCCAGAGCATGAAAAAGAAAAGCCTAT
Organism: Ericerus pela; assembly: GCA_011428145.1. Classification (NCBI taxonomy): domain Eukaryota; kingdom Metazoa; phylum Arthropoda; class Insecta; order Hemiptera; family Coccidae; genus Ericerus; species Ericerus pela. Next base: position 1,758,305 of record WOFM01000392.1, read on the forward strand.
AGAAAAGCGAATGCCTCGTATTTTTTGTGGAAACTGGAATGGGGAAACGTATTGCTCATTATAGCGAGAAAATAGATAATTAACTACGGGAGGTTTTTACGGCCATTAAAATTTAGTGGTTTAATTTTCTTCTTCGACTTTTATTGAGGCACACTGATTCGGTGGAAATTTAACCCGTTTAGGAACCGTGAAATATATATAGGTACGCCGTGTAAAGTGAAATAATTTGTCGGTGGCGGGAAAATTTGAATCAAGTCATGCAGAAACCAAAATAGGAATTTATTCAGGATGAGCGAACTCAATGAGGAAGTCAGGTGAACTGAAGTTTTCTTCACTACGATGAAAACTTTGAATTCTTTCTCTAATGATATGCTAAAAAAAAAAAAAAAAAAAAAATCGTTAGGTACTGGGATGAATGAATGTAATGTCTTCTTAAGATTGCCAAAGCCACATTGAAAAATTTTTTTTGTACTTGCGAATAAATTTGAGATGCTTGTTGTAGGTTATAAACTTAATTTTCAACTCATTTAGTTTTCAAATGGATTTTGATAATTTTCTGTTCACGTTCATTTATTTTTGGGTCGATTTATGACAGCTTGTAATTAAAGTTGTTTTTAAACGCTGCATACCTGTTATTTTTTGGCGATTGAGTGGGAGTTGGGGCACTTGAAAAAGGTTATTAGTTTTGTTAGTGAAAATAAAACTTTTACCATTGTAATTGGAATAGGAGACTTGAAATTTACGGAAAATTATTAATCATCGAGCACATTAGATCTTGGTCTAATTACTTTGGCCATCATAATGAAATTGTACCATCTTGTTATGATTTTCGGTAAATCCAGAATCCAGTTCTGTTTTCATACCATAATTTTCGACTCTTACTGTTTTTTTTTTTGTTTTTTTTTTGTTTTGTTTTTTTTATTTTATTTAATCTGTTATACAAAAATATAAAAAAATAGCTAACTAACTTCACAATAGCGGTTTATGTGGGCAAAGGCTCAATATATAGTTTATGGCATGAGGTCGATGAATTGAAAAAAGTCAATGAGGTTTAGGGGGTGAGTAAAATTGTGTGCGAAAGTTGTAGTTATTGTGGATGGGAAGTGGTAGCGATTTCTGTGAGTATGAAGAGTTGGACGTGTAGTGAAGAATGTGAGTGAGTGAGAGAGGTTGGGAGTTGTAATATTAACAGTCAGCTGGATGGAGGTTAAGTAGTAGGAATGAATGAGTTCAGGCATAACAACGGCGAGAAAATTTGAGTGTCTGACCAATAGTTGGTGTCTTCTTTCATAGATTGAAGGAAGTTGCTAAGTGGAGTATTCTTCCAGGAGGTCTTCGAACATTGTAAAGCAGTATTCTTGACATGCAGCTTACGATCAAGTGAAGTGGCATGTTTCCAGAGAATAGCAGGTCAAGTTCTGGCTTCGTTGGTCATTTGGTCATCCGTAACATTTCCATCTATACTATAGTGGCTGGAGATCCAAATGAAAGTAATGGGAGTAGAAACACAAAGACAATGAAAAAAAATTTGATTGGATTAATGGGTTACAAGCGTAGGTGTTATCAACGGCTAGGAGTGAAGAGATAGATGGTCTTTTAATTTTACTACATACATTATGAGGTAAATTTCATTAAATATCGAAAATGCACTTCATTCATACAAAATAAAATATCCGAATATCCAAAATTTTCGATTGAAATTCATCAAAATACAATCATACTTACGTGATTTATTGAATTTGAGTGTAAATTGGCCTTAAGTACCTACTGTGTGAAATGGCATGAAGGTTGTTGCAAAAAATCATGTCTGTTGATTCCTATATGGCAGATGTACCTATTTTACTAATTAATTATGGTATTAAACATAGTGTTTAGAAGTTGTATTGGATAACTTTCATGATCAATTTGTGAGGTCGAAAAATTGTAAAAGTTCATTTTACAAAATGCTGAGAATGTTTCCTACAGTACGGAATTAGAAAATTTAATCTGTAAAACTTGTGAGACTTTTTTAATTTTCAACTATTTTCTTTTATATTTATTTGTCTACTATTGTAAAATTAATAAATATGGAAGATATAAATTAGTTCATAAATCTGAAGATGGAACTGTGAAGATTTAAATATAATATAATATAATATAATATTTCCTTAACTTTAGCTCTTAACCTTTCTATTTTTTGTATTCACGCCTCTGTTTATAGGCTTGGATTCTGGTTTTTAATATTCCAGTCCTTACTTCTTACGTTTTTTTGTTTCGTAACAGGTGTTCCCATCAGTGGCTGATCCAGAATGTCTTTTTTTTTAGAGAAGAGAAATGCCAATAATTTTGAGTTGATTTTTTTTATTTTGCTCTTCAACACAAAATTGGACACTTTTTATCCGGATAATGTGTCATACTTTAATTTTTTTCCTTTTATTTTGTAGTTTCTTTTTTTTTGGCATTGGGGAAATTTGCTCATTTCCTTCCTTAGATCCTACACTGATTCCAATTTTTCACATTTCTATCCAGCTACCCAGGCTAGCACAATTTGATGAGTTTCTGTTTTCTTGTTTGGTATTTCATCCAGTAAAAGTTTTACGATGAATTCCTTTGCGGGTCAGTAGTAACGAAAGGTGTAAATTCTTTAATTTGATTTTACATCGTCAATGACTACGGCGCGTTTCAGTAATTTAAACATTCTTTTCTTGTCGTGAAACTTACAAAAACTTCTACCTTTTCAAATTCTTCTCTTTTTTGAGATAAAATTCTGTTTAACTCGCACCAATTACGCCCTTTGTGTGTCTACCATCGTTTTGATTTCTTTTACAGCTCCCAGTGTCGTTATAATTCTTGGTTGGCAATCGTCCAAGTCGATGGTTTTTCGCCCCACTTTCGCTCTTTATCGATTTCTACTTCAAACGTACACCACTTATTTCTTTTTTGCCTTTCACACCACCCTCCAGCCCATTCTCAATGTTACTGTAAACTTATATGGGGACCAAAAAAAAAAAAGAAGAAACTATTGTCACGTACTTCGTTTAATCCGGCAAAAATTTTATAAATGGCCAAAAAAAAAAAAACCTCATACCAATATTCGTATGGATATATCAGAATGCAGAAGTATTTGTGAAACTTCATATGAAATAATTACCAAATGTACGAACATAGATGAAAAGATAGCTGCGTTTTGCAGTAATTGACTTCTCCATTGTTGTATGTACTGTTTTCATTTTATAGGTAGAACACCCGTAGAAACCCATATTATGCGAGTGTTTGTTATGTACGAGTTCAAAGACATTTTAAAGCGTATTGCTGTGCACTAACCTAATCGGTTTGCTAAGTTATCGTCATAGATAACCGAGAGGCAAAATGAATTATTTTCGAAGTGGCGTTGGGTAAATGGTTTTAGTGGATACGTACGGGCGGTAGTTTCTGCAAAACGACAAAATGGCGGTGGTTGGTCCGAAAAGCAGGTGCAATACGTGTATTCCGGTCGGACGAATAATAATTCATTGCGAAGCAATTATCTCAAGTCGTACGAAAAAACTACAAACGAAAACGCGAAACTTAGCGAGCTTGTAAACTTAATTGGCCAAATTGAATAAACCAATGCTTTTCTGTGTGCTCAAAGAGAAGCGATGGAAATGCATGCAAACGAGAAGAGTAGAACGGCGAAATATTACTAAATGGACGAAGCTGAAATAAAGAAAAAGTGGAAAAAAGTGCCTAAAATAAAAAAAAATATTCGAATCATATTGGCGTCCGAAGATTATTAGGTATTCAAATTGAAAACATTGAAATGTTCGTTTTTTTTTCGTCGCTTATATATATAACTTTGATGAGAAAGAGAAGTGTGAGAGACAGAGAGAAAGGTGTTATAGTCTAGACGCCTAGGCCTATACTGTGCGCGGTTTCTACAGGATTAGAATAATTTTGTTATTCGTTAGTGTGAAAACTGTTCATCGAATCCGTCGATATAGGCGAATTAATGGTATTATAAAACTATTATTTCAACGAGTCGCTTTACGTATTTGTTTTGAAATTTTTGTCTATAGACCTCGGGTGTCGCATAAAATTTTTTATCTGATGGAAAAACATTTTGGATGGAATGGTTTTTTGTTTCTCGTAGAATCGGTGTTTTGGTAGCCACAAAAATGATTCAGCAGGCCTCATACCTTCGTGCACTGGACGGTGTCATCTCCCCAAGTTTCTACCTCTAGAGAAAAATGAAGGAAAGTCAATTTTTTATCGATTTCTTGATTCGAACGAAACACTGTTGTGAACGTATTGAAAATATTACTTTAAACAAACTCTAGGGCAGTAATATTTCGCTGGAAAATCGAGTTTGCAGATTTTAATATACAATTTTATTCAAAAAATAAACAACAAGAAAAACAAAAAAAAAAACCTAAAACCTAAATTAATGCAATGCAAAAAAGAAACTCGTAAGCTCTTGTTCCGTGAATACGCAAAAGATACTTCAAGCAACACATGCGACTTGCTTTTCATTCGTTACATTCATTCGGATCATAATAAGGAGGAACCGTATTATTTTTGGTTTAGATCGGCTGGATGGTGCATCCGGTACACTCTATTATGTTGAATTTTTAGAGCTTTATGGTTATGAAATACGTAATTTTTAAACAGTAGGCGCGAAATTAGGTACAGACATTGAATATGTTATATCCTAATATTCTGCAAACCTTGGTTTCAATTGGCTTCACAGTTCATGCGTAGAAGTGATTTGAAAAAATCTTCAACTATTTCGAAAACGGGTATATTCCATATAAAATAAAAAAGCTGTGTGGAAAGCAGGCGTGCTGTTATTTTATTTGATAAACAATCATTTAATAACTTGCGCTTGTATTTTATAATCTCTCAATACAATTCATTATGAATTTCCTTGACACTTCATTAAACACAATTTTTACCCAGATTTCTGGCAATACTTTTGATAATTTTATTTTTTCTTGGAAAAACGGTTTTTCTAGGATTTTGATAAAACCACGAAAGTGATCGGGCTGAAATTTTCACCATAGATTTTTCGTACGTGGATGCAAGTCTCGATAAAAGTGTAGTACGTATTGGTTCCGTAGTGTATGAAGAAACTACAGAAGGGATGAGGCTGAAATTTTAACGGAACGTAGTTATTATATTGGACCAGGCCTGATAATTCCGTAATTTCCAAGAAAAATGTAAAATAAAAAAACAGTTGATGGAGAAAAGCAAGGCACTTGTGTTGCTCGAAGTATCATTGTCGTATTCACAGTGCAGCGGTTACGAGCTTTTTTTCTGCATTACATTAATATGGGTTAGCTGTTTGTTGTTTTTTTTTTAATTGTAGATGAAGGTTGGCAAACTGGTTTTCTAGCAAAGTATTGCTACGCTAGAATTTTTTTTATAGTCAAATAGTTGTGCAAATGTAATTTGTGTCAGAGTTTTGTACATTAATTCTGACCTCTAAAAAAGTGTAATTGATCAGCTAATTTACTGCGTACGACACATTAAAGCTATATGTATTATCCATTTGGTAATTCATAACTTTTTCGTCTTGCATAACATTGCTCCCACCGATTTGGCAGGCAATTTTTGTGAGTTTTAGGCTCAGAAACTAAGTTCAACTTTGATTCATACCCTCCTAATCACCAAATTTGTCTCCTTCTAATTATTTTATATTTCTTAAGCTCAGGTTAAATATCGAAAAGCAGCTGGTTCGACTCAATTTCCATTATTCAAAAAGCTGTTATATTCACCCTTATTCTGAGAAATCCTTTTATTATGGAAAAACAGACTTAGACTGACTTTTTTTGCGAAAAAATTAGTTCATGAAATATTGATGAAATGCTATCACTGAGGATCCGCTGGGTCTGTGAACATTTAGATACCTGGAACTACATTTTAGTGATATAGGTAGGGGGAAAATTCGGAAAAACGGTAGTTTTACGAATTTGGTCAAGTGAAGTCTCGTATTGTACAGAAAAATGTAAATTTCAACTCTAACGATAAAAAATGTTTTAATTTGGGAAACATTCAGTTACCTTACCTATGAATTAGAATTATCGGTATGACGTATGTTTCGAATATTGTATTTGTTGAAAGCGACAATAGAGATGATGAAAGAGGTGATCAGGAAGGAAAATGTACCGAAAGATCAAATGTTTGAACCTATTTTTTCAAAATTCGCGACCTCTACGAAAATTTTTGATAAGAGTTGCGTAACATATTACATCTTGCTTACAAAAATTCACAGATTACAATATCTATTTTGACCCAATACATAAAACTTTAACTGTCCTGAATTTCCCCTTCGCTACCCCCTAAACGATATTACGACACATCAATTTTCGCGGGCTTAACGGATCCTCAATCCTGCTGCCAAAATATAATTCTGAGAAAAATGTCATGAACGAACTAATTGAACAGCGTTGTGCTGGTACTTATTTTCAAAGGTTAAGATTTCGTATTTTAAACTGATTCGTCCTTTGCACGCTTTTTCGATTCTTTTCATTCATATTGTTCTACTCAGTTGAGGTACTTCTTGTCCATTTGTGTATTTTTCAAATTGTGACATAAGAATTGTGTTTGAATTTTTTATTTAAACCCTGTTTAGGATCCCTGTGAATAAAAATAATCGTTTTTTCGATTTCACAAAATAAGAAAGTGCAGAACCGTAAACTATTGTTGAATTCATCAACTTCGCTGACATTCAGCTCAGTTTTTGTGATTGTTATAACCGATTTCAGAAAAAAAAAGAGAAAAAGTGTCGGATAATATTATTTATAAAATGCACCGAGACTGTATTAATTTTTTTCTTATCTATGTTCACCCAGGGTTTTTAAAAACTGGAAACAACAACAGTACGCAAGGTAACTACGGACTTATGGATATTATAGCCGGTCTACATTGGTTGAAAGAGAATTTATCGTCATTCGGTGGCGATCCAGACCGGATAACTGTGATGGGTCATAGCACCGGTGCTGCATTGGCCAATTTTATAGCCGCATCTCCAGTAACGCGAGGTAATAACCTTTAAATGCTACGTATTTTCAGTTTTCTTTTTCTTTTTTTCTCCCTCATTTTTTTCCCTTTTCATGTTCATCGTCGTCGTCTTCACTCGTACGCTATTTTTGCACTAAAAAATCGTAATTTCTCACCCATTACTTGTTCTTCTCCGCTCTCATTTACCCTTAACCGACTCGCACCTACCCCACCACTCTCGTACCAACTCGTTTTTACTTACTTCAGATGCCCAGTTCGTAGTTCGTACTTCATTTTCAGTTGAATAAACCAGCAGCCGCAGCAACATCAGCGAACTGAAAAAGGGAAAATACGTTTGTTGCCCATAAAACTCGTTTGAGAAAAACGTTTTTATATTCGCGCACCATCACGTTTAAAAGGGTGAATGGAGGGAATGGAAAGAGGAAAAAAAAAGAACGAATAAAGAAAAAAAACCATCGTCGCAAGTGAGGGTGACAGCAATTTTTTTTATCCTTTTTTATTTCTTTTTTTCTTTTTTCTCTTTTTTTTTTTTGTCAAACAATGAACATAACGTGGTGTTTTTGTCGGTCTTTAATTTCTCTATTGAAATAAAAATATCGGTCTCTCGTAAGATTTTTGATAAAATGTTGAAAATTTTGCGAGGCTGGCGAAAAATCAATCACTATTCGAACAAATTGAAGGGTGAAGAAGATGACGAAAAGGTGCTACATTTCGAACAATATTTTAACATAAATGTAACAGTGTGATAAAAGATCCGTAATAAAAAAAAACAAATGAACGTTTCGTACTTTGAGTGTGACAGAAAAAAAAAATATTGAAAAAATGACACCGAAATACACTTTTGATAGATGAAATTGATCAATTTTTTTCAGTTGTGTGTAGGTTTTCACTCCAAAAAAAAAGAAAAAAAAAGAAAAATGAAAAATGCCACTGTAATCTAACGTAGGTTCCTATCTACCTAAACCAAATAAACGATCTGAGCTACGTATTTTTTTTATTGGTGTATCAGTTTTTGCTCTCCTGCAAACTGGTAGGCCAAATGAAGAAGACACTATTCCCAAACTTAGGACTATATTACGCATACAATCTTCTACAGGTGTGGTTTACTTGGATTACTATACTTTGTTCTTCATAAAACGTAGTTTGTTTCCAATTATAAAATTATACGTATTTATGTTGATGTGGTAATATCATTGCGATATAAATATTAAATGCTGTGGCTGCCTTTTGTGAAAATAATCTCGTCTGAAATATTGACCTATAACTTCAGCATTCTTTTTAGCACGTGAGTAATAAGTCAGAGAATTCTGTTTTTTTTTTGTGATAATGTAATGAACTCTTTTGTATTTCTGCATTTGACCTATAAGTTTCTTGCTTTAATTAATGACTGAAAATTCAAAAATTAATGTTATCATCTATCATATGGACTGAGTAAATTTTTTCAGATTTCACATACTTACGTCGAATATAATGAAGGATGGAAAAAACAGTTTATGATACTATGAAGTACGTTCCGTAATAACCAGCGTACAGATAATGCTCTTGACTCAAAAATATGCCTAAGCGCCTTTTGAAAATTGGTTACTCATTTTTTAAAAACGATTCGTTGTATGGTCAAATCAGCCAGCTGGTGGCTTCCTGGGCCATTATTCCGGTTGGACTATTACTAATTATTCACTCATGAATGGGACGTGAAAACAAACTGATCATTGGCTTTAGAAAGATGCATTTTATACTTATTGCCTATTGGCAATAGAAACATGACGTGCTTATCGGGATTTCTGTAAATCAGTTGATGAGAGGAATATTCTGATAAGACGGGCTCTGAAACGGTCTATTGACACATTGATAGGTGATACGGATAATTTCTGTGAATACTTGATGCTGAATGTGATACCTGCAGGGAAAGAAGGAAGAGATTATTATGCAATTGATCGTAATATGGTCTGAACCGTCAATTGTGAACAAATATCAGATTCACTGTCTTTGGTGGAAGAAAAAAAAAGTAGAATAAAATTCGCTGTATTAGTTTTTCGTTTTATTTTTGTTCCCAGTTTCCCTCAGCTGTTCCAGTTCTTTCGGTTCATAAGTATTCCACTTTTGTACTTCAGTAACATTGGACAATGTAACTTTTGAATATCTAGCTACTTTTCCAGAAATTTTGGTCTGTTTCAGTGATAATAATTTTACTACCGACTTTATTATGGATTTGTTGTAATTTTTGTTTTGTTAACAGTACCAAAACGATATTTTTGAAATTCGTTTAATTATTTCGAAAATTTATTTTGAATTTTTCGAACTTCTTTAAAAAAAAAAAACAAAAAAAAACATAGGAAAGAACAAGAAGAACTTATCTGTTAATTTATTATCATTCAAGAAAGAAGATGTATAAGAAAAACATGTTCCACCAGAAGGTGCACTCTGACTACCGAATAAATTATTTAAATTCCTTTTGATTACCTTCATTTAACGAAGAAACAAATTTCCACCGTGGTAATTTTTAAAATATGTTTTTTTTTTTTTAAATGAAAATCTGTTGAAAAAGCATTTATTTATTATATGGTGAAAACAGTTTTCTGTCGGTACGTATTTGAAACGTGAAATAAAAATCGTAATCTTACATAAACATTTAAATGAATAACACAATCGTGCAACCTAATTTCTGTTTTACGAGTAATATTTTCAATGATTTTTCAATGAGGGTACTCCAGCCTGCTATTAAGTTTGTGGTGGCTCAAGATACAAATTATGTTCAGACCCTGTTTCACTAAATTCCACAGTCTTGAAAAAACACAAATATTTTTCAAGAAATGTATTTATAGCATTACTTTCTGGAATTCTTTTTACCGTAATGATCCTGTTTTTTTTGTTGCTGGGGCCTGGGTACAGATACCCATTTTCACTTCCCTGAATCCAATCTTGAATTCACCATTCCTTTAGATTTTCTTCTAACACTATGAATCTGCTTCGTGGATATTTTTTTATCATAACATGATACTAACATCGTCTCTCAAGTATAATATATAGATTCGTGTATTTAAAAGGAGCTGTCAAACAGACAACGTAAAAATGAACATAAATCTTAAATTCTAATTTACTAGTAGCCTATTAGCAAATAAGTAATACGTCCCATAATTGGGGTTCATTATTGACATAACTTTCTTATAATTTGTTTCCAATCATTAATATGTATATGTATACTCAAAGTTCCTAAAGAATAGAAAGAAAAAAAAAAGGACGAGTACCTACCCATATAGCAGTTATTAATTAACTTCCCACGTTTTTCAAAAAAAAAAAAAAATTAAAAGTCATCAGGGAACGTTGTAATATAGGGTGGATATTTTTTTGTTAGGAGTAGAAAAAAAAATGAAACACGAATATATAGTAATAGTAGGGAACATTACAAAAAAAAATTGGAAAAATTTCATTTTTACGAGCTCAGATTGTACGACGGAGAAAAGCGGAATTCATTATGTGACAGGCCTTGTGATGACGACGTGAGTGAGAAAAATGATACTTTGGGGAAAAACGCCATTAAATTTTGACAATATTTGTTGCTTGTTTCCGCCCGATTATCGCGTGTTTTTTGTGCGAACAAGCGCAATAGCCATGAATATTTCATTTTTTTTTTCTATATGGTAATTCGATCGTAAATGGTCAAGTACCTAACTACTATTCAAATTGAATGCCCCATTCACATAAATCTTTTATTTACGTACTGTTTTTCACGAATAAATTTTTTGGAAAATTCGAGCCTCATTGTGTGTTTGAACGTTGTATTTGTGGCTTGTTTCGAAAAATTCTATTATACAATATTTTTTGGTTAGATCCATACCTTATTGCTGAATGGGTCTTATGGCCGTACTTGAGTAGAAATTTGAACTTATTATCTCAGTTTTTGATCGCTAGAATGTACCGTAACATTTTATGGGTTGCCGGTGATGAGAAATGCGATTAGGTTAAACCCTGCCATCAAAAAAACTATAAGTAGGATTGTCTGGAGCGTACCTAAGCTTCTACTCAGAAAGAAGAAAAATTAATATTGTTCTAATAATTTTTCAATTTTTTGGTTTTCTTCTTGGTATATGTGGTGCCACTAGTCATCTATTTGTAGTAACCTGCCTTTAATAGTCTTTAAAGATTCTGCCTAAAAGTAATTATCGTCGAGTCAAATGTTGAAAAAAAAAAAATTAACATATTAATTATATATAGGGTTGTTCGGTGGGTTCCCTAGATTAACATACTAAAAGTTACACCCTACCCACCACCAACTGAATTTTTGGGGGGATATTTGTCCTCTAAAATTTGGTTTTTTGCTTTCTTCTCTACGAATTTTGATTTTGTGATAAAAATTGTTGAACATAAAATTTTCTACGAAAAAGTGACTTGTAGTTTTTCGCCAAACGCCCCCTTTCCCTAAAGAGAGTCGTGAAAAAATTATTCTTTAGTGAATATGTTCAATAGTATTATATGTGATCGTAAACCCAATAGATATTTTATAACCATCGACACATTTCAATAACATCTTCAAACAAAAAACATTACATGCAGTTTTTTTCCCGACACCCCCTTTCCCCGACAGAGAGCTTAAAAACAACCAAAGTGAATATAGTTGTTTTCAAGACTCTGAAGTGAAAGGGGAGTGTCAGACAATAAACTTTGAAGGTGAAAGGAATCGTTAAAGCTTATGGAAGGAGAGTGGATGGGTAGAAAATATGTAGTGGGTTTATGAATTATCTACATAGTACGATAATAAATTATGAGTTATATTTCCCATGTAATTATATTAAAAATATTCAGTCAAGAATGATTTTTTCAAGGCTCTCTGGAAGAAAAGGGGGATGTCGGTTAATAAACTGCATGCGACGTTTTTTGTAGAAAATTTTACGTTAAACAATTTTGTACTCACCTATTTTTATCACAAAATTAAAATTCACGGAGAAAATCAGGAAAAACTAATTTTTGAAGACAAAAATCACGTTCCCAAAAATGCAAAAGGTAAGGAGAGTGCAACTTTTAATATTTTAATCTAGGGAACTAACTAAACAACCCTGTATAGTTAAAGTTTGTGTGCTATTTTGTTTTATTTCCTCATTTTGATGCTGATCGGACTGGACTATCAATGAATTTAATCTTCTTTTTATACGCTTTTATTCTACTCACTTAATTTGTTGAAGTACACTAGATGACCAACTTCAGCGCTGCTTTCACGTATTGCAACACACGCACATATACACCTATATCTGTTTTTATCAATTGTTTTTTCAATTCTTGTTTGTTTCTATCTCAAAAAAAAGTGAGAAATTTTCTCTTTCGCCGCTGTTTTCTTTTTCAAATCATAAAAGCGTATTTTTTAAAAACTCGTTTTAACCTAACTCATTATCTATAATTTTATTTCATTTTATTTATTGTGCCATGTAGTCTCTACAGTTACTAAGGCTGGAGCCACGCAACATATGGAGAATAGAAAGGCGGTCAAAAGTGCAGAAAAATATCAAATATGTTGTGCTATGAATATAATAATAAAATTATAATATACATAGTAAGTCCATAGCAAAAAAGTCTCTTAGTTGCTTATAAATATCGGCAGTTGAGGAAGTACGGTAATAATACAACTTAAACCAGTACGAATTATCCTTTCTAGACCTCAATAATTCTCAAATTTTGATAGTGTTGAAATATTAATTCTTATTGTTGTCGAACTCGTGACGTACACTGCAAATAATTTATCAATTTGAGACTGCTCCAAAAACATTTATTGATCATTTCAAAAACAGATTTTTGTGGTCTGCTTGGCGTAGTGGTTAGGTACTCGCCTTTGTGATTGAAAAGTTGCGAGTTCGAGACCAGCCGCGACTCAAAATGGCAGTGAGCTCGTTTGGCTTCCATTGGTGCTCCAGTATTTAGTCGAAAAATTCATGCCAGGTAGACTATTGGCCTGGAAGTACATACAAGGTACACTAGGTTCGCCTAATTTTACGCTGGGCATGTCTTGACATTATAAATACATTGATCTTATGGAGCTTTACCTACTGGTCCAGTACTATATGTATAGTTAAAAGATAAAACTTTGTGAATGCGTATTTTGAGCAACGATGTACTCACGAGGGTCTGACGGAGCCTTGGCCCTCTCAATAAACTCTATCCTTCTATTGTCTCGCTATTCAAAACAATTGGTAAGAAAATTCAAATTTTAAATTAAATGGAAAATTGCCAGCATAAGCGAAAAGAAAGCTTTGTCTCGCTATATCCTGGCCCCAAAAAATTTTTTGGCCCCCAATGGTCTGCTTCAATAAAATCTAACTACGCTATTGATGTCGAGTATGTCGTATGGAGATGGAGTTGTCTGTTTACACGTTTCATATACCTCGAAAATGCTGCCGCTGTTACTATTGCTGCTGTCATTGCAGTTTGTTGTTGAGAGAAGGATGGTTAACTAGTTGTTTCCTTTATGTGCCAAGATATGGCATTGTCTTTTTGTATAATGTGTTCAGTAGTTATCATTAGAAAATCAAGGCTATTACAGCTTGTAACAGACTGCCTTATGGGCCAATCTCTTCACAATTATATTTAGTGCTTCTTGTATTTTCATTTTGTTGCTATCTGGTTCTCACGTTGGTCATGACTCTTACAGATTTGCGGATAAAACATGTCGATTTTTTATCTAATATTATTTTCATGGAACTGGTCTCAGATTATTCACTGATTATCAGTGAAATATTCATTCGGAGGAATTAATTTGTCGTTACGCTTGTGTCACTTTCATATAAAACGTCGATTTCTTTTCACCAAATTTCTGTTACTCTACACGATTAGTAAAATGTTGATCCCATAGCAGAAAAAAAAAACTACTTAAGAAAAGTATTTCTACTGGGCTATTGGATGTACAAAAATATAATTCTTCTCCTCCCTGCATTACTCATCGAGAAAAAACGTGCAGTCAGCAAAATGGTTGGAGATACTGGGGAAAAAATTGTTTTCAATTTTAAAAAAGGTGATCCTTTTTTTTCTCACTTTTTTTACATTGGCTTAGCAATAAATAACACTTGAATGAAAAATACTCTGCCAACCAACTTTTCTTTTTGTCGCCTTTGGCCTCGTGAATACATTACCTATTCAAGCAACGCTTACGATTAAGGAATTTATGGCTAGCTATGTTTGGGTGACTGTTTTCAAAATACTATGTAAATCACATTTCTCAAAGTCATCTGCTCCTTCTATTCTCGAATCAATTTTCGTGAAGATTTTGCAAACATTATCATGATTTTATTCTTCACTTTACGATTATCGTGCTCATTTATAGTGTGATTCGATTATGAAGTTCGTTTGAAAAAAGTTTACTAAAATTAATACTGCTTGGCTTTTTTAGCAGTTCTATTTTTCTTCTCGTTTTTTTTTGTTTTTGTTTTTGTTTTTTTTTTCTTCCTTCAAAACGAACAATCTGAGAAAGTTACAAAGCTTTCCTTACGTACCCGGTAATAGCACTGCGACCGTTTTTGCGCCACAAAATGCGTAATTTAAAATTCCGAATTCATACGCCAACCCTTAATTTTATTATCGTCGATGTACTTTGGGAATTTTCTTGCGGATTCGCAAGAAAAGACGTTCAGAGGAGAGAATTTGTTTTGAGATTACTGGTTATATTAGAAAAATTTTCGTTTTGGTGCTGCTTGCGATGTTAACTCAAATAACCTTTTAACTTGTAGGGGCAAAATGTTACACATGCATCCTGAAATATTAATGCAATCTTTTTTTATTCGATGAAAATCTTCGTTGTTTTTGCTATTGTTGTTGCGAAAGGCATCAGTTACACATCTAGTTACTTGACAGTGAGAAAGCTGTTTTTTTTTTTTGTTTTTTTTTTTTTGCTTTTTACTTTTTGTACTTATTTGGTCGAATTTTATTGTGAGAAAAACAATGAAATATTAAGAAAAATGTAATGATTAGACACCCCATTGTCGTAATATATATATAGATTGTTTTTGTTTGTTAAATTATAAAGTGTGTATATAACTAAGGCAAATTACAATGAAAAAAGGAGATGATAAAAGATGGGCTGTAAGTTAGATTAGAGCAGTGGTCCTCGCAGTCTTTACTACCTTGTGGACTACTCAGCTAGAAATGCAAGTTATTGCGTACCACCAACCGAAAAAAAAAATAAAAGAAAAATTATATACAGAGAATTATTCGATACGTAGAGAAAAACGGTTAATTAATGCCTATAATGCTGTAAATATGACCAAAAGCAAACTTCGAAAGGTCATAAAATTTATGCGATATCAGTGTAAATACTTTTTTCGTAAAAGTTACGTAGACGTAAAGTGTACTTGTATCGACTTTCAACCATGAATTATGATATTAAAAAGTTTTGGATGAGACAATTTGTTTTTCTCTTCACGTGATGGGCGAAAATTGACTTTTATCCACTCACTTTCTTTTATTTTTGCTTTTTTTTTTTTTTCACTCGCTCAATATTAACTTTTAAAATGATAAAAAGTAATAAAAATTTTTTATAGGTTGTCGAATTAATTTTTTATTTTATTTTATTTTTTTAAAAAGTGAAATATGAAAAATTATTTCAAATTAAAATTATGTTTACTGAATATTTAAAAACTGTTGGTTGATAATTCTCGAAGAATGTAAGAAATAAAATAAAATATTGTTGGCCGAACGGAAATTACGCTGTTTGAAATAATGGAAAATTCCAAAAAATTTCGTCATTTACCGATCGATTTGTGAAATGAAATTAGGTATTTTGCAGGTCCCTTGGAAGACATTTTGAATTTTACCATAAAATGTACGTAAAAAATGTTTTCACGAAGAATTTTATGGTTCGTTTTGACACAGGGGGGGATTTCAGAGTTGTTAGAATAATTTCCAAATTAATTAAGTATTTTGTTAACATTTTTCTTTCTCTTTTTCCTTTGAGGTTTTTTCATATTAAAGTGCTGTTAAATACGAAGACATAATTCAATTTTCGGTCGAAAAACCTTAAATTAAATTTTCTTTTAGTTTTCTACGTTTAAGAATTGAACAGACTGAATTCGAGTTGTGGAATTTTTGGATTAAAAAACATTCATAAAATACCTGAAGAATAATTTATTCGCCATTTCCCGTGTTTTTTGTTTTCATTATTTCTTTAGCTTTTAAGAAAGCGATGTATATGTGTCGCAGTCTATTTTCAAAATCAGCCTTTATCGAAAATGCCTAAGCACCTACTATTTTGGGGTCAAATGCTATAATGAATCCGTATTATAGCTTTTGACTGAATGAAATTATGCATTATGTGTATATAGTGCGTGTCACTTTCCGGCATTTTCTATAATTTCATTATAGAATTTAGCCTAATTTTATCAATATTATTCGTTAATCAAAATCAATAAGCCATCAAATACTAATAGTCGAATTAATTCAAACGTATTATTAATAAAATAATGTAATATGAAAAAGTTTCAGTCTTTTTTTTTTTAGTTACAGTGAATTCTCGGGTATTGTATCGAAAAAAAAAAAAAGCTTGAAATGGCTGAAATTTTTCTGTGTCATGTTTATTAATAATACGTTTGAATTAGTTTATTAATGTTTGATGGTTTATTGATTTTGACTAACGAATAATATTGATAAAATTTGATCATATTCTATAATTATAGAAAATGCCGGAGAGTGATGCAAATTATATATAATGTCTAAATTCATTCGATCAAAGATTATAATGTGGATTCATCAAAGCACTTGACCGAAAAATCGTAAATGCCGAGGCACATTCGAAAATAGCTGATTTTCACATTTGACGGCGCCATATGTACATTTTAAAATCAGTTATGGTGTCAGTATAAGTTAAAATATTGTAAGAGGAATCAGTAGAAAGTATGATGAATCATCTAGGAAAAATTAGAATGCCTGACATTATTTTTGGTTGGTATAAATGTAAAATTATGTAAGTTCACAGAACACTTTAGTTCGATACAAATTAACAAGGGAAACAAACCTATTTTAAGATTCTACTTTAAGTTACTCAATTATACTCTTGGTGTTTTGCTTTTTTCGTTTTTTGTTACTTTCGTTTGAAATTTTGGATGAGCAATATTCGAAAATTGAATCATTTTTATCTTTTTCAAGCTAAAACTTCAATTAAAATTCATGAAAAATCGTTCGAAAAATATAGCCTTTATTATAAGCATTTATTCTACTCACTACAGCGATTTTAAAATATATCCAATATTGCAGCCAACCTACCGCTACGAAATAATGTTTATTTCGCATGAAGCAAAAGCCAAAAAAAAAATGAAAGCTTATCTTTTAAAAACTTGGTTTTAACTTAAACTTATTAGATTGATTTTTAGTTGGACAAAAAATAAAAAAATCAATGGAATTTTTGCTAAGTACCTCATAGTCATTCATAATAGAAAATAGAACTTTCCCCTTAGCACAAAAAAAAAAAGAAAAAAAAAGTAAGACTTACCACAATTTTGTTTATAAATTCCGTTTATTTTCTCCTGATTCATGTGGGATATATAATGTGAGATGAATTTTTCATGTTAAAAATTTATTAATTACTACCCTAAAATGATTAATTTTTTGATTTGTTTTTAAACGTTACGAGTTATTGCAGCTGCTTAGTGGATATTTGGCTCCGTCCTAGCTATGCCAGACATCAAAAAATTTAGTTTTCGCCAGAAATTTGAAAATTAATTTGTATTTTGAATAGAGAAGAGTCATCGTACCATATATAGTGTTTATTAAGTGGGAAAGATTGAAGGCAATCAGTTGTTGCTGGGTTTTGGAACAGGTAGAAAAATTGATAAGTTGGCACGCTTTTTCAAAAAGGACAGTTTCGGAAATGATAAGTTATGAAAACTTTGGGGGTATTCGTTATTTTGTACTAAAAATTAATTAGAATGAAACACCGTGACATTGTTGACTGCATTGATCTTTGATTTTTTGGAATTGTAAAAGAAAATTGTACAGACCGTTTCTTTTATTAAAATGAGAAGTTTCACTGACTTTTCGTTAAGAAAGGAGGAACGATGAAAACGGAATGTATTAAAATGATAGAAACTTCGCATCATTTTCAGATTTTACAAGTAAAGTTTAACTATGCTCCGATTATTATCCAAATTTGCTGTTATATCGAACGGATGGAGTTGAATATTACATTCTGTTTCTGAATTTAGGCTGCAAAACTGATAACAATGTTAACAGGCTAAATCCGTCGGGAATCAATTTACAAAATGCAAAATTAACATTCATTTCAGTTGCGAAAAGTATCCACTGCACATAGCATAATGGAGTATTCTTAAACTAGTGGCGAAAAATAAATTCGCAGACGTTTGCTGTACAAATACAAATTCTAATTAAAAATTATAATCTTCATTTGATAAAGTTGGTCACGAAGTGTAAACAACGGTGTCTCAAAAACGTAATGGAAGACGAAATAAAGAAACGACCCTCTCGACAAGCCGAAAAAAATTTGAATTTTGGGCCCAAACTTCTTTAGATTAAAATCATGGTGAGAATCGAAAATGAAGCGCTGGAAAACCGTAAAAGAGAATTTTGGTGAGCATAAGAACAAAATGTGTACGAATATATTATTTTTGTAAACTATAATATACAGAAATGTTTGCCTACTCTGTTGTGCGACTCGAATATTTGACTCCAAAATTTACGAGAAAAGCTGCCGATGATTTGCAAGATGGACGTCGACGTCGGGGAGGTGCGATAAAAAACTAAATTCGTTTTGGAAGTTATCGAAAAACTTCAGGTTGAATGGATTTCTTTCTTTCTTTTTTTTTTTTTTCGCCTATTTCTCGAAAATGCGTAATTGAGAGGAAAAATGCTGGTCGCGTATAGATGGAAAATATTCTTTGCTTTACTTCCTGGGAATGTTTGGCGTGTGGAAAATAGGGTAGAGGCTGATGATACAGTTCGAAGTTTTGTTCGACGATAAAACGTTATATGGTATTTTTTCTCTTTATTGACTGAATTCTGCACTTTTTTGTTCTTTTTTTTTGTAATGCGAACATTTTTCATGCAACTAGAAGTACATACATAAGATTCAACGTGAGTGTGGAGAAAGAGAAATGTGAAAAAAAAGTATAAATCTACTTAAAATTATTGTGCACGTAGGTATGTGAGATGATTTATTGAATTTTTTAGAATGTTTAAAAATGTTCTTTTTTCTCAGTTTTGAGTATTTGTTCGCATTGAGGCAGAAAATATGACGTAGGTGGCAATCTGAAAGTGTCTATTAGAAAAAAATGGCTGTGAAAAGGAATTATGGCGTGTCAGTGAAAGGCTGCGATGTTATAAAACCTCAGTTTATTGGATGGGACGTAAAAATCTGATAACCTTCAAACTTTATTCTACGTCGCCTATTTGAAGAGTGAAAGTAGTATTAATTGTTCAAAATATTGTGTGAAGTAAGTATGTCGTTTCGATTTTCAGTATTTATGCTGAATGAAAGGAATTGTAGATATTATGCTGTACTCATTAACGTTTGATTGTTTTTAGTCAATTTTCGAACGAAAATTTAGGAATTCATCAAAAACAAATGAAAGGTCACAGAGTTCAATAAGTAGGTACTTCAGATTATTCAAGGAAACAAAATATGCTTTTTATTCGATGTGATTTTCACGTAATTTGCTTTACTTTGTGAATTGCATTTTAGGCTTAACGATTTTCAGATATAGCATCAATTGACCCATTTGAAAAATTTTTCAGTCGAAGATTGTTTTCATTCAGTTTGATACTACCCGAAATACCTTATAAGTATGAATGCAGGATTTTTACCCTATGACCAGAACGTAAAAATGAATGTGAAAGTCCAGTCAGTGTGGCAATGGAAGGAATGTTTTCCAAAAAAAGGGTGGATAAGCGAATGCGCTAAGTGCCAAAACGTTAGTTCCGAGATATTTACAAAAAAACTTTTTAATGGGTCAATACGAATAGCTGAAGTTCATACGTATATATATTTATGTACTTATATGTATACATTTCTATCAAACACAGTAGATACAAGTCATAATTTTCATCCGATAGTCCTGAAATATAGTATACTTATTCAGATCTAAATAAGGATGAACCCTATCATTTTTGGTTCAGATCGGTCAGATTTTGCGTCCAGTACATTTTATTATGTAGAATTTTTATGGCTTAAATGTTCATCAAATTTTTACTTTTTAACCAATAATCACGAAATTTGGTATCAACATAGAATGTATTATTTTCTATCTTTCTGCAAAATTTGTTTTCAATAGGCTTAATGGTTCATCCGAAAAAGTGATTTGAAAAAATCTCAAACGATTGTTCAGAAGAAAAGATGAATTTCAGATGAAACAAAACAGGTTGTTGGAAAGCAAGCTTGCTGTTATTTTATTTTCTAAGCAACAGACACTTCATTTTAAACGTAGCTTACTTGTTTAATTTTTATCCAGCGTTCTGCCGAATAATTTTGGTTTTTTGATTGTTAATGAGTAAATATATTTACCTATTCATTTATTTGTACAATTTTTTTTTTTGAGAAAACCTACATTTTTTGGCGTGGCTTGCTGCGCTATAGTTTTTTTTCTTATAGGTTTCTTTCAGGCTGAAATTCACTTTTGTCAAATATCACCTTCAACATGTTCGTATAAGTTATTTGCGGAAAAAAATAATTTTTGAATTTTGAAAAATATTTTTTAACTTCAAAAATGACTATTGGGAATTTCATGAAATTTCAGTATGTTCAAGAAGTACAAAAGACCTAGAAGTCCAAATTTTTTACCATTTTTACTTCACGATAAAATTAGAAAAATCAATAAAAATTTAAGAAAATCAAAAGCATGATATAATTATGTTTATACTAAGGGGCTAATCATGTTTTTCTGTCAAATGATCCTCATATCTGGCCATATAATATAAAGTGGAACCTCGGTATAAGAATAAGTATAAGATTCCTTGCGGGACCAAAAAAAGTGGTTCATTATATCAGTAACTCATCTATCCAAGTTCTTGGGTAATTAAGGCAGTGTGTTAAACTTATGTTCGTGATATCGAAGTTCTACTGTTCATCAGTCTCAAAAAATTCTAGTTGAAACTTAAGTTGAAACTACAAAAAAATTTCTAGACAGTAAGCTCCTTTAAAGAAGCATAGGTTCAAAAATAATTACCGTTTCAAAAATTTTGGACCATAAGTTCTGCTAGCCGACTAAATCATTAAACCTTATGAAAATTTCCTAAATTTTGTAGGCTTTGTTT
Organism: Ericerus pela; assembly: GCA_011428145.1. Lineage (NCBI taxonomy): Eukaryota > Metazoa > Arthropoda > Insecta > Hemiptera > Coccidae > Ericerus > Ericerus pela. The sequence continues at coordinate 1,779,515 of WOFM01000392.1, forward strand.
TTTTCTTGACGAGAAATGGGGAATGTATCTAGCTCCCAGTCAACCATCCTACATGAGTTTAACTATCAGCCTAGTATTATTTTTTTAAGTTTATTTTTCTTCAATAATTTATTAAAATTTAAAATTTTCATAGCTTTTGAAAATATTCTTTTCTAGATAATAGTATCATTTTAACTTAGCCCTAAATACATTAATTTCTATTTAAAATTAATACCTTTAATCGACAATTTTGCAGCAATTTTGGACTAAAAAAATAACTGATTAACTCAAAACACTTTGACAAAGTTCCAATTTACATTTAATAACTTCAAATAACAAACATTGTACATTACAAAGTGCCAATACAAGTTGCGAACTCAGACTATTGAGCTCCTTAATATTTATTGGATTCAAGAGATTAGGTAACTGAAGTAGTTAACCTGGCTATGGTTATATGGTTATTTTAGAAGAAGTTAACCGTCTTGTGGTTATTTGAGAAGTGATTTTACATTTCAATTATAAAAATTAGACCAACCACGAATTTGCGGCGAGTGAATGAATACTTAGGATGACATAATGGTGGTGTGAGATGAGCATAGTAGGATGATGTCAGAATTGACAAATGAAATGATTAATTATTTTACTCTTAATTATATGGCTCAGACATCATAGTTCTTCTAGATCATTCAAGATAAATCTGGAGGGTAGAAAGTATATCTATATGATATATAATGTTTTAGAAAATTTGGCGGACTTTTGAAGGTTGTAGGTAAATATGGCACAAATGACAAGTGTATGTGTGAATGAGAAGCAATGTAGAGTGATAAAATAACGTTCCTGAGAGGTGCCTGCATTATTTAACAAATTGATCTCATATGATATGTGTATAGAACGGATGACAGTTTATTGGTGTGACGATATATGAATATGAATGTTAATGAGGGGAAATGCATCGTTACACTCTTTCCAAACACCCCATGTTATTGCCTATCGCTAGGAGGTGTCTCAAGCTCCTCGCACACCTTCCATCAATCACTAGGGTACCCCTCAAACACCTCACTGTGACCCTAAAATTTCCGAATTCGATAATATGACGCCATCACTTCCCTAGATCGCCTCCTGTCCTTGCCTCTCACCAGTGCAACCATCAAGTTTGTCGCCTGCCACTTGCATATCAGCATCATCAGGAAGCCTGTCAAACCCTTCAACCTGTTCTTAAAATTTCCAACAATTATTAGGACATTAACACTACTTCCGGATGCCTTTTGTCCCTGCCCCTCATCCAAGCATTCATCAATACCGCCGATCGCCCCTTGTCTATCATGAGACTCTTTTTCAGTTCCTCCCCTTGCCCATAATTTTTTCAATTTTACAATAATTGTGACGTTTTCACCCCCTCCATGGCGAAAATCGTATGATAAAAATTTTTGATTGATCTCAAACTGCTAGAGAAATCCATATTTAAAGCTGAATAATGACCTGTTTTACTCGAACGTATCTTTCTGTTTCGTGGGGTGTGCCTCTGGCATGTTAGATATACGGTAATTCTTACACAAGGAAACCCATATTTTGCATTATAAAAACCCAAAATTACTGTACATTTTAGCATCTCTAAACTGTGCATACGTACCTATTTGAAAACCGACTAGTGTCAAGGTGGGTTCTCTTTTTGTTTCTGAAAAGTGACCCGCTGTTGCTAACTTAGTATATTCGATTGGAAAAAAGTGCTGAATTAATTCGTCGAAGATACTTTTCTTTGTTCGAGTGTAGAACTTGCAAAAAAAAAACTCGAGCTCTCAAAAAGTGCGGAACTTTGTTACTCGATTCGATGAATAGATTCTGGGTAAAAAATTCTCTTCGAAACATATGATCGGAGTTTGTATTAGATCTCTTAGCAAAAAAAGTTCTTCCAATAATTATTCCATTTAACGACGCAGTTAGTATCGGTGTTTTGAATTATTGTCACGTCGCGGAACTCATACTGAGCCAAAATTTTAGCATTGAAACTGACAGTGAGAATAATTCACTTTAAATAAAACTTGTTGGGAACCCAAAGTTTAAGTGCAGCATTTTTCGCCATAACGAACGTTGCCAGTGTTAACATTTCATCGCCTCCGATGAAGCTAGAGCTTCACAAGATTTTTGATGGATTAAATAAAATCGTATTTTCAAACCACACCGCAGTTAATTTCGTATTCAAATTTTGAAGTTAAATTCACCATAAAAGCTGCGTTTATATTAGTGCTGAAAAAATTATCAATGCTGCCTTCAATGTGAACGATAATATTTATAAATCACGGTGTTGGCAACGCAGCAAAAAATTGTGGAAGAAAATTTACGATTTTAACGACGACCTTTGCAGTTGTTTTTTGTTTTTATTTTTTTTGGTCCAGTTACGTCAAAATAAGATAGAACTACGTATGCAGTCTCGAAATGTTCGATAAAATTTTTCCTAAAAATCTTAATTTTGTTAATGGGGCGTGAAGTATTGTTATTCGTGGAAGGCTGATGGTACACAACACCATTTACCATCTCTTCGAGCCGTTCTAAATTGCGCGATTTAAAACTTTATTCATCATTTCACTCGGTTTTAGTTTTCGATTGCCTATTCAGCCTCCAAAAATGGTTTCCCCATTATTGTTACGAACAACAGACGAGTAAAATTTTTACTTGGTGACTTGTTTCCGCCATCCATGCCATTTTCTAATCTCCGTTTTTGACCCGATTCCCGTTCCTAACGATACAGCCGCTGCCGCCGCTCATTCTCTTATAGTTATCAAAAATAATAAAGGATTTTCATGGCTTAATTTGGCGAGTCACTGAAAGGCTTAAGAATATACGAGTCGTTGCTGAATTAATGGTTGTCACGAATAAACTTGCGGTCGACAACTTTTGGTACGCACTTTATAAGGAGCCCTTTTGATTTTATTAATTGAACGTGGTCTTGGCGAATAAACTTTGACTGGCAAATTTCGCTTTTTCGCACACACAAAAATTAGTTTTTACTTTAATTCGGCCGCATTGCGTTAACTTTGCGCAAGATGGATAGAAATGGTTTACTTTAACTCTTGAGAGAAAATGGTAACATTGAATACGATGTTGATGGGAGCGAGACCATTTAAATTATTTCTGTGAAATTGTAATAATATGGCACTAATTAAAAACTCATTAGTGGTTTGCAGAAGCGTGTGCACGATTTTTCGCCTTTGTAATTCGTAGCATTAATTTAAACTAGGTATCTCGTTGCCTTTGTGATAATGAGAATTACTTCAATGGCAGCTGTTTTACGAAATAATTGAAAAAATTATCACCATATTCATTCATAGAGCCATTTTAAACACTTGAAATATTTTAAGAAATAATTAATGTTCGCAGTAGTCAGTAGTGAGTACTACTATCGTGTTGGGAAATAATTTTGATTCGTTTGACTTGACAGAACAGATCATTATCTTTTGGTCCTGATGTCACGTTGTTTGGTGAGTGTTTCAAAAAATAATGTGTAACACATGTGCGAAGTAGGTGATTGAATATTATGAGTGAAATGACTGCAGCATGCTGCAACTATTAGTCGAGCCCAAAGTCATGTAGACACACTCCTCTGTTTCCCATTTGTATTTTGTACATTTTGGAAATTTCTAAAACAAAAACACGTTTTCATTTACAGTTTATTAAGTCTAAACGCACTTTTGTATTTACAGCTTATGAAACCATGAGAACAGGGAGAGTAGAGAGAAAATATTTGCATAAAAAAGGTACCGTTCTGTTTACATGGTAGGTATTCCTGGTCCATTATTGTGTGTAGTTAAAGGCAGCATGAACCAAATGGGCGTGACGCAAAGTGAAAATAGCACAAGTAGCAATCATTTACTCTTCACAGGTGTGTTTTACACTATCAGTGCGTCTATCTATCTATCTGTCTTCTATCTATATTAATAAAAGTGAAAATATTTAGGTTTGTTCTTCGGAAATTCAAAACTGCCGAACAGATTCAAAAGAAACTTTTACAATTATTTGTTGTTTTTCAGAGAAATGTTTGAAGCCATCGTCGAATTCTATAGCTTATCTTGAGGTAAAATTGTCTATTTTCACCAAAATTCATCACTGACATTTACTCATCTAAAATGAACAAAATGGAGCAAAAGAGAATGAAAACAACAGATCTCTCGTTCCATCTCTCTATATATAATATATTTACATATCGGTCTCTTTTTTTCATTTTGAGTCGTTTATTGAGGTCGCTACGCACAATTCAAAAAATGTAGTTTGCTATGTTTTGCAATGTTGTGAAAGGGAGTATGGGGATGTAGACTGTGTACGCTGTTGTGTATAGGCTATATCATTTTTGTCATAGCCACATGGTGCGCCACTATTTTTTCAACCTGTGGGTGGCCAGTTCAAATCTCTGATCTAACAACCTATAGAACTGGTGAAACTGATGTGAGATAAATACACAACCGGTTAACTCCTCTGGGACGCATTCAGAAAGGTTACCGGAGAGCAAAAAATATGACCTGATGAATTCAGAAAGGTAATTTCGTACTTGGGAGAGTAATTTTTTTCCTCAACTCTGGCAATATGGAAAATAATTCCCCAAGCTAACTTCATATAATTCGTAGTACTAAAATGAAATCTCCTCAAGCCCATTCAGATTGTGTTTACTGAGTAGGGTAAATTTGAGGTCACATGGTGTAACTTTTACCTTTTCCCTGATAAAGATTCTGAACACGGGTGAGGGTGGCATTATGCAATGATGGTGTAATCTATGTGTTGACTGTTGTTACACAGCAGCCTCGTTCTACCCGCTATTGTCATTCTTCCATTGCAGCAATGGGGGGAGTGCTGTGGGGATTTGGACTGTATGTGCTATCACACCTAGTCTACATAATTGGCATCATAGCCGCATGGTGCTTTGCTGTTTTTTCAACTAGTGAGTTGGCAGTTCAAATCACCAAGTCAACTACCTACAAAGGAAAATGTAAAACTCACGGTATGTAGATAAAAGGACAAAAAACAAACTGTGAATTGCAGGCACAGGTGAAGGTACGGGTAATATGTAATTTTTTGTAATATATACCCACCTGAAAAGGGTGTACCTGTGGAGTGAGGAACGAATAAGTTAGGTTAAAAATGAGTTTTTAAAAAATACGCTTTTATTTTATACTAGCTGTACCCTTCCACGCTTTGCTGTGGCCGAGCCTAGTTAAATATAATAGAAAGGAAAGAGAAAGTACAGGTTTCTAATATGTTAATAAAAAAAGTTATAACAAAAACCTAAAAAAGTGTCAAATATTAGAAAAAGAAATCAAAATTTTTGAGAGCAAGTGGAGGGTAGGTATGAAAAGTTAAGAAAAATTTGTAAAAAAATGTGTGTTGTGGGACACACGATAGAAGTGAAACTTCATTACCCATGTAAATTAAATATTATGTTTGTTAGTAATACTTATCATTATTAGAATTATGAAACAATAATCAAACATTTTCAGAACAAAAATAGGACCACAAATTCGTATTTAGGGCCCCAAAAAAATATAAAAGGATGTATCACTTGATTATATTAGAAAACATTTTCTTAGCTACCATTTTGTAGCCTCAAAGAGGCGAACCATTGATTTAATTGAAATTGGACCCCAAATTTGGATTCAGTGCCCCAAAAACATATCAAACTATTTATCACTTGATTATATTGGAAAACATTTTCTTAACCCCCATTTTGTTGCTTCAAAGGGGTAAACAAATAATTTAATCAAAAATTGGACCCCAAATTTGGATTTAGCGCCCCAAAAAACATATGAAACTATGTATCACTTGATTATATTGGAAAACATTTTCTTAACCCCCATTTTGTGGCCTCAATAGGCAAACAATTAATTTAATCGTAAATTGCATCCCAAATTTGGATTCAGCGTCCCAAAAAACATATCTAACGATGTATCACTCGATTATATTGGAAAACATTTTCTTAACCGCCATTTTGTAGCTTCAAAAAGGAACAATTGATTTAATCGAAAATTTCACCCCAAATTCGGATTCAGCGCCTCAAAAATCAAAGCAGACGATGTATATGTTCTAATCCACAATTTGACACCACAATAAATTAAGCCAACTGGGTATGATCGAACCTTTTTGTTTTGTTCGCACACTAACCAGATAATAAAGTTTTGGTTAAGAAAATTTTCACTGGTTGATACTAAGGAAGTCTCACTTAAAAAAAAATGTGAATATTGTGTGCCATTCAAGACTGCTCAATGTGCATTTGCAGCAAATCAGATGATCCTCGTGTTATAGTTATTAAGGTTGATAAACAATGCCAATTTGAAAACAAAAAGTTGGCTGGGATGGTGGTTGAGGGGAATGACAAACGACTTAAAAAAATTGTATATTTTTTCCAAAAGTTAGAAAATGAGTAAGTTTTATTTGTACTAATGAAGACGTAAAAATTACCCTCTTAAACTACTCAAAATAAAGTTTTACAGCCAATCAGAAATAAGTACATGGTCAAAATTAATATAATGGCTTGTTGTTTCTGAAGTTATTACACTTATTTATATTTAAAAAAATTAGAAGTAAATTAAACTGGTGGCCAACCTTTTCTATAAAAGTACCACGAAGCACAAAAATATTGGTAGGTGTACAAAAACAAAACAAATTTTGTAAGATATTTCCTTTTCTGTAAAAGTATTATGAAATACAAAATTACAAACTCATATTCATAAACAAAACAATTTTTTTAGGTCTTTAAAACTTTTGAGGGCACTTTGCGATTTGTAAAAAAACATGAATGTGAATATTCTTTTCCATTTAGGATTTACAACCTGCACAGACGTGTATTCATGCAGCTATTATAGTTGGAAGGTTCAAGGTCGATGAACACTGCCAAAAACGAAAAGTGGGCGGGGACAATTAGACAAGGTCGCAAAAAGTACGTTCATACGAACGAAGACGTGTTTTGGTAGATTTATGAGTTGCGCACCCAACAAATATTCATATTTTTGCCCCTAGGGGGTCTACCAACCTGCGAATTGGATAAGAACATTCTCAGAGACAACACAAATAATTCCTCAAAATTTCAAAGCAATCCGTGAAGAACTTTCGGAGATCCTAGGTCTCTGACATACGGACATTATATTTTTATTTATATAGATAATTTGAAATTAGCTTTGTTGCCTTTGTTTGTTTAGAGCGGATTTTTCGGTGAAATTCTGTACTAATAAAAACCTCTTTAACTGCCTTAATATTGTCAGAATAGAAATCACAGCTGATAAAAACAAACTCGATAAAAGCGATCCCAGTGGTCTGGTACCAAATTATGTTTTATTTTGCTGCGTTAGTAATTGCAATAAAGCGTATAAAAACAAGTGTATTGAGAGATGTGTAAAAAATAGTGCAAAAAGTAAACCAAGTCAAAAGTGTCCACGCGAAGCCAAGGGAGCGGTGAAAAAAGTGAATGAATGCACTTGTGTACTGTCACAAATTCTTACTTACAGTGTGTTGAAATTGTATTCTTTTTGGACACTTTAATTTTTAGGGGGGCCATTAATACAATATAGTTTTGTTATTGGAAAATAGTAGTCATATTTTAAAAAGCTGCGACAAGGGACTGAAAAAAGGATTAGGTAGCTAGAGAATAAAAAATTTTATTCGTCGGTTGGACCCATAGATATTCTCTTTCGGTCACACTTCGATCATTTTTCACCAGACACTGGCGCGCAATTAAAATTCATGATTTTCTTCTATTTTTTTTTTTTTTTTTTCACCTTTTACAGAACTGCTACATCGTGTAATCCTTATCAGTGGATCAGGTCTGAGCCCGTGGGCTATTCAACGCGATCCGCTCATGATTAAGCGTAAGGTGGCCGAACAGACCAACTGCCACGGCGACCTGCTGCAAGAGGATATGGCGCCGTGCCTGCGACTGAAAAAACTGTCCGAGCTGCTGGACGTGCACGTGGACGCGCCGCGTTTTCTTCCCGGTTTCGCACCCTTCGTCGACGGCACCGTTTTGCTGAACAGCGTCACCGACACGGTCGTCGTTCCGGACATTTTGTCGTTGGCGCGCAATAAAAAAGGACGCGGCTTCGAGCTGTCCGACTTCCCGGATCGTGACCTGCTCTTCGGCATCACCACCCTCGAGTCGTACGCCGATTTCTGTGCTCAAGATTTGGAATTCGGCTTCGGCGAAAGTAAACGTGATCGCGTGCTGCGCACGTTCGTGCGAAATTGTTACTATTTTCACCTGAACGAAATATTTTCGACGCTGAAAAACGAGTACACGGACTGGGAGCGGCCGGTGCAGAGTCCGCTCAGCATACGGGACAGCACGTTGGACGTGCTCAGCGACGGGCACACTGTTTCGTGCCTGCTCAAGGTGGGATACCTGCACAGCATTCGTGGCGGACGGACGTTTTTTTTTCATTTTTCGCATCCGCTCAACGACAAAGAATTTCCGCAGGTAAGATTTTAAAATAATTTTTTGAAAAAAAAAAAAAACAAAAAAAACGATAGATTTAAGTTGAAATTGGTAAAAACAACTTCATCGGTTCAAGTTTTTAAAAAAAGGGAAAAAAATTAACCAGCCTGTACTTCACCAAGTATATTTAGGTAATAAACGTTGCCATCAGTTTTATCCGAATAAAATACTTGCAAAAATTATGTAAAAACTAATGATATAGGAAAGAAACGAGGTACGATGCTGTACATTTGCTCTTGTGCGACCGATGCGGGGGGGAGTAGAAAGAGAGAGAAATATAAAACGTGGTTGTGTCGAAGCCACTAACGATGTTTCCGGAAAACATCTTTAACGTATTCATATTAATATGCCATAAATAGATACCTAAAACCTCAATAGGACGCCCCTTAAACCGCTGACAATGCCCCCAAATTTTTAAGTCAAAAACAATGACCTCTCATCAACCTCTTTAGCTGTTCCTGAGATAAGAAACTTTGGCAGGAAGGGGCTGATGACGTCATAATTTTAGATTGTGAAAATTTTAGCATTGGAAATTTCAGCAGCTAGAAGGGATAATGACTATAATTTGGAACTTGAAAACTGACATGAGGAGGGGTTGAGGACGCCATAATTTTTGTTATTACATTTTTTGTGTTTTTTTTTTTCTTTTTTTAATGAGGTAGGTACTTGCTGTCTTTGAAAGACGTTTCCCGTCATCTATTTTTAGCAAGGCTGGTGATGTCATAATTTTTTCTGTCCCATTTTCTTTATGAGATACCCCTCTTTGAAAGACGTTTTCTGTCAAAAATCTTGGAAAACGGTCTAGTTTAAGTATACGACACTAGTTTACTCGTGGATAAAATTGAAAAAATGATTTTCAATAGTTCTTCTGCACGTTGATAAACCTGTCAATAAAATAAATTAGTAGCTACAAAACTATCGTGGTGCGAAGGTGCCTTAAGCTATGAAAAGAAAGAGGGTCAGTTGTTCGGTGAAATTACAGTGCTGAGTGCTGGTTATACCGAATAGTTGAACCGCCGATGAGTAGGGTTTAACTTTATTTTACTATGAATCTTATCATTTACCGTTGACTTTGAAACTGATATCTTTTTGAAGATAAGTCAGAAAATATCTCATCGATTCTTAAAAAAAAAGAATGTTTGACCACCATAAGATTATCTTTCAAAATTTAATAAAAAATTCGTTAAAATCAGTGCCTATGGTGAGAAATTGCTGTAACAAACATGAAAAAAATTAAAAATTAAATGAAACACATTTATAATGATCCGGATTGAAAATTGATAATTTTTTATTTTTAATGTGGTACACATTTCTATTTTCGCTAAGGGAGTAAAAACTGAAAAGACTGTTAGCACAAATGTAAGTGGAAGTATTGGTGCAAGTTTTGGTTCAAATTTCATAGGAGGAAAGAGAAGTGAGAAATAGTGTATTTCGCTACGAGAGCACAAAGTGCGCAATCCTCGACGAGTTACAATTTGCAACACAAGCCGCAGGCGAGTGTTGTAATTCATACGAGTCAAGGTCGCTCACCTTGCGCTTGAATTTCAAATGCTATTTTTTGCAATACATGTGCATGCGCAGTTAAAGAAGTCTGGTTGGTTAGAAGGAGGAGTCGAACATTTTCATTATGGGAGCAAATACTGGTTTTGCTCCTGCTGTTGATAGTTGCCCTCTGTACAAAGTTTTTACTCCCTAGATGAAAATTTTGTATCTTAGGCCTTGAAAACGAATACCTAATCGCGCATTTTTCGACATGTATTGCAAAAAATTCATGAGTGCGCGCGCGCGCGCGCGTGTGTGTATGTGTGTGGGTGTGTGTGTATTGATTGTATTCAATACCCACACGCTAAGAAAAAAATGAATTTTGTTGTCTCCGCCAAAACAATTAATTATACAGTGTTACCAGGTATAAAAATAGAAATGTGTGTCATATTAAAGTTTATAGGCACCGAAGCGTGTTTTTTTTTTTCAAGTTGGTTAAAAATTAGATGTCTTGGTGTAGTTTGCTCAACATTCTGTCTCAATAAGAAGAGGAAAATAAGAAGCGAAAATTATTTCTCAATTTTGTGCAAAAATTTCTCATTCAAATCCGTTGTTTCAAAATATTTAAACCTACAATATACAGTAACTGCATATAGGCTGCACTTTGCTGGTCCTGCATTTACAAACTAATACAAATTCAAGGTAGTACTCGTTCGTAATTTGATTTATTATGTATTTTGTTTTCAGAAATTTGGTAGCATTCGTGGAGATGATATACCATTTGTGTTGGGTTTTCCGCTATTGGGCTCGAGTCAATTTTTTGCGAAGAATTTCAGCGACGGCGACGTTCAGTTATGCAAACAGTTTATAAGATATATATCAAATTTTGCTAGAAAAGGGTGAGTAGGTATATATATATACATATATGTTTACTTTACACTGTTGGTAGGTATACGAGTGTAACATAAAAACAAACTTAAGATAAATTTAAAACAGAAAGGAAAAAATTAAAAAAAAAAAAAATTCAGTTCCAACTCTTTCTTGTCTTCTCTTTTTTTCTTTCTTTATTTTTTCGCTTTCTTCATCTCGTTCTCTTTTCCATTTGGGTACATTTTCATTTTCTTTTGGCTGCTTTCAACGCAGAAGCTTACATTGTCTATGTTACGCAATTTGATTAAATTTTCGTGTCGTTAAACGTTCGGACGCTGCAAAATTATTTCGTTTATTTTCACCTCCCAATTTACGTCTCGTTAATTTCATCGTAGACGATTTATTTTGTTCTTTTGTAAATCGTATTTTTCCATGTGAGCCAAAGCGATGGGGTTGGGGGTGGAAGCGAATCGATTAAAACTCTACGTGAATGGTTTTCACAATATTTTGTTTGCGTTTTTTTTTCCTCCTTTTTCTTTTCTTTTTTTTATTCTTCTTTCTTTCAATTTTGTAGATTTTTATCCTTTATATTCTTTCGTGAATTTTATGCCTGTGTTTCTTTGTGGCTGCGGCTGATCCGAATTTTAAATTTCGTGGTCACAGTAACAATGTATGGTTTTCGCCGCAGATAAAATTCAGGGTAACGAATGGCATAAATATCTTGAGTTATGTAAAGCAGCAAAACCAATATTTCGTCGCCTTAAGCTGTGCGTAACCCTATGTAAGTCCACATTTTTCCGTTTTTGAAAATATCGAAAACTTCACACCTGGTCGAGAATTATCTCAAACAGTATGCCAGCGTAATATAAATTTTATTCGCCTTTATTCTTGTGGGACGATCGATGTTTGAAATTGAGAAAATTATCCAAACACCCCCTCCCTCACCCATATAATCTGTGTTTATATAGAAAAAAGAGTAAGTTTCTTACTTCGCTTATAAAAATTGTACAAAAAATGAAAGTAGGTAGTTAAAACAATAAGACGACGATTTTAGCGTTGATTTAATTTTGATTCGATTTTAACGGCTTTGGGGGAATTGAATATTTTCATCTCTGGAAGAATTTTCAATATGCTGGGGTTATTGGTATGAAGAAAAAAGTTTGCTGAAGTTTTAATGAAATTTTTTTCAAGAAATTATCTTTATCTTTAGAGGTTTAAATTTTGAAGAAATGAGTTTTTTGCCATCATTGATGCAAATCTTCAACGTTTAGGTATTGGGACTGAGGTTCGCAAGAAATACCGTTAGCTTTGCTGAGAAAGTGTAAAATTATGATAGCGATGCCGCATAAACAGAGTAATTGTAAGATCTGTTGTTTACTTAGGTACCTTACTGGAACTTCACCTCTGAAGTGCGATAGAAATAACGTTATTTTATTTTCGCTTCTCAAATCGTGTTGAAAAACTTGTTGATTTTTCCTTCGTTACCTTTTGGAATAAAACGATATTTTTTTGTTCCATGAATTAACTTGCAGAACCTCGTCTAGCGTACAAATTCAAACAAACAAAAGCCATTTACAATGATTAGGGTATGAGAAAATTGAATGGAACGGTAAAAAAAAAAATACATCTTAAAAATAAGCTTTTAAAGTTGGTAAGTTACTTTGCAAAATTTGAAAAACACCATATTAAATTATGTAACGAAAATATAGTGAAAAATCCTTTCAGAAAATGGTTGGAATGAAAACACGAGTAGACTCCAGATTAAAATCAAAACTTTGTTTTGTCGAGAAAATATTTTCGCTTTTACTTTTTCAATAGAGAAGCGGATTAGTTTCTCATAGTAGTTTCTTGTGGAGGGGGAATGAATCGAGAACGATATTTCCATCAATGTCCATAATTAAGTATAGGTAACATACTAGGTAATTTGTCTGTGAGAAACTAACACTTTGTAGCTTATAATTTGACTGAGGCGATTAAAACCATTTCATAACTAATTTGAAGTTTTTTAATAATTTATTCAGTTCATCAGTTGGATAGTGTTTCGAAAGATCGCGCATTACTTATTTCACCTAAAGTGTTACTATGTACCTATTTATTATTATTATACACTTTTATTCTACTTACTCACCAATTATTTCAATTTGACGAAGTTTTTGTGGCGATCACTGTAAGCGCTTAAAGCGTAATCGCTAAGATGCCAACTATTGATATGAAAAAGTATCATTTTCGTTATCACTAATGATAATTTTAAAATGTTTGATGGTGGAGTGAGGGGTTTATTACCGCCCTTTAGCCCAAGATATTGGTAAAATTAATCAGTTGTAAAAATTAAAAATTAAAAAAATTGGACCCAAGGTTTCTCTTTGTAAATACCTACATTCCGCATAGCCCCTTAAAAATACATGCTAAAAACCCACCACCCTTAACCCCTATACTACTCAAAGGGGGTCATAACATCTGCCAATTTTAGTTTTTTACATTTTTTTAGCTAAATACGCATTTGTTACAAAAATATGTTCAGACATGAATTATTCTCCACAAACTTTCTAATTAAATGATACTATACATCACTACTGGGAGGAGTTTGGGGTTAAACCCTTCTGGCCATGTTTTAGTATACAAAAAAATCTAAATAATTTTTTGTTCGATCGGCTAACAAAATTATAAGCCCTTCTGCAGGTAAATAGGTACTGCGTACAGCCCTGCTACCCATTTCTTCCCTTCTCTATTTTAATTATTTTCTTACAAAAATTAAAATAAACGAAAATAGGCAGAGGTAAGTCGAAGAGGAAAATAGATAGGTAAAAAATTTGAAGGGTTATCTCCAAAAGTATTTATTCATTAGCAGGCCTCCATACTAAATACTGTTCTTTTAGTACATGATTCTGAAGAAACAGCAGTTGTTTTTTCTAGTGATTTATCCAGAATTTTTCCTTGAGTTATAAAGTATAGCGCCTTTTTAAAATAATTTTTTGGGAGTCCTAGTTGGTGTTTTCCCTTTCAACTGAAACAGTTTTCCACCCCTTAGATGGTGCGCTAGTAGGCAGTCATCTGCATTTCTGTAGCCTAGATACGGCTCTCTATGTAGGCCTATAATTTAGAGTTGATCAACATGGAGTTCAGTGAAATGACTGTAGACCGGTTTGTGCGGGAATCTCCAGCACAATTTTGCATGTTGTTGAACAATTTATTCAATCTAGAAAATATCTGTACGAGGTAATTATTACCTAACTATAGTTTCCACATGTAATAATGCAGTAGTAACAAAAAATATTGTGAATCAAGAATAAAAAGGGGCTAATAGGCCTATGAAAAGATTGATGAAAAGAAGCAATAAACCTATAAAAATTAAACATGGCTATGTTTCGATTTCCAGTGTTAGCCGTTATAATTATTATATGCTCGATAAGAAATGAGATTATTGAAATCAGCTGAATTGTATGCTTAATACTAGTATGTTGGTGTACATGTTCAGAGGTTCAGAAGGGTTCAGTAATATTATGAGGGATTGAACTCCTGTATTCTTCTCCCACAACAACTCCACTTGTTAGAATGCAAATTCATGAACAGTCAAACTAATGGATAGAATAAAACTAACTCAACCTGTAAAATAATATGAAGAAATTACTCAACCGTTATCTGAGTTCAGTAGTGTACCTATGGTATCATTTTATTGGAAATTTTGTGGAGAAAAATTTTTGTGTGAACTTATTTTTTGAATAAATGCTTATTTAGCGAGAAAAACATGAAAAACTGAATTTTATAAGATGTTATGACCCCTTTGCGAGTACCACGGTGTTACAAGTGGTGTGTTTTTAGCATGTATTTAAGGGATAATGACGAATGTATTTCCGAAGAAAAATCTTGTGTCCATTTTTTTAATTTTCAACCTAAATAATATTCTTTATTTGTCTGGGCTATTATTTTTAGACATCATATGCAAGTATTTGGTGACTATACGGTATGAGGAAATAAAAAGAGAGTATATGACTATTTTGAACTAAAAGAAAAAGCAGGTACCTACTAGATCTATTATTTTGTTAAGAAGAGAATAAATACTGTAAAAAATAGTGTATCAGTGAACCTATGTGTGATGTGAATGTGGATACGAACATTTATGGAGAAACAAGGACTTACACAAGTGTTTAGAAAGGAATTTTTACATCTCTGCCACCATGATCAATGAAAAAGATAGAAAAAATGAAAGGAATAGAGTTAAAAAGAGAGATGCAAATAGCCCAGATAATTATTTAAAAAGTTTAAAATTTTTTTTCTGCTTGCTCCCTGTGATTTCAATCGTAGGTATGTTCTAGTGCAAAAAAATTAATTATTAATCGCTACAGTACATTATTGCTATGGTAATGATCGAAATATTGTCTTTTTCAAATAATTATTCAAAGAAATGTGTAAGATAGACTTGTTTCAATGCAGAACATAGGTATTGATTCTCATGTGGATGATGATCTTGATGAAAATGTTGCACTGTATAAGTAAATAAAAATGTGTACCTTATCAATTTTTCTTCATGAGAACAGGTGGGTTGCTAAGACGTAGAAGATGATACGGGTTTATGGAAGGGAGTGGATGTGTAGCAAATATATATTGGGTTTACGGTTTTTGAAAATTATAAAATTAGTCACTAAAAATGATTATTAAATTTTGTAACTATTAACGTAAAATTACACTATTAAAAATAATAATCTCCTTTAAAATCTAAACAAAAATTAACTCTTGGAAATAACTTCCCACCTTTCCCCACCAGAATATATAGTATGTTGCAATAAATTATAGTTGATATTTTTTGAAAATTTCTTAGTTATTGGTTCAAAATCAAGCCTAATATAGCCAAAATAATACCTAAAATAGCAGTATTATAAGTACTGTGCAGCTGATCTACACCAAAATCAGTAACATGTTAGAATAGTTCATAATAAATATTTGTTCAGATTTATATTCCTATTGGTCCAAAATTGGGCATTTTATAGCCAAAATAAAAATAGTGTTACTGGAAGTACCCTACAGTCGATCCACATCAAAATTAATAGAAATTTATAATAAATTATAGTAAATAGTTGTTTTGAATTTCGTAGCTATTGGTTGAAAATTAAAAATTTTATAGCTAAAACAAGAACAAACATATCAATACTGAAAGTACCATACAGCTGATTTGAAACAAAATCAATAGGTCAGCTTCTTGGCTAGTACTATAGTTCGTTTCAAATTTCCTGACTATCAGACAAAAATTTCATCCTATACTGTAATAGCAATAAATTGGCGTTTATTTATATATATATATATATATATATAGGTACTAACTGCCCATGGTGTCAGATTTTCTTGACAGATGCCTTCGACCTCTAACCCTAACCCTGAGCTAAGTGTTCACTGATATTATATAATAAAATCTGAAAATAAAAATTTGTAACCTTTTTAGGCCCAGTGAGGGTTGAAGAATAGATCTAATGATAAAATTGACATGAAATTGAAATTCAGCACCTAAAAAAACATGTCCGATGATATATTACACAATAAAATCTAACAATAAAAAATTGTATCCCTTTCGGGCCCAATGAGGGTCGAAGAATGGGTCCAATGATAACATTAGCAACAAATTCGAATTCAGCGCCTTAAAAAATATATCCCATGATATATTATACAATAAAATCTGACAGTAAAAAATTCTCCCCCTTTTTAGACCCAATGGGGTTGGAAGAATAGGTCTAATAGAAAAATTAACATCAAATTCGAACTCAGCACCTCAAAAAACATGTCAATGATGTATTAGAGACTAGTAAAGTATTAAATAATAAAATCTGAATATAAAAGATTTTCTTGGGCCACTTGTACTCACAAAACCACACACCTACTAACACAGACACTTTTTTTCTCTCTTTTTTCTTTCTTTCGCTCCAAAATTCGTACTTAAATTCGCACTTAAATTCGCACCTAGGTTTGCACCATGTCAGCTATACCTGCACAGTTTCGTTTTTACCCTGAAGTGAAAATGAAAATGTATTCCGGATTAAAAATGCAATGAAATTTTTTGTGGAAAATTTTATGCAGAATAATTTTTTACTGAACTATTTTTGGGTCAAAAGTCAAATTTGCGGAGAAAAACGCAAAAAACAAAATTTTGGGGTATAAAACTCTTCTTCCCAAAGTTCCAAGAAGCCTAGTGGGTGCAGATTTTAATATGTTACTCTAGGGAACGCACCCGATAACCCAATAGTTGAAGCTTGTGTTCTAATTTTTTTTTTCACTAGTTTCTAAGAGCCAGTAAATTTCATCTTCCTGGACTCTGTGCTAAGGATTTCTGCTACAGGTTCCCGTGCCACACCTGGTTGAACATGATACTTTGAACTCTACTGGGGACTCCACCAAAAAGTCTCCTGCCTTACTAGGTCTGAAATATTATCTCAACCTTCTTATTTCCACTGATCCTGTAAATTTGCTACTCGTTTTTTGTCGAATTTTCGAGAATATTCTTGGGATAATTTTCGCAGAAAAAACGAAACCAAAAACTTGTTCATTATTAAAATTCAGCGAACGTTGATTTTTCGTTGCGCATTAATTTCGAGAAAAAAATTTCTACATTTTCTTTGCAAGGTATTCACAAATGCATGTTTTCAGCAGTTTTTTTTTTGGTATTTTTTTTCATGTAACTGTTAACCATCGGTTCAGTTTTATGTAACCCGCCTAGTCTTGCCACGTCACTGAAAGTTTCCGAGTAGACCTTTGGTCAGCCTGTAGGAACTCTCACTACAAAATGCATAACCATAATATACCTACCAAATTTTTCTTTTCATTTTCTTCACATTGTCCGTCTGTGTGCTTCATTTTACAGCGATCCTAATGGATTTCCTGCTGCTTACGACGAGAAAGACGTGAACTCCAACTCTCCGTACTGGGATTCGTACGACTCGGTGAATCAGATGTATTTAGAATTAGGTACGTAAATAGAATTTAATTAATTTTCTCGTCTTTAGTCGCGAAATTAGGTATGCCAGAGATTACGGTGAAGTTTGGCGACGGTACGCGTCATTTCAATTTACAAAATGGCGTTCTCGCGCTATTCCTGGTGTGGATGAAAGTGTATATAGGACGTGTATAACCTATACGAAATAAAATTTGAAACAGGAAGAGGAAGTTGAGACAGGGCGAAAGAAAGAGATAGAGAACTAGTGTGTCAAAGAGGGCAGGAGAGAAAGAAAATAAGACGAAAAAGCGACGAAGAAATTGCAAAAAGAGATTTCCATTTGGTGCCGTTTTTCTCTCGTCTGCTTTGGAAACGATTAAATGAGTGTGGGCGCGCGGACGAAGGGCGAACACATTTCAAAATTGTGAATAGGAATTTTTGGAGGAAAGTAGCATATCGCAAAATCGTTTTTTTTTTGTCGCCGTCGTCAACAAAAATCGTTTTTAGAAAGTTAGAAAAAAAAATATAGTAAACGGATAATCTGGTATTTTCTTTTAATGCTATTCTCTTTACATGATAGGATGATAATTTCAGGGTACTATTCACTTGATCCTTTCTGCTCGACTACCCACATTCCTAACTTTATATCCAAATTTCTCTTTTGAAAAGACTTTCTATGCACGCGTTTAACTGTTTTGTTTTGTTTTTTGTTTTTTTTGTTTCCAAATGGATTTGCTTTAGTGTCTGGCTGGTATTTTCTTGAATGGTAGGCCTGCTAAATGGCGTAAGTGATGTGTCTGTAACACTTAGCTGAATAATAATTGATCGACTGAATTCATTACAGTGCCTTCCAGGATGTAGTTGTCGGGTTAAAATAGCTTTAAAAAATTGTTCATGGTGTTCTTATCTCTGCCAGAAAAATTGTAGTGAATATACATCTTTTTTTTTAAGCTTTTATCTAGACAGACGATGCATCTTCCTTTACTGGCAAGTTTTGCATTGTTCTCATTTCACTTTGAAGTACTTACTTACCAAATAATCAAAATTTAATGACTGTAACTTATCGAGACAAATAATTTATGGAAACATGAAACGATAAAAACTCTAGTCTCCTTATATTTTGTATAACTGTAGCCTGCCCCAACAATGCTCAAATATGCTTACTGGTTGACTCCGTAAGAATGGTCATTATGCTGTTATCTTTGTCTCTCGATCACATCTTTTTTTCTTATTCCTCATCATCAACAAAACGCAACCAGGATTAGAGAGAGTGATGGAAGGGGGGATTCCCCGGTCTCAAACTTTCTGAGAGGTCCCTCACGCTAAAAAAAGGAAAAATCTGAAAAATGTATTGTTTGCTGAAATACGTTTACAAGTCCTCATCAGCCTCGATCGCAGCGTTACTCGTACTTTAAATTTTATTATATGAGCCTTTTGTGGTATGCCGAGGGGGCCTACTAAGGACCCACCACCCAACAGATCGCACATTATTATTTTTTATAAACCCACGGCCACGGCTGAAAAACACGAACCATGTCCCATTTGCAAAGGGAGGCAACTCCAAAATGTTGCCCCCCGACCGGCTCAGCCTACCAGAATTTGTGGACCCGATGTCAGCGTGGAACAACTGTATTTTTACATCTGCATACCTCGGAGATCCATGGAATTACTTACATACTGCCACTCTGCTTCAGGTACAACTCAGGAACCACACCACCGAATTATTGCCCATTGCCTTTTTTAAATAATTAACACATTTTTTCCACGAAATACAAAATATAATGGACCATGATAAGGTATATAAAAAACATGTTGCTCCAAGAGCACTAGAAAACGAACTGAACTTTTTTTTAAATGTCAGAATTTCCCTCCGAGATTTAAAAGAAAAAAAAAAGATAAGAAAGATATTGCATATAGAACCTTATAGAAAATTCGGCGGAAAAATGAAAAAGGGAAGGAGAAGAGTATATGTACCGGGTTTGAAGATAAGAAAACAGGTGAGTGAAATGAAAAGAACCAAGAGATGAAGCATGAACAGATCATGTAAAATTCTGAATATTTGTGAATATAGTGAAGAAATGATCGAAACATGAAGTGAATGACCGTGGTAGAATAAAAGAGAGAAGAAATATATGTGAGAGAGAGACAGAGGTGCGATAAGAAAGATGCAAGAAAGTGAAAAAATGACATGAACAAACCAGGTGAATGTTGTAAATAAAATTCTAATTTGTTAAAAATCAGCCGAAATAAAAATTACGAATTTGAAAAATGGGTGGTAGCCTCATGCGTCACTTTGTGTTGCAATAGCAATATTTTGTCCATACTTCCTACTGATTACATATTATATTCTATTGAAGCTGCGATGAAACAAATTGATAATAATTTGTTGTTGAAATAATGGAATATTTATCAAGCCTACTATGAACTGAGGGCTTTTTCCCAATAGTATATTAGTAGTTCTCTCGAATAGAACATTTTCGGGGGTTAAAGAAAGTAGTAAAATTTTTTGAGTTGTCAAAACGAACTAGAAAAGATAATCTATAATTTATTGGATCCTTGTCCCACTAGCTATTGCAAAAGTATTCGTGGACTGTAGGAAGAAAAAAAATTTTTAGTGACCGTATATTTCACGTGTGATGTTTTAATTCTTGAATATTTTCGTGTTTTTTGCCAAAACTTTTCAGTTAAAAATGTTTAACAAAATGATTCATTCTTAGTTGAAAAATTAGGTTACATTCAAATTTTGGTGGGTAACATTTGGCCCAATATGTTTACTACTTATTTGTGTGAAATCTTGAACATTTTTTCCTCAATCTGTATTAAATAATTTAACGTTGTATTTTTGTACGAACTTTCTTATGCAGACTAAAGAAGTCAGAAGTAGGCTAGAACCTTTGACTATGTAGTTCTGGACTAGTAAAGAATGACGATTTTTGGTTAGACATGCCGGCGCTAAATAGATAACCGTTGTGTACTTTTTGACTTACTTTGTACTACATTTATGCACGCTATCCTTGTGTATTTAAGGGATGTATTTATCAAATGTATTCTAAATTGATGAACTCAAGCAAAACGTCGATAATACATGGATGGTACTCTCGGGTTGCCTACTTTTACGCAAGCATGTCTTGACATTAAAAAATACATTAGTCTCATGGAGCTTTATTGGTCTAATAGATACTATAATAATCAAAGGCTAGAACAAATAGGTACAAAATCGATCAAAATTATTGAAAAAAATTCTCAACTCGTGATACAATTAATCGAGCTTGTCTTTTAAAAAACTGATATAAGAGAGAGTTTATATCATACAGGTTATCTCTTTGGGATGCTTGAGGTGTCGATTGTCAGCTACGAAATAGCATGTAACTAAACTTGAGTTTTTATTGCGATATCAAAGAATAAATACAACGAAGTGTCGCTACTTTTATTGAAATTATTTCCAATAGCCACGGTTTCCGTTTATTATCTGTCTGACTCGTGAGAATTATTTTTGAGGACCTAATATTTTGTATGTGTCATTAGTTATGAAAAAAATGTTAGAAACAGAGTATCGAATCTTTCTGAATCTTTTTTTAGTTCAATAGAAAAGTGCAAGGTTCACGAAATCGATTTAAAGGTGAAACACGCTCATTTTCGGTATATATCGGCCAAATGGAGCCTACTACTCTTAAAATTTTTGTATGCTGAGAATTTAACTTGAAATTTGTGAAAATGGACTATGGTATACTCTGAGATGAAATTGAATTAATGAAATGATATATGAACTGATATGTGAAATTTTATTATTTTTAAGAATGAAATAATCGTTATTAGATAGACCTACTGAAAGTTTAAGTGATTTGAAAAGTTAGATTAATGATATTACGGGTCCACTGTAATTCATAGCGATTGAAAAAATTAAATCAAATTAGGGTAGTTTGTATTTGAGTTAGGTACTGACAGAACGATTTGTGACACTGATATACAAATAATTGGATTTATTTTCTGATAAAAGCACATCAGAGTTGACAAATTCTCTCAAAATTTGACTGTACAATAGAAGTAGCTATTAGTGGTTGTAATGGATCGTAGTCTACTCGAAGTATGTGGGTGTAATTTATTTTAAAAATTCATTGACATTCATCTTGCTTGAAATCCTTCAAAAGTCATCCTAGTTTATGGTACTTCGAGTAGAATTATCTTATTTTAAAACTGTGATGAGATTTAACCCCGTTATTCCATAATGGAGGCCATTTGTTTTTTACCATCAGATATACTAATTACTAACAAAAGCAGTGAAAAGAAAAATTCAACGAAGTGCTTGAGCAGGCAAACTTTTGTCAACTAGCAAAAGAGGATGTTCTAGAAACCCGTGACTATCTTATCCTGGCCTATTTCTTCACGCTGCGTGATTTTTGTTTCAACGTTGAATTATCGTTTATCGAAGTGAGTAAAAGGTCTAAGAATTACGTTCAGGCATCCTTACACAAGCCCGACTCTTTCGAAAACTTTTCGCCCACAGTTCACTCTAGCCAGGTCTTTTTCATCTGACATCTTTCAAGTCGTTGTTGATTTCAACAACGACGACGACGGTGGATATTGCGTCATTTACACCACTCGGTCAGGCCAGCATCTGCCATTTTCAAAAGTTTTTGTGAATTTTACGCTCGGCTAGGTTGGTGAAAAAACCACACACACCTTTAAAGTGACACTAAGAACTTCGACGTAGAGAATCTCGGTACTTGTTCCACTACCTGAATGATCGTTTATTCGCAAAATAATATTTTTTTATGGTTCCATGAAATTTTCATGCTTTTTGGTACCTACCTACATATTCAATGTTTTTCTTCTTTACAGTTAAACTTGTTCGTACCATACCTACTTTGAATTCATTTTTAGTAAAAATAATCCTCCGATCAGAGAAATTAGTAGTTTTAAGATGCGAACAAAATAAACGATTTTCTCAATTTCGAAATGGAAATAAGTCACTTTATTCTGGGTTGTTGATCAGTGTAAATGTAGGAGAAATTGGCCTCATTGGTAATTTGAAGGTGAGTTGATGCCAATAAAATTTTAAGAATATATTGTCTCCCTCAAGGTTCTGATTCTAGAAGATGAATTTCATCTGAAGTTCGAAAAAAATAGTTATTTATGATACAAGTTCGAAATGTATGAAATTGCTTGTGAGTGTTGCATATCATTTTCTATGTACCTAGTACCCACCTAAAAAAGTTCTTTATAGGTTATGTCTCACTGGAATACCTACAAGGTTGAACAGTTTGAGTGAAGATCTAGAAATTACAAAGACAAGTGTGCCATTTCTCCATCGCTCTCTACATGATGCCAGAAATAGTATTTTTCTTAACTCATACATCAAAAAGAGGTTGTTATTAAATCGATTTTGATTAACAAAACACGAGATTTCCAAAGCAATTTGAAACATCGAAAGCAGTTTTTATTTTTTCACCAAGTGTAGAAACAGTATAGAAATGAGTTTTTTCTCAACTGTTTGTTGTTTATTTCTTCACAGCAACGTTCACACGTATACAAGTTGCAAAATATCATAATGAAAAAGGGTCTTTTCACATGGTGATGCTTATACAAACAACCAAGTTCGTTTCTCGATAATACTTAATTATATCTAAAATTCTATTCATAAACGAAGTTTACCTGTTTAATCAAAAAAATAATAATTTCTTTTTGATGGATTCGTTGAAAAAAATATCGTACTGAACTAGGTTGCCACTCGTGATAATCACTAATTTTGCCAACTAGTTGAGTAAACTACTATTATTCAATTGAGCATTTCCCAAGTCATGTAAACTAACTTTTGAACCTTGTTGAGAGAGATATTTTTTCTTAATTAATGATCAGAAAGTGATAAAATATTAATTAAATGCCTCATAAATATTCTGAATTATGGGTGAGGTACTTTTCAAATGATAGAATATGGTGAACACAGCACACCCAGCATCAGTAATTTTGGCGCTATACGTATGTAGAGAGTGAGTCTGTTATACAGGAGGTTATGGGTTGAAATCCCATTCTGGTATGTTTTTTTTTTGTTGTTTTTGTTTGTTTGTTTGTTTGTTTGTTTGTTTTTTTTTTTAATATTATTTCCATTTATAATTTTTATAAGGTACGGGGTTAGGTTATTATTACATGGCCTTTCCTTAACCCAATCAAAAAACAAGTTTGGCTAAAAGTTTGGCTAAAAGTTTGGCTACGCCACTGTTCATTGGCCCTTGAATAAATCTCTCTTCCATTTTTACAATCGAAATTATCATATTATTTCTGTGGTTGCATACCTATTCGTATATGTAGCTCATACCTACATGCCTTACAAATGCGAAAGGAATTGTCCTACCCGTCCTACTTTTTAGGTAGGTGGGTAGATATTTAATTATTTTCCCAGGAGAACGTTTTTGGTCCAATTTAGAAAATGATTTCGAAATGCGATACTATAGAGTGTATTTGTACAATTCCAGTGTCTACTTTTCACAATTTTTTATTTTTTTCGTTTTGAAAGGTCATCTCTCCTATAATACTGTATAGTTTTGTGCACCGCAAAAGTAAACTTTTCAGGTCGAATTTCACGCCCTCGTGTTCGTATTTTATATATTTTCTCCACCATATTGTACCGAGTACACGAAAACTTCACCCTCTACACAGATTCACGTTACGGATAACAATTTTGGTAAGCACCCCTAGGCGTTCTTTAATTTTCTCGTCGAGAAACTGTGTCACTCGATACCATAAATTAAGTCTCAGCCCCTTATTCGACAACAACGGCAACAGCAACAACACAACAAAAAAAAGTAGAATAAACAACTACGAATTTGAAGCGAAAGAAATGTTGAATTGCGCACAAAAAATGGAAAATGAAGGAAATTAACTCGAATTTACAGTTCCGTAAACTCGTCAGTATTTTAATGCGATTAAAATATTTGTTTGTTAGAAGCATTTTTTTCTCCCTTTCTCTTATTTTTTTCCCCACTCTTTCATTTAACTGGAAAAAACAGAAGAATAAATTGTAAACGCATTTATCGCAAGATATAGTTTTGCTTATAACTTTTGAATGTAGCCAAAAATACGAAGATGGAAGACAAAAAAGTAAATAATGTCCGGAAAAGAGTAAAAACATTAAATCTTATTTCGAGACGAGTGTGAAGAGAAGAGGGGGTCCCAATTGCTGAACAGTCGCTTATAAGGCGACTTTTTAGTTTTTTAATTTTCTTTTGAGAGTATAAGAAAAGCAAGAAGGGGAGGGAAAGAATCAGGAAGCTGGACGTTTGACAAAATTTTTGCTACGGTGTATGAAGATGTCAAATTCTTTCCTTTCATGTTGAGAAGGTTGTATTTTTTTATTTTATTGTATAAACGAGTATCAACATGCACTTTTGTGCTTCTTAATGCCCACATCCTTATAAATATAATGTGTATATTTAATATGTACGTATGAACCTATCGTCCAAATTTTGTGTTCACGGTTTTGAGAAAGGGCTGAATTTTCGGGAAAAGTAGTCCACATACAGGACCAAGTCTGAATGGAGTTCGTTGTTTATTGGTTTAGTAGTTTCCGAGAAAAGTGGAGAATTAAAAATTGCTGAAAAGTGGTTTTTCTTCGATTCTGAGGAAACTACAATTTTTCTCATAATTACTTTTGGATAAGTGCGATTCTGTTTTCATTACTGTAATGTTCTTAGGATTTTGAATTGTGGATGAATTGGAAAACTGGGTTTTCTAGCGAAGTATTACTGCTCTTGATTTTATTATTTTTCCAACTTCAGATTACTGGGAAAATCGCTTAGTTGGGACAAAATGGTCTGACACCGTCGTGTCTCAATAAAGCGAAATTCCCTGTATTTACACCAACCCATTTATTGAGGATATTTTTATTCCTAGCGTTCCTTTGAGACTAGGTACTAGTCAGTTTATCCTGTTATTTTCTTCATAAGGTATTGGTATTAAAATAATTTTGTCTGGGCTTCGGAATTACGAATTTGATATCAGTCTGAGGGTTGGTAGAAACCCAATGCCATATGATATTTTTATTCGAATTTCCCGATGCATTTCTGGCTCCTCCTGCTCTCCCACAGCATCTAATGTCATTAAACTCATGTTGAGTCTCTCTAGGGAGGAAGAGTGTGGGAACCAACATACCTTGCCCTATATAAAATACATTTGCCAATTATAGCCAGTGGTGAGATGGCCGTGCGGTCAAGTTCGCTGCTTTTAGCTGGCAAATATGTAGGTTCCAGATTTGATTCCTTGAACTGACAAAACCTACAACTACCTACATAATTTGATAGCTTGTCCAGAAATTTTTTTAAGCGAAATAAGAAAATTCAGATAATTTATTTGGGGAACCATACAAAAAATTAGAAAATCGTTTATTTTTCTTCCAAGCAAATTCAGTCCTATGAAAAACTTTCGAACATTTTTTTTTTGAAGGAGTACCTACCTACTAAGTTTAGAAATTTTCTGAAGCAAGTGATCGAAGAATTTTTTCCTAAACACTGTATATAAATTTCATGTCTTAGATTTAGTGGATTTGAAGGTGTGAACAGAGTACTGACAAGTATCAACACACGATCTATCTGATCATTCGTGTCATTGTGCTTACTTTGGTACACTTTCACACAATTTTTTCTGCACGTCTAATGTTCGCTTTCGTCGTTCATAATAATTAGTCGTTTTTGAAACGATGTTTCTAAAAAGGTAGCCTATGTTTTTATTTTACAGGGTAAATTTTGCATTATTTCCTATGATCTGATGTACGAAAAATTAATTAATTAATTTGGATTGAACGAAAATCTACTGGTGTGGTGGTTAGGGGCTCGGCCCCACAGTCGAAATATTACTAATTAACGAACAGCCGCCTTCATTTTCCCAGCCCAAAATAACGCTGTATTCGGTTTTATTGAATCGATTCTCTTAAATTTGAATGGAAAATTCATGTCAGAAGGTCATTTGGTCACTGGATCCTGACCACTCTTTTCCCATGGATCGAAATAAATAACTTTAAGACTCTTGATAAAATTACTACTTTGTCGAACGCCAGTTAATAATTTTTCTTTTCAAATTACGAGGTACAGGCTGAATAATTGCATAAACTTTTATGAACGATGAAATTTTATGCATGAATTGTAAAATACAATCCCCAATTATATATGGTACGAGTAGGTCTGCTTAAGGTAGATGACGAATTTTTTTCACCGTCAGAATTCAGTCAAATTTACAAATTTCTTACAGTTTTTCTAGGTACTTACAGTTTATTGAATTCGAATAGAAAACTTGTTTAACTTTCTATCATCCAAGAGCTAACAAGAAGTTGAAAAATTTCTGCTGAGAAAGTTTGAGGAGAAAAAACGCCTTAAAAAACATTTTTGCCTATTTTGTGTCAAAATAACTCCAAAAAAAAAAATTATAATTTTGGAATTTTATTTTTTTGTTAATAAAATTAGGCGGGTACCTACCTACTTTTCAAGTTTCAATCTTTAGTTTATACTTTTCTTACCAACGTATTTAGTTTTTAAAGAAAATTTCTTTTGATAAACATTTTATTTGTGGGTAATTTTTCTACCTCAATTTTCTACAGCAAGTTGAGCTAAAAAGGGTACGTACCGTTCAGATTTCTTTACGAAATGGAATCTTCAATATTGAGAATAAGGCGATTGAAATTTACAATGACATGACACTGACAAAAAAATCTATCTTTTGTCTTTGCTGTCGAAAAATGTTGGTAATTTATTCTTTAACATAATAAAAAAAACTCTCGAGTTCAAATTTTAGTCACATTATGATGGTTGAATGACAATATCATTCTGATATGCGTTGAAAGTTGTACATGTTGAGACTAATCTAAAAGTGAGTTAAAAAACAAAATTAATTTAATTCTTTTCAGCTATCTGAATGACAATCTAGAATAATAGAATAAAACGTACATACAGTCCTAATATCCAAATGTTTGATAGAAAACATTGCGGGTGTCAAGAAAGTGGTACAGAAATCTAACCAGGTTGCGAACTGCACATGTTCAAAGTCGCATTTTTTCAGATCACATTGATATCGCCTGTTTTGGATATAATCTGGACTAACGAAAATGTTTATTTTTTGGGTGGGTGTGGCAAAATATGATTTTTATCCTCGCATTTTCTAACCATACCTATTAAAATTTCATAAAAACGTTCATTTTCTCGTGTTTCCAATTTTTTCAGTTTCCACTTTAAGTTCTTCACTATCATGCAGATAAGTTTTAATTCGTGTGAAATATTCACCTCGATCATGCCATTTACAAAAAATTGTGTCTTGTCTTTTTTAATTGTTAATGCCTTTGAGCCAAGCACCATCTTAACCAAGGCGTTCTTTAATATACTGTATGAGCAAAAAGATTTACTGTTTTGAAGAGAGAATACATGATGTTTTTGACCCTGATAAAATTTTATTCCAACCAAGTAAAATGGTTTAACAGTTTCTCAGTCTGAGATCGCTACAGTCTTCATTCGTTGCCCCACTTAACGTTTAGGTTCCTACTTGAAATTCAAATCGAATTCTTTCGAATTAATCAAACCTCGTAATGTTTTCACTGACGTATGCACATTGTTGTACATACTTTGTATTCGTTAAAATTTTTGTTAGGTACGTCGTTTTTTTCTCTGTTCTCAAAATTGTAATTTACATTATTATTTGGGTTAGTTGTGTTTAAAAGAAATGCGGTATTAAAATGCTTGGCTTAGTTTAATCAAATAGATCCAAATGGCGCATTATCGTCCAAGACAAAAATAAGGAAGATGATGAAAAAATAAAAATAAAATAAAATGAAGGAAGTAAGAAAAACAGCTCGGAATAATACACGTAATATGTAAGAAAATGACCCAAGATAAGTATAGAAAACCCGTTTTTCGTAATGCTTGTACATCAGTGTACACCTTTAGGGTTTTCTTTTTGTAGCTTTATGTCAGTAAAATTTTCCGTATGGATATGTATAATGTGAAATTGTTTTTTCTTCTCCCTCTTCTCTCTTTTTTTGTCTTACTTTAACATTCTTATTTTTCTTCTCTGGATATTTCTTCCAGTAATTCGATTTTAAATGAAATCTAAACAATATAAAATGCCACATTAAAAAAATATTACAAAAAAAATATTCTATAGCTTTATGTCTTGAGGCCACGTATCATATTGTTATCTAAGAACAGGGTGTGTTATGGACGAATGAGGAAAAAGTAGAAAAATAAAAAACTAAATAAACTTGCTACTGTTCAAACTTGTACTTAAACAAAAATTTTGACGAAAATGAAAATTGTTTCCTAAATTTTCTTGTTGAATGGCAAAGCTTTCAAAGGGAGCGAGGAAAAGCAAATTTCTAAGAACTTTGCCGTACAGAAAATTGAATATTTTTTCTGTTTCAGTGAAATTCGTTCTTGTTTACTTTGGTGCTATTGTTACACATTGAGGAAGTCTTCCGATTAATTTCTGTTAAACCCGACTCATTATTGATCAGCTGCCTATCTTAATTCAATTTTCGTGAGGTTAAAATATTGTTTTTGATAAAATTCGAGTAACTTATCCCGTCACAGGCGTTTCTAATCAATGATTTGAGAAGTTCATTCATTGATCTGGGTACTAATTTATCAGTTGTATTCTTACGTTAAAAATTAAACATTTTTATGTTTCCATCCGTCGTGAGTTTGATAATTTTCAAAATTTTGTGCCATTTTTGGAAGGTTAGTTGCATTATTGCTCGTATGATGGAGAACCTAAGCTCGAGATTCTGCAGAGTAATTCACGAATGGTTGAATGCAATGTAGTTGCAATTAGAATGAACTAAATTGATGCTATTTATATGAAAAATCTCTTATTGTTTTCCTCGTTCATATGTTTTCAATCAGGATGACTCCTGTCATAATGCTACCGAGTATCAAATTTGTGTGAGAGAGTGCACTTAAATGCAGAATCATAATTATATCATGTAAAGAGACATGTGTGGAATTACAGGTTTAGTAAATCAGCGATCATGCATATAAGATAAAATGTGTTTTTGTGCTAATAATTGCGATTTTCAATACATTGTTTGATATTCGCTTTTCAAGCAATATGATCTGATTCACTGGTTGTGAAATTAAGTTCTCATATGAAAACGTTAAGGTGCACCCCCGTGAAAGGGTTTCCAATCAATTTTAAAACAAGACATTATTCTCTAAACCCCAATATAAAATCCATAAATTGAAAAAATACCACAGTAACGACAATTAAAAAAATTAAAAAGTTACTCCCTTATCAGGAACTGAATTCTTATTTAAAGTCAGTTTTTCTAGCGTTCCCAATTCCATTTCTCTTTTCATCCAAATCCGAGATAGCTTGTAGATTTGATTATCTTTCCCAGAGTGCGCCAATAAACGATAATCCCCAACAGTTCCGATTTAATTCCTGAACAGTATGATTTTTTTCTGTTTCTTTTCACAATTCTGATTGTCTTTTGTCACCTAGGTCCTAAATCCTAAGGAATTTTGAAGCTAAAGAACGAAATAAATTGACTTTTTGATGACTCAGCTGATCTTTTTAACCAACATACCAAATCTACCCAGAAACGAAGTAGCTGAATTATAATACCAAATGCCAATCGCAAGTCTTATGAAAAATTTTCATCTAGAAAAATATAAATACCTAATTTAATTTAACCTAAAACAATACTATAATAATAACAACAATCACTGGAAATTCGAGAAAAATCTTTGAAAAACACTTCAAATTTTCGAGGCTTTCTAAAATTTCCAAATCTGGTTTTAAATCCCTAAGGTTAGCAGTCCTGTTTTATATTTTATATTATTTATACATTTATAAAAATGAAGGTTTCTCTTCATCCACAAATATATTACTGACATCTGTTCATTATCGTATTTAGTCCTGATTACAATTTTTTGTTGGTGTTTATCCTACAAACATTTGAGTTTCGTAACAGTATCCACGAAAATTATCGTAATTAATTATTAGGAAAATGATCCTTTATGGATTTTTTTTCTTTGTACCCTAGTAAAGATGATTTTATGTAGAGCATTTTAATATTTTCAACTATTTCATTGTGATTCTAGGGCATTATTTTTTTGGATTGGTACTCAAATTTCATGATGAATTGTTGATTATACTGTCTGAATGTTTACCCCTTTTCTGAATTTAAATATTTTTTTAAGAAAGTGGTTCATGTGCTTAGGTGCTCCATCGCTGCACCACAGCACTTGAGCCTTTTAACTTTTCTTATTTCATTGGAAAATAAAATGAAATTTTTCCGTTAGACCATCAGAATTTGTTTTGAGATATCATGGTCCATTACCAGATGCTTCGATTATACCCATCGAAGAGAAAATACGTGAAATATGCGTATGATGACATAAGCATAATATTATACACTTTCTCGTTGCAATGATGGGTGATTACCATTGCTGGAAATATGAAGCAGTGATATTACTACTGTCAATCTTAGTTGGTCATCATAGTAATTGGGCTCACCTATGATGAGAGTAGCTTATTGCTTCTAAAATACCTATCTGTGAACAATTCTGGTATATCCTAAATAGTTGTGAATCTTGTTTTACTAATTGCTTGCATTTAGAAATTGGTGACTGCATCTTGTTTGCCTCCTAGCCTGGCATCTTAAATAGAAGTGAAACCCCTGCTTTCTTTATTTTGGTGAACTTTGAGTTCATAGTAAAATTTTAACGATTATTCTCAAAAGAAAGTTGTATGTTCATTTTTGGGAGTAGTAGCATCTCAGTCTAGCAAGAAGCAGTACACTATAGTCTTAGCCTGTATCAGTAACGTTGACAAAACACAATTTCTGGGGGTTTGACAAATTTTCTTTAATCAATAACCTAAATGACGATTATTTTGTGAGGGCAAGTGAGATAAACAAAATATTTCAGGGTGTCGCTGTAATTTTTGGATGTTGAATGAAGGCTCGATTTAAAAGGACGAGTGTAATGCCAAAAAAGAGGTGTGTTTTGGTACTCGTTTCCTCTTTTTGATGTTGACACTTTTACCAAGTATTTATTTGTGGAAAACTACAAACAAATACTTACGAACAATAAAAATAAACCTAATAATTTAAATAGAATTCCTAGGTATCCACAATCTTATGGTAGACCTTAACTTCGTGTGTATTTATCAGACTTCAATTAAAATTCAGCAAGATACTTTTCATAAAATATAATTTTTTCATTTACAAACAAACAATAATTAGTATCCATTATTAGGATTTAATAAAATAATAAGAATTGAACATTATGTTCTTCACTGCAATAGTTTTTATAATTTAATTTTTCCACAGTATAGAGAAAAAATGGTAAGTAATAGTGGGATTAGTTCACTATGATTGGTTGTTTCCTGAAGGAAGGAGAATTAACATTTTACCTTCATTAGGAAAATATTTCTATGAAGTTACACGTGTGTGAGTTAATGAAGTCAAATACAATTGTCTTTCATTCAGAAGACTATTTTCCATCGAATTCTAACGGGACAGTTTATTGTTAATTTTATTTCAAGAAGAAGAAGAGTCAAAAGTGTGTGGTAAATTGTAGAATTGAAGAAATTATTACGTCTGTGTAAAATATAGTCGCACATTTATAAAATGTTCGTCTATATTCGTTACAATGAGGTAATAATTACGAATGGTCTCTCTCTCTTTCCTTTATCTTGTTTGTGATTTGCTCAGTTTGTTAAGATAATTTTTCTTTAAAATTTTCATTATTCAATATGCAATCAATAAATAGGCTAATTGAAATAAAAAAGTAGCCTTAATTGGTATTAATCATTTTATATTGTTTTTTCTTTTCTTCTCGATTAAGTACCGCAGTTGTTCTCCACAGATAAGAGACTGAAAAATCCTCGTTTAATTGAATTGAGGGTCACCAATAGTCATACAATTTTTTATTTTTATGGCGAAAAGAAGAATGAATGCGTGTACGTAATAACCACTGAATGACCCTTCCGTAAATTTAACTGGAATTTTCGTGCGACATTAATGCATTCCATTTTGTTTAGCCTATATCTGCATGTTGATAAAGTTTACGAACCTAGAATACATATAAGCAAAATAACTGCTGTGTAAAAAACAAAAAAATTCTCACCGCATCGTTTTTCATTTCAGACCTTTTTTCTTTAATTAAATTTCGTCTCAATTCGACTGATTGGAAACATGTCTTTTAGTGTAATCGAATTATTTTTTAAGTGCATGGGATGGGTTGGTTTCCTCTTACTCTTCCCTTCTAGCATACAAAAGTGTAAAACTTCCGTACACAGACGTTATACATCATGCAATCTCTCATCGAATGTATTGTTTTTTTTTTTTTTTTTTTTTTTTTTTTTTTTTTTTTTTTTTTTTTTTTTTTTTTTACGCAGTTATATGGATTAAAAGTGGAAAAAACTGACTTCTGTTGCCAAAATTACTTTGCCAGAATCGTTTAGATAAGATTCTCAAGATGGGAATGAATACAGTGAAAACAAGCTTTTAGTGGAATTAGTATCGAATGGTAGGCATACAAAACAATTTTCGAATATATAGGTACTCAAAAGTTGTTTTTTTTTCGTTTTTCTTCCTTTTTTTCTTTTTTTTTTCGTCATAACTTTTTGTTTTCCATCATATAGATAACTTATATACGGAAAATTTGAAAAATCCGACAAAAAATATACAAATTTTGGCATGTGATGGGAGTGATACTGGGTATTTTTAGTTATCACTCGACGATGAATGAAAATAAGCGCGTTCATAATTTATATTTTTCACCCTTTTTGATGTGGGGAAAAAAAAAAGTATTTTCCTAAAATGTTCCAGTGTAAGTTCGAGAATTTGGAATGGAATTTTGAGTGTTCGAGACATGAAGACTTCATGAATATCCCATTACAGAATTTTGGCGTTAACGTGACCCAATTCCGATTTTTGACTGAATATAGCTCCTGTAACATGGCGGTTAAGTTACAAGATATAACTGCATACCTAATGCTCCTGTTGTAAGCAAATATTTGGAACTGAGGAATGAAAAACGTATCCTACTTGTTTCGTTTGAATTTTTAGGTTATCAAAAGTAGAAAGGTGCTTATAGAGAAGGTAGTGTATCGCTGGGAAAAGCACTTTTCGTTGTATGATAATCTCGAGACAAATTAATAATTTCGAGAAAAATATTTTTATGTGTTTGAAAAAAACATCGAAAAACTCTAGCACAGCAAGTCTCGCTAGAAAAAGTAGGTTTCGAAAGAAAGAATTATTAATTTTAATGGTCACCTTAAATTGCCCGTAAGTTTATATGTGTTAATGGTACGTTATGATTGTATGAAATGTGTTAGCTGCTGACGAAATATTAGACAATGTGAAATTTAAAAGTATTTTTTCATGAAAAAATGAAAAATAAATTAAGATGATAAAGTGTGGTACGTCATCATATAATTTAAAATAAAACCAATGAAATAATGAAATAAAAAAAACGAAAACACGAGCATTTGGTTAATTTTTGTAAACCGAAAAGTTCATGCAAAAAAGCTTTACTGAAAGTACCGTCCGCTCGATCGGCACCAAAATTGGTAGCATGCTACAACAAATTATAATTAATATTTATTTCAAATTTCGCACATATGGTTCCAAAATTCCGCATTTTATGATCAATATAAAAACAAAAATAGCGGTACGGAAGTTATTTACGCCAAAATTGGAAGCTTACTACAACGAATTATAATAAATATTTACTCTAAATTTCGTGGCTATTGGTGCAAAATTGAGCATTTTATATCCAAAATAAAAACAAAAATGGTAGTACCTGAAATACCGCCTGGCCGATCCGCAACAAAATCAATAGGTCTAGTTCTTAGCTCAGTAAAAATGTTCGTACCAAATTCCGTGATTATCGGACAATAATTGCGACCTTTACCGATGGAACAAGAAGTTGCCTTATATCTATCTACCTATCTGTATATATATGATTTTTTTCTGAGATCATGAAAAGAAAAACGTACCCACTCCCAACCCAGGGGCTAATATCGCACCGAGAATCATAAGTAGATTTTCTAAAGAATACTTACTTAAAAATGGAAATGGCGTTTATGTAATTACCTGAATTGTCAAACACTTGCCGCTAAAAAGATTTGAAATTTCGCATAGACAAATTTTGATTGAATTTATTATAAGTACACATTATGAAGTAGTTTTTATTATTTTGTTTGGGTCAGGTGTTGACCTTTTTTTGGATGAAATAAGTTCAAATAAAACAACAAGAATATTTTGTCTTTTATGTTTTTTGAATAATACTAAAAATGAAAATAATTACAAGAACGTAACCAAGACGAAGACTGACTATGCTACGACCAAGACTCGACTATTCGAAATCAAGACCAAATGAATAACTAAATGTTCGCAGTCTGTTTACTTAAATAATTTTGATTTATTTATTATTTTGAAATGAATGAAAAGTGTAATTTGGCTATCAATAATGGAATAAAAATCTTTCAAGCAGTACCAAGACCAAGACCCATTCAGATCAAGACCTAACATGAAAAAAGTATTAATTCCAGTCACAAATTTCAATATTTGAAATAAATATTTTTTCATCATATTATAATTGTACATGTCAGTCGAATAATAATTCGCAGTACTCAGTCACCAAAAAAAAAAAAAAACTGATGTAAGATCTAACCTCATCTACCCTTAATTCAATTTTATTTACTTTTCTTTTATGTTGTTTTTAAATTATGAGCTTTTGTGTGGAAAATATTCGCATTCTAAAGTTACTACACCTTTCCTTTGAAACTATCTTGAGTATACATAATAATTGAGTTCTTGAATAACACATCTGCATTTTTATGAGAATTTTGCCCTTATTTTTGGTTTGTTTCATTTTCTTTAAATTTTCTATTTTCTGTCTTCAAAATTGAAACGTTACTGTCAAAAAATTTTTGCTTGTTAGGTGAAACAAAGATGAATTAGGGGTTTGATTAATTAGAAAGACTACAGTTATGAAGTTTTTTTTCTTTTTTTCTTCTCTGCAGGAAACGTTGTTCTCTAAATCTAATAATTTGTCTACTACGTCTTTCTAACGTGAAAATCTGTTCAATATACCATTGTATTTACGTGCAAAAACGATTGCCATTAATTCAATCAATCAATGGCAAATACGAAAACAGAATGGG
The DNA here is from genome assembly GCA_011428145.1 of Ericerus pela. Classification (NCBI taxonomy): domain Eukaryota; kingdom Metazoa; phylum Arthropoda; class Insecta; order Hemiptera; family Coccidae; genus Ericerus; species Ericerus pela. The sequence continues at coordinate 1,815,379 of WOFM01000392.1, forward strand.
AATAGTGTACATTCTTTCTCATCGACCATTTGTGTAGGAGAAAAATTACATGTTTACTTTTTTGTTTCGTATTATTGAAATAACAAGAAAAATGAATACACGAGCACCCTTTTTTTTTAAGGAGAGGGAAAAACAAGTTTTCATTCGATGAAATTGAAACGAGGAAATATTAAAAACGATAACAATAATTTTTATTACGGAATGATTAATTTTTCCGTTTCGAATAAAATTGAAAAGGATGTTACCGGCGACATTTTACAAATTAATTACAAGTTGTACCTTTTCCCTTCCATCCTTCTTTTTTTCTCTCTTTTATTCGCTTTTTTTTTTTTTTTTTTTTTTTACACCGAGTTGTGTTTTTTCAACGATACGCTTGCTGCCTTCTACAACCAATCGAATGAAATGAGGCTAGGGGACGAAAAATATAACGATATGTCGTTTTTCATTCGTTTTCTCTTTTTTTTTTCTCGAATTTACCTTTTTTTTTCTCCCCTACTTTTACTTTAAATTCTCATTTTTTTTCTCGGGTGCCTGTTCTGTTTGATAATTTTCCTCTTCGGAACGTGAGAAGAAATGAACAAACGTTCCTACAACAATGTTTTAAGGGCAAAGAGAAGATGAGGGACAAGAAGTGAAAAAGAAAGGAAGAAAGGAAGAAAATTAAAAACAGAGAAAACGTAATTTATATTTGAGAAGATGTGTACTGTGTAGCCTATTGAGTTGAGAAATGGAGACGTAAAACATTTTTTTGTTGATTTCCGGGGAGTAGCGAGAATTCTCGTCCTATTATTTCGTTTTATTGATAAAATGTTGAAAATTTTCCAACGGATAAAATTTATTTTACTCTTGATTGATTATATAGAATATATTCTTCAATATATATTGCGATCACTAATAAAAAGAGAAGAATAAAATTATTATTTTTTATAAATTTTCAAATAACTTAAGTTGTGTAACGAGAATATTGGTTACAAAATAATTAAATATTCGTAAATGTTAAAAAGTTGTATTGAACAAGATATAAAACAGTGAAATACTAAATAATAAGATTAACAGAGAAGGTAAAAGATAAGTTAATGTAAGGTAAAGATGATAATGTAAAGAAGAGATGAGATAGATAAAATGTACATAGTTACATGAGTTTTTATAGTTAGAAGTTTTGGGAGGAGAATATGGCGATTTCTTAGAGAGTGGAAATGGTAGTGATATGATTGGAGAGTTATGACAATACAAGTTTAGATATTGTCCAATAGGAGTTTAAGGAAATGACATAAATTGTGATTTTGGGTATTTGCAATATCTGCAGAATGGTTTCATAGAAAAGAGTTGTTATGAAAAGTGTATTTATGTTTGTTTATAAACATTGAATGTAGAACAACTGAGTCAGTAAAGGCAAGTGAAGACTTGTTTACATGACGTCAATATAATGAGAATTGTTTTAGGTGATTGATATATATGTGAAATATATATATAAGAGAGAAATATTATGAATGATACGAAATTATCATTACAAGTTGATTGGTTAAAATTTTGAAATTTATTCATGAATTGAAGAATTATTACTATCTTAATCTGATTGAGGGATAAGAGATCTTCTCTTTTGGTAATTTATTCATAAATATCCTAAGTAAATCAAATTAGATTCTTGAGTGTAATTTTTAATAATCTTGTTTTAAAATTTAACCAGCAGTTGTGGTTTGACCACTGGTCCTTGAACATTTAGAAAAATGGGGTAAATAACTGATAAAAATCTGAAATTTGAGGTACACTCTGAAGTTCACTCGCTCCAAACATCATACTAAAAGTTCGGAGGCGTCCGATGAGAGCCCCTTCCCTGAGGGTGCACAAAAGGTGACGCAAAACTGTTTGCTCAGTTTTCCGGACTTTTTGTATGTTGTTCTGAGGTGGTGAACTTGACATTTACACCAAACTTTAGCTTTTTATTAAAATTTTTTCCATTTACTACGTTTAGAGCTCATGTTTATGGATTACAAGACACGAATTATACAAACACCACAGCCGTAGTCCATTGTTTCTCACATTTTCAAGTCCCATATTTCATTTGATCCGATGTTCAGGTCTAAGGAATGGCAAACGATGCAGCTAAAAATCCATGTGATCAGCTGTAGCCAATTTGGTGATAAGGTAAAAGGTTACATACAAAGTAACCTCGTAGAAAACTGTACGAAAGTGAAAATCTGTGTAGTCGTTGAATAGGCAACTTATTTGAACGAAAAGTATTAATATTTGCCTACCGCTGAAAAATATCAAAGCTAATTTATACTATTTCCGGCTCTTTTAACGCGCTTTAATTCAATTTTCTCGTTTTGCTCGTGATAAGAGTATAAAGAAGACGTCGAATAAGCAAACCATCGGAATAGAAAGATGTAAGAAATGAAAAAAAATTATAAAAGAAGTGCTGAAATGAATATAAGAAAGGGAAAAGTGTGAAAAAAAAGAAGAAAAAGCAAATTTAATACAAACGAAGAAAATAAAATAATAAATATAAAAAAACAGAGGAGAAAAAGGATTCGCTGACGATAATAATGTTTTCTGCTGGCATAGTTTCAATGTTTTGTGCAAAAGGATTTTCATATTCATCAGCCATTTCCGGTCCAGTGAATTTTACTACTATTCGTCAAGAAAGTGATAAGTTTTTTTCCCTTCTCTCCTTCCGTTTTTCTGTTCCTCAATTTTATGTATAAACCGTACTATACATAACTCGTTGAGGAATCACATTTTTCCTCATTTTTGTTTTCATGAATTAGGTTCTTGTTTGTTGTCTGTTTCAGCTATAGTATTGAGTTTGAATAGTTTTTTTTTTTAATTTTTTTAAAATTTTAAAAATTGAATAGGTTGATAAATTATTTCAATGGAGCTAAAAATAAAATTAATATTTTTGCAGAATTGGCGAATAAACCTAAGCTAATTTTCGATAAACGGTTGCATTTTTAGAAAATGGTGTTCTTAGTAATTTTTAAATTGTTATCTGGCATTAAAATTTATACATTACAATTTAGTGTAAATGAAATCTGTAACGATACAAGTTTCTAAGACCTATTCTTAAAACAGAATAGACGTTTGAATGTATGTTTGATGTCAAATATGTTTGACTTATCAGGACAAATCATTCCGCTGTATGAAATTAAAAAATTTATTTTTGTTTCTTATCTTCTCCTGTCATTTCAGTATGTTCTTAAAAATAAGTTCTTATGATTTTCTTTACGGTGAAAACTTTGGTCTAATATCTGAATAGTTTTTTCGTTTTTGGTACAAAAAAACCGAATGACATTAAAAACTCAAATTCATATATAGACGGGTGTCTTCCTGAGTTAAAATTGGTTTTGAGCTTTTGAGAATGTTTATTTTTCCATTCACTTCTCCGTAGAACTGGTTTCACTTTTATAAATTTTCATAAAGTAAATAGAGAAGCATAAACTTTAAACGTGTCTTTCTGAAAAAAATGTCCTTTAGTGGACTTGGTTCATTTTTTTCTGAACCCCTTCATGTATGAAAAAGAGGTGCGAATCTCGTTTATTTTAATAGGTAGGCTACACCTGTAATAAAATGAAATTTTCAACCAGAAATAATTAAACTAGTTGAAAAGCAAAATTTACTTAAGCTTGAACATCAGAGAAATGAGATTCAGCTTTAACTTCCCTCTCAGGTCCTAAATTGTCAGTCCTACCAGAGTCCACTGTTTCTGTCTCTCTTTCGTCTGGATCATTATTTTATAGTGTTTAATAACAATACGAAATATTACTAAATATGTTTCTAAATTACAGTACGGTTTAAACACTATTATATTTAAAATCATCACATATTTTCTTTCATTCAAATGAAAACTCATAACAACATATTGGAGTTATTGGTCTAATAGGTACTGAGAAAAAAGACTCAACGAGTGAAAAAAAGAACTTATACTCTTCTTGAAAATTTACGTTTCAAATTCATGGAACTTCGTGTTTGCACAAATGATATCCTTTCGAACTACCTACCTTTGTAATAAAATATTTCTCGTAAAATTTTCCATTAAAAAAGTGGTACTTTTATTTTCTTTATCACAAAACTGATGATCGCTTACGTGCAACCTAGGGAATTGCGTTTTATTCTTGTGCAGCAATAAAATTTTCAGTTTTTCAGCACGTTTTCATGAAGATTACTGATTTAAAGAAATACAAAAAAAAAAAAAAAAAAGGAATTTCCGACAGTATTATTAAGACAATGGGATGAAAAGTTGAGCTAAGCGTTTTGTCAGGATTAGACGACAAATCTTGAAGATTATGGAGAAAAAGAATTACTGAATTTGAAATTTCAGTCGGTACGTATACTTATTATTTACATAGGTACGTTTATTATATGTTTTTAACACTCATTTGAATGTACTTTGGATCAGTCGTCTTCAGTCCGTAGCCCGGGGGCCAGTTATGGCCCAGAATATGATTTTTGGTGGCCTTCAAAAGAATTTACAATGTGGGAAAATATTGAACTTTCATTTTTAATAATAGGTAGTTACAAATTGTTTTTACCTTTAGAATTTTAAAATTTAAATTTAAAATTAGAAACTGGAGATTTTGCTTTAGTTTTTTATAATGCTAATTAATGGTGGGGAAGTTTTGGGTGTCAAACCCACTCACAAGGTTAAAAACAAAATTAAAATACCTATTTTCGAACATAAAAAATACCTTATTTTTTTCTTTTGCTCTGCTCACAAAATTTTTTTCTCAATTAGTAACTCCCACTCCCAGAGGCAAGGCACTGATGCTGATGAATTTTTTGTTTCTTGGCCCGCCACCCTTCTCCAAAAATGTATTTAGGCTCGTAAATACAAAAAGGTTGAAGACCGCTGCTCTAGATATTGTCTTATGATCGAGTTGTAGAGTTTACTTTGAAAGAAACTATAGCGCAGCAATGCTTTGCTAGAAAACCCAGTTCGCTCGATGTTTATATCGATAGTTATCCATATATTTATATTTCATTGCTGGTTTAAGGTTAAAAAATTACAAAAAAACTGTTGAGAATTAACCACATCTTTAACAAAAATATCGATCTATCAATGTTTTATTGCTAAAAACCGCTTTTCCAGAGATTTTTTGTTTCTAGTTTTTTCGAGAACTACTGAACCAATGAGCATCAAACTTCTTTTAGACCTGCTCCTATACATAGCTATCTTTCTTTAAAATTTTAGCTTTATCTGTTGATAGTTTTCTCAAAACCGTGAACACGAAATTTTTTCCAGAAATTTTTCTTTTACAGTTTTCTCGGAAACTACTGAATTAATAGGCACCAAACTTCTAAGAAACTTGCACCAACATATGGAAAATCTGTTGAGAAAATTTCAGCCTGATCCATTTTGTCATTTTCTCAGAATCTTGAAAAAAGGACTATGGCATACCTTGTTATAAAAAGATATTCTCACCAAAAAGTAATCTACAGATTTTGTGTTCAACTAATTCATATGTAAACATACCGGTAAGCTAAAACGTGAACAAACACTGGCGATTTTAGAGCGGGTTTGGACAAATTATATACGTGCTTATTTACTTGCACACCTACACACATACGTAGTGATTTCATATGTTCGTATGAACAGCCTGGTGCATCATTTCTTATAGTGATAAGAAACTATGGGCCTGTTTGTGTATGGAATTGTGACATCATCATATTGTTGAGAATGGTCACAATTCAGTGCTTGTACATTACTTGCATGTATGTATAAGTAATTACGATTGAATGTAATTTTTGAATTTGGTTTAATGTCATCAAGACAAATATCAGCCTACCTTGCGACAGCAACCGTCATGGGGGGTCCAAACCCCTTTACCTCATACAATGTGAGTCCCCACAACTTTTCCTGAAGTTTTTTATTTTCCAGTTTTCTTAAAAACTAATCAATTTTAGGGAAAAAACTTCTTTCAGACCTGCTTCAATTTGAGAACTATCTCTTGTAAAGATTTCAGCCCTATACACTCAGTAGTTTTCTCAGACTCATGAGCCCAAAATTTTTTGCGATATATATATATATATATAAATGTATTAAAAAAAATTAGGTCAAAATGAATAAATGGTACAATTGTTTTCTTTTCTCATGAAATGGATAATTTTCATCATCTTCACCCCTAACCCTTCCATGAAGTCAATTTTAATACCCTGTTTACAAACAAACTGGGTGAAAATATGAAATGAAGGCTCATGTTTAGTCCATCAATTCCCCTTTATCAACTCAGCATAAAAACCTTTATTGAATTAAGAAGGGCCAAAAGGTAAAGATTAAAAATATTTGTGGTATGCGAGAGATGGTAATTTAAACCTATATTAATTTCAGGCTGTGGGGACAAAACTTGTATGAGGTTTAAGGGCTCACATCTCTCAACAACAGTCACTGCCCAAAGGCTGGCATATATTCGTCTTTATGATGTTAAACAAAATAAACAGACGTACATTTGTATGTTCATACCTGTACATACATACAGGTGAGATACACAATATGGGCTGTGATCAATTACCTGATAAGGATCTTGGTGATGTCACGGACTGGCAGCAAATGCACTGTGTCGCTTTTTATCACCTTATGGAGGCAAGAAACAATGTAAACTATAAACAGACGTACATTTGTATGTTCATACCTGTACATACATACAGGTGAGATACACAATATGGGCTGTGATCAATTACCTGATAAGGATCTTGGTGATGTCACGGACTGGCAGCAAATGCACTGTGTCGCTTTTTATCACCTTATGGAGGCAAGAAACAATGTAAACTATGACATAATACATATGTATATATACATATGTGTGTCTGTGTGCGTGTGCCAAATTCAGTAAATAATCTCACAAAACTAGCCACAAAATCGCCAGTGTTTGCCTTGGATTAGGCTCTCCCATACTTAATTGTATGAAGTGGCAGAACACACAAAGCTGTAGATTACCTTCTATGTGTGAATAACTCACAACAAGGTATTCCACATAGGCAAACAGTGGTATTCAGCATCCAAAAAAACCCCAAAGTAAAGTTGACACCTGATTTGCCTATCAAGGAGTTTGATTAATTTATTGATACCAAGATTTTTGGATTTCACTATTAACCTAAAATGTCAAAATTTCACAATAATTGATTTATTTCTGATTAAATATTACATTTTGCAAGGATCGAACATCGTTGCTTTCCCAATGACTAACAAACTAATTTTCTGTGGTACATATTAAAAAAAGTCATGAATTAAATCAATTCATAAGCTCGACAATTTACAAAATATGTTGAAGCACAAGATAAGAAAGATGTGTACTCAATGATTGAAAGAATGCTAGAGAAAACTATATGTGCATGTAAAACAAGATTAAAGTCGAAGATTGAACAGAAAAGTAGGTAAAATAAGAAACCGGGCTGGAAAAAATACAAAATTGGGAAAAAGCTATTGAAAACAGTAGACAGGGAGGCAAGTAGTTCTGTATCAAGTAAAAATAGGTAAAAAAAAAATTAATAAAAAAAGATACATAATGAATAAAATGCTCTGACTGAATATGTATGTTTTTTGTTTTTGTGTGACAAGTTGTCTAGTCCCGGAATATTCCAATGCTTTTCTTTGTAATTAAATGTAACAAATTATTGATGTAAAAAACCAATTTTTTTGCAGCACCTGCTGATAAATTACATTTTTATACGCATCTTGACGATATATAGAGAAGTCGATTTTAGAACCATTTAGAACCTGCGTTTAAAGTCCTTTCTTAAAACATCAGTATTTACTTTATACATTGTCTTGGGCGCATGCGTCACTTCATACACTGGTCGGTAGAAACATATGGCCTCCATCATCATTTTCTTTACTTACCTATATTTTTTTACGTATTTTTTTCCATAAAAATTTCTCTATTGTGGGGATTTGAACAATTGACATCTGAGTTAGCAAGCTAGCACTGTACCCACTACACTACAAGAACTGATTGAGCAGAGACGATGATAGTTTGCACCTCTATGTTTGCCAATTGCCAAATTATTTATTTATCTCAATTTTTTTTTGTTTTTTAGGGAGAAGGGGTGTTACAAAAAATAGCGTATGACACACATGTACATAATTGTGTGATTTGCATCACTCGCCTTCGGCTTGTGCTGCAAACATCACACTCGGATCAAAATCACTTACTTAACATACTTTTATCACAAATAACTATTTTGCAACCCCACCCTAAGAATAGATGTTTTTGTGCGTATTAACTGTATGTAAAATAGGAGATTTTACCTCATTGTAAAAAAGTAAAATTTCGGGAATGGTAGCTTGGTACTTGCTAAGATTATTGAATCACTGTTTTGGTTGCGCATGCGCATTATGTCTATCTAACATTATGCTGCATATCCAGATTTTGTGAAAAACTGTCGTCAAGTGGCCACCCTAATTGAACACAACATTTCAACTTTGAAACAAACCTCTCGTATGTAACTTATTATTTCCTTATACTCTATTTAAGCTAAAGAGCTGAGGTTAGTGTTGCTGGAAAGAGGATAAAATTTACAGAATTTCCATATGATTTTTCAATTATCTTCTGCCGTTTGATAATAAAAAAAAAACGAAAAAAATGCAATGGCCGGATTTTGGAATCTAGAAACCTCTCTTCAATCGCACAATGATTCTTCAGCCACTATTTAAGATAGAGGACTGGAGTTGGCAATTCAGGAAAAGAAGAGAAAACTTTCTCGGATTTACTCTTCACCTTATTTTTTAATTTCCTTCAGCTGCATGAAAATAAACGAACGAAAAAATGAAAATCAATAGAAAGCTTGCCTTTTTTGAAATCTACAAACCTCTTCTTTTTCAATCAATAATTCCTTAACCGCTGTATAAGCTAGAAAGCTGGAGTTACTACTGCTGGAAAGAAGAGAAAATTTACTTAAATGTGTATTCCATCAAAAGTTTTATTCTTTTTTAGCTACTAGAAAATAAATGAACGAAAAAACACAGATTAAAGGAAAATTTTTCGTTTTTGTATCGTTTAAATACATTTTCAAAATAATTTTTTTTTCTTAAAAAAAATTTTTTTTAGCGGGTGTTGCGAAAAATAGTATGTTAAACTCGTGCGAAGTAGGTGATTGCTATTTGTGTGATTTGTATACCACTCTTATCAAAATCACCTACTTTACGCATTAGTATCACAAATAACTATTCTGGTCCCGTGAAGATTTCGTTATTTTGAGATTTTACTGTTCAGTATAAATATTTCGATATACAGATTTCAGTGGTAAATCGTTTTGTTTCGTATCTATTAATTCAATTTCGAACTCTGTTTCAACATTATTTAACTTGGCTGTCTTGGGAACACCCTGTAGATACGTTGCAAATGATGCTGGGTTCAAGAGGACGTATTTTTTCAGTCCAGTCTTACTGATGGGTCCAAAAGAAATATGAAATAATTCTATTTTTTTTTTCTAATTATGGGGCTTTATTTTCTTTATGTGAGCCTAAGACTCCGCGAAGGACATTTACGGTGATCACGTCACTGTGCAGTGTTATTGCAATGATTCTAGCAGCCATTTGTAATATCTAAGTGCGATGGTAATGTTGAAAGAATATTCGAAAAATTTTCGTCAGAATATTAACATCATTTAAAGACATAGTACTTAAAGTACATTATCTTTTACTTTGTGGATGAAATAGATTAACATATTTACAAGTTTAAACTAATGATAAGGATTAAATTTCATTCGAAATCCTATAAAACGTCACCAAACATTTATACCGTAAAAGTGGTAAGGTACGTATGCTCGAATTTTACCTGCCAGCAGATTAAAAGTGTTTTCGGTAAGTGGTACGCCGATTAAAGGCCAAACTAAAAATTCGCCACACTTTCATCCACTGTGTTCTCCCTTATAGAACTCTTATTAACCACAAAACAGGCCAAGCCACTGTCACTATCGTGTACGCCGGCAATAACAACGATAGGCTATAACATATTTCGTTCGTGCATTTACATTCTTACCACTTTTTAATTACTTATGGTACTGTATAGTCGAACATCTGTTTGTGTTCTACAGGAAGCAAAAGTTTGATCAAAAGTCATTATCGCGGACACAAAATCTCTATTTGGTTAAACTTAATTCCGCAGCTGCATCAGCCAGGTCTGGGAATATTTAATTTACAGCATCATCATTTTCAAGAAGAATCACTTCAGTATTACGACGGTGAGTAACACGTTTTCGGTTTTTTTTTTTCCTCTTTTCCTTTACTTATAAAGAATTAGAATTTTTTCACTTCTTAATTAATTCGTAATTGAAATATTATTTTTAGGCGGCTTGCGACAATGTAGCACGTTCCTTTTTTTTTAAAGTACATGTATATAAAATTGTTCGTTATTTTGTGTTCTGCTCAGTTCTCTGCAAGCCTTTAGATTTAGATTTTCCTCGTTCAAAGTCGTTAGACCGTTTCATTTTTAATGAAAAAAAAAAAAAAAAAGCAATGTCGTTCTTTGATATGCAAAATACTCGACGCTCTAATTATATTTCATCCTTCGTGACCGCTATCTGAGTGATATTTTAATTTTTACTTGGTTTTTAAAAATATGTTATACCCTTTGACTATACATATAGTACTGGACCAGTAAAACTGCATAAGCTCAATGTATTTCGTATTGTAAAAAACAGGGCGACGTAAAAGTATGCAACTTGCCTATACTTCAAGTGTTTTAAGTTGATCAAATTAGAATACAACTAATGAGGTTCGTTGCTTCAATTCACAAGAATAGCGTACATAAAAGTAATTTCAAGAACGTGAATGGTACACCGTTTATGCCTATTTAACGCCGGTATGTCTAAACAGAAATCATTGATCTTCACTGGTCCAGTAGTGTACATAATTAAGTCAAAGGCTATACTTCATTAAAATGGTTTCTCAACTAAAATATTTATGTAACCTGTAACAGGATTGGCCAACACGTTAATCGCGATCGATTGGTCCATCCGGACATCATTTTCTATAAGCAATGTAGTACTATAAGTAATTCAACTTTAAGATAGATTTTAACGTACCATAGAAGGTCAGGAGTGTATAAAAAAAAAAATTAAATTTCGATCCCATTCAAGGTAACCCACCCTTTGCCTAGAATACGGTGAAGTAAGCCCTAAACTTTCCTCGGGATGAGAGAATTTATTTAAGAACTATTTTAATTTTTGAAGTAAAACTTCTGGAGGCGCTGTACGCGTGGGAAGTAAACTTGAATGCCCAAGACAAAAACGAATCTTCATTACTAAAATTAAGGTACCCGCCACATAGAGAGCTGAATATAATAGAGGAAGCCCACAAAATAAAAAGTAGCCCCTCTTTCAAGATGAAATATCTCCATTTCTAAGGTAGGTATCTTACAATTTTCTATACCATTTTTACCTACGTATCTCATGATTCTCGTGATTTTTGAATGTATAATTATATTGACATTAAAAATGTCCAACTTTACGGTATTGGAATACGTTTTAAAACAGGTTAAAACCATTTAACACCGACAGTGTGTGCGCGCAAATGCGTGAGTAAATAATATTGCCTAGCAAAAAAAAAAAAAAAATGCTATTGAAAAATCATCGAAAATACAATAAAGAAAATGGAAATTGAAATTAGGTATACGAAAACCCAAATTTTGACCCTTGATATTTAACTGTGTGATACATTGATTTCAAATTTGATGTTCATTTTATCATTCGACCCATTCGTCGACCCTAGTGAATTTAAAAGTTGGTCAGATTTGGACCTTTCATATTTTATTGTGTGATACATCATTGGGTATACTTTTGGGTTGCTGATTTCGAATTTTACGTTTATTTTTTCATTTGACTCATTCTTCGGGCTCCAATAGGGGGCAAAGTTCGACTTTTTATATTTTATTGTTTGATACGTCATTCGGCATGTTATTTGAGGCACCGAGTTCAAATTTGAAAACAATTTTTTTCATTCAACCAATTTTTAATTTTTCCATTTTATTGTGTGACACATCATTGGAAATATTTTTTGAGTCGCAGAGTTTGATTTTGACAATCATTTTGCCATTTGACCCATTTTTTGACCCCTGAGGCTTCAAAAGTAAGTCAAAGTTTGATTTTTCGTATTTTATTGTGTTATACATCATTTGGTATATTTTCTTTAGTGTTGTGTTAAAATTTGACAATCATTATAGACATTACCCAATAGTAGTCAATATGTATCATATTTACTATAATTGATGATAAGTGATTATAATCGAATGTGTTAAATTAAATACGAGTGATAATGAAATATTTTAATTTTATTTATGATATGGAACAGGAAAATGTTGAGGAAGATATTTTAATAGATAGAGGAAAAGCATGTCTTAATTTTCATCATTATCACTTACGCACTATGATGGTATAAGTTATACTCACACAAAACCCCCTACTAAAATAGGAATAATTTTCAATGTACTATGATCTTCACTGGCAAGATGAAACTTGTCAATTTTTGTTTATTCAATTGTAAAATTGTTTAAAAACTTTTTTTCGCATGATTGTCAATGGGTCCGAATGGGGGCAAGAAAATTTTATTTTGATATCTTAGGAGTGAGGATAATATCTTCAAAGGTGGTACTATTCCCCTTAACTGCATTCAGAGTACCTAGCATGTTGCCTCTATTATAATTAATACTTTTTTTCCTCAACTTGAGCAGTAAAAACTGACAAATGCAGGCAAATTCTCCCTTCTTGCTTTTCACTTTCATGGGAATTGAAAATTCATACTGATACCTACATTTCTTGAAGAGCCAAAATCAAATTTACAGTCCATTTTTTGACTGAATTATTTATTGGGCTCCCATCAGTAGCTTTAAAAAGGAGCCACAGCCAGATATTCTTAAATTATTGAGTGATATATCATCGTCATCATCAAATATGATTCTTGAGGCATTGGGTTAAAATTGACGGATTATTTGTGAATTAAATCATTTCTTGAACCTTCAGTAGCCTCTAAAAGAGGATCAAAATTATTCTATTCATAAATTATTTAGTGATATATCGTCGAATATCTTTATTGAGGCGCTGATTATATATTTGTCGTACATTTTTGGATTGTTTCTCTGAACCTGTTGTAATTCCAAATCCATGATTTTCATGCGAGGTTTAATTGATGAAATCTGCTGATGAAGTTTTTTAAAATTTGGTTTTGAATAACTTAAAATTTTGGATGATAATTGTATTTGGGAACTAATTTGTCTAGCGAAGTTGTACTTTGCTAGTGATTTTATCTTGTTGAAAAAACATTTTGTTTTATTGCCTTCTTAGTACGAAGGAAGGAGAGGCATTTGGTTAGATAAGTTTTGAAAATGGAACATAAGGACGTTTCACTTCTAACTTTTTCTTTCTCAATACGCTTTGTGGGGGGTCGTAATTAGGTATATCTGCATATTTTGACAAAGTTCATCAAAAACATCAAAGCTGGCCGTTGTCCACAAACGAGAATGGGCTGAAGAGTAGTGTTCGATATGAATAAAAATTTCTGCTCTCAAGCTCTAGATTTCTAGATTTTCGATAAGTTTCATTGAAAATATCTTTCGGTATAGTTTTTGTTCTGTGTGAATTTGACGGAGTGATAAAAACTTAAAAGTTGATCTTTCCAAATAGAATAATAAGAATTACTCTTTTGATGAGAAGGGACTGTGCAGTAAAAACGCGATCATATCTTTAGAAAAGCACTTTTATCAGAACCCACTCACCGATTAGGGTCAGGAAGTATGGCTTTCTCTGCAAACTTAAGTAAATTAAAAACTTGGTTGGACCAATATTTTAAAACAACGAAGAGTTAAGTTAGAATAAAACTAATCCCTTAAATTATTGATAATTAATTTTTTTTGTTTTATTTCTTTATTCGTGATATTTTTTTATGTCTTTGTACCGAGTTCTAAGGAATGTTGTGATCACGTTGGAATATTATGTGAACATTTTTTTTACTGAACCTTTTGCTTATGTTAGCTCATTTCCGATGATATTCATGTTTAGTGATAAGGCGATCGTTATTTTCGAAAATGTTTAAAAAAATAAAACATATATCGTTTACGGTGTCGTAAAAAGGCAAGCTTTGAAATACAGTTAACTTTTTACAATCAATAATTCCTTCAACCCTACAGCAATAAATACTTGAATTACGATGTAAAATAATGTAACGTTTTGGTTTGAGTGAGGAGAAGACAAAAAGTTTTCAAGCCTGCAGTGAGTGTCATGGCTGTAGCCACGAGTCCTGTGCGCACTGGCGATGCGCATAGGACTCGACATGACTGGAGAGACTGGGTTGAGGCGACGCCAACCAGTTGTCTAGCAGCGAGGCGAGAGCTAAGGTGTGTGACAACGATATATTTTATTCGTCCTTGTGACGTTAAACCAACAAAGTAAACTCCTCCACTACATGGTAGCAGGAGCACGGTGTCTTACACTGGACCTCGAATTCATTTAATTCGTTTTCAATCGAAATTTAATTTCGCGAATCGAAACTTGGTTTCGGAATTCGAAAATTAATTTCGCCGATCGAAACTTGGTTTCGGAAATCGAAGGTAAATTTTACAGATCGAAACCTGGTTTCGAAATCCGAAAATTAATTTCGAACATTGAAATTTGATTTCGAGAACCGAAATTTAATTTCGAACCCACACGCTTCCACTAGTCAATGACTCTCATCCGTACCTAGTACGCACTTAACAGTCTCGTTAAGAATTAACCTAATCAGTTAATCCCAAACCTAAACAGTTTGACTAACGAGACTGAATCTCAATTCAGTTCTATTTCTCTATACCCCGTATAGTAAATTATCTCCTAATTGTAAATTAGTAAAGAAATGGCGTTCGTAATTGTCGTTAATATAATGCTGACGAAAAAATAATTCTCAATTATTTTTCCGCCGCCCCCAGCGCCATTTATTACGTATATTATTCCGGGAATAATATATATCGAATTCAACAATTCGTCCTAAAAAATATTTAGGCTGTATCAGATACAGAAAACATCGCTAAGCGTTAGCGCATATGGTACATCCGTCCTTCAAAACGAGAGAGATGGAGAAAAATTTATTACCATCCCTATCTCTCTCGCACTCACGCGTTTTAAAAAACGTTACAGAAAAGAGATACAAATCCATCCTTTTCGATCGAATTTCTCAAGAAATGCAGCGATCGTGTTCAGAACAAAAGATTCGATTCAACCAATCAGCGTTCATCAGACGATGGACGGTTGAAGATGATCGTATGAATTTTTTGTTCAATACGCACACATACGAAAAAGGGTTTGTAACCCTTTGTGCATTTACGCACACAAACGTAAATTATGCATAACGCTGCAGCAGCAGCGACATCAGCGTGTTTAACACGACGTACCCAGGGTGTACGAATAGATTCACGATCACAATCATTTTCGTGTAAAATTGTGATCGAGTTCAATGTGCGTTTCCGCAATTGGCCGTGTCTTTGCTAATTAATTTGCAATTTTAGTGAAAATTAATAGATTTTTTCGTAATTAATTACGCGTTTTGTGACATTCATTCCCCCTGGAGTGTAGTGGTGTAGTTTCCTTTTTGGTGCAGCCACTAATTCACACAATAACCGTAAGTACACTTACAAAAATTTTTAATCTTTAGTACATCTTCTAAAGTGTCTCCATATTTTCAATATGCATTCGTAACCCATTGTTACGAGCCTAAATTATAGGTATTCGGACTCAAATTATTTAATTTTTATTGATTTGTTACCCAAATTTGTAACCTCAATATTTAGTCCGAACAAATTGAAAGCAACCAAGATCGCAAAACGATCTTAGCTGCACATGGCTTAATAATTCTATACGTAATTTAATTACGAATTCAATTCGGTTTGTGACCCCATGTTTGCGCTGAAATAAATTCCTGGCTGCATAAAACATGGAAACCGAAATGAATTCGAATATCTTTATTCGTTTGTAAAAAATTTCGAAATCGATGTTTCGCCCACGGGTCATGCCCGATTTTTCGTTTTTTGCAAAAACTTAGAAAAATTTTTTCGAATTCATCTCTTTCGCAAAATCGAATATGATGCTTTCGCCCACGGGTCATGCCCGATTTTTCGTTTTTTGCAAAAACTTAGAAAAATTTTTCGAATTCATCTCTTTCGCATAATCGAATATGATGCTTTCGCCCACGGGTCATGCCCGATTTTTTCGTTTTTTATAAAACCTTAGAAAAATTTCGAATACATTTTTCGCAAAATCGAAAATAATGTTTTCGCCCACGGGTCATGCCCGATTTTTCGTTTTTCATAAAAACTTAGAAAAAATCGAACAAACAAAAAACGATTCTATAGAATCGATCAACCATGACCCTATCAATTTTAATTATTTCTGTTCTCAGAACATGAGTCAACAGAAAAACACGTCGCGTGGCGACGACATCGATGTCCTCCTCGACCCAGAGTCATTACTGATGGAAGAGGAGGAGCAAACCGAGGCATCCATCCTTCGTGAGACAGATGCAACCCCAGCGCCACAACCGCGCTGGGTAGATGAGATTGAGGTGGAGGAGCTGCGAAAAGCGGCGGCTATTCTGCCGGGCACGCAGCAACCTCCAAGTCACCCATCAACCACACCTGTACGTATGGACGTACAGCCCATAAGCCAACCGTCCACGCACGGAACGAGTGACGTCACCGATAGTGACGATGAGCGCGAACAGTTCGTCGCAGTCCTCGAGGATGCAGAGGAGTACGCGAAATCACTTGAGCGAAAACTCGAGCAACCCCACGTACCGCAGTACGAAATTAACGCACTGTCTAATGAGGACAGTGCGATCGAGGCAACAATTCGAGACCTCGAGTATGTACCGCGTGGCCTCGCAAGAGAAACCTTGCGCAGGGCCAGGCAGGTCAAGCGAAAGTTGCTCGTGCTGCAATCGACTATAAAATTGAATGTGCAGCAGCAACAATCGCCACATCCCTCACCATTCGTACCGGAGGTACGCGAGGATGCCACTGAAAAGCGTCGCCGGGAGGAGCAGGAACGTTGGGACGCTAGGGCCCTCGAACTAGCAAGAGAGCTAGGTGACGCTCTGCGAAAGGAGGCCAACGCCTGTAAGGTGCTGACCTCCTCGCAGAAAAAAGTCCGCAAGCTCTCCGCGAAGGTTCATGAGGACCTTGGCGTCCAGGCAGCGCAGTTCATTCACCAATACCTCCCGGATGCCACCAAAGCATCCGAACGTGAACGTTCGCCACTGCCACCATCACCAGCAGCTGTGGAGCATCGGACCCCAGCGAGGGGAGAACGAGGGCGCCCAGGAATGGTGACAGGTAATGAAAATTCAAATTCATTAGATAACATAATATTTCCTGAATTAAATGAGGGTGAACCGAGCCCCAAAAGGCAATGTTCCAACCAACCCTCATTATCTCACAATCACTCTCAATCAATCGACACGTCGTGTCGCGAGCTATCGCAAAACTCGATAGAAAACGTAACACCCCTTGCAGTAGCGATGGACTCAAACTCCATCGAAAAACCAACATCCGAAAACTATATTTCGAAATGTTGGGAACATGATCCTAAAGATCAAGTTGATGCTGGGTTTGCAAACCTCAAACCACCTAAATTTTATTTAGAAAAGTGGGATGGCGATATCCTAGGCTATCCTGGGTTTATTAACGGATTTAACAATTACGTTAACAAACGAAAAGATATCGCTATTCCACAAAAGATCAACCTACTGCAAGGGGCTCTACCGAAAGTTTTAGTAGAGAAAATAAGTCATCTTTCCCCTGACAACGTTGGCTACATCCAACGCCTAAAATTCCTAGATAGTAGGTATGGGGACGAATCCAAGATTCGAGCTGAAATGTGGCTAAAAATAACTGCATACACGGCAACCACTAACGATACAACGTCAATCTTAGACACGTTAGACACTCTTACCATTATGGTAGATAGGTATCGCTTACTTGCAAAAGTAATCGATGAGGAACAACTATTCAATATAGTAATTAAAAAATTTCCTCCCCGATCGTACCAAAATACTTTAAAAAGTAACGAACGCAATGTTAAACATTTGTTCGAAGCGGTTAGATCGTTCATTAAAATTAGGGAATTATCGGAGCCTATCTGTACCTCTGTACCAAAAAAGGTCGATAAACCTAATCCACCCTCACAAAATAAAAATTCCTCTCAACCTAAAGGCAGGAGAAATTTTGCGATAATCTCTTCTGAAAAGAAAGCGAACGAAAGAGGAGAGAATAAATCCAATCCTCGAAAGCGACCAGCACCACGTTCGAATCGCGCAAAATATAGGGACATTAATGAATCTCTATCCACTACAGATGCAGAGGGGATCCTGTGGGTCCAACTCCCATCCGGCCAACGATTCCCAGCATCGACGGTGCGTACGCCGTTGACTCCGAATACGCCTTGTATTTTCTGCAGTGGTGACCATCATGGTCACCTATGCAGAAAAAAGAGTACTCTGGAGTCCCGGCGCGCACACTACGAGCGGTACCGGCTATGCCAACGATGTGCAACATCGCATACCAGTACCAAGTACTGCAAGGCGCTACCACCCGCGAACTGTAAATGGTTCCAGTGCGGAAGTAGCGATCATCACTCGAACCTGTGCCCTGTGATCGAATATCCGATCACGGAGGGCAAGGTTGCAGCATGGATCGAGCAGTTAAAGGACTGCAAGCAACACTTGCCACCAGGTAACCTGTTTGATAAACAGCTACAAAAATTACCTGTACCCGATCCTAAACAACCTGTACAATTACAGACGACTGCAGCTTCCGACGAAGAAATCGGTAGTCTCGTTGCCCAGCAACGCCATGAGGATGAGAACCTGAGTTCCGTGTCCGCTGTTCCAGTGTTAAGTGAGTGCCTATCATTTTTTACTACTAAAGATAATGACGCTCATTTCTTAACGTTTTCATCGTACATTCTCGCTCCAAATGCCAAACAACCAGTGAAAATTAACGGCTTTTTTGATTGCGGAAGCAAACATAGCTATATGTTTTATACATATGCCTATAAACACCTCAGAGAAAATTTTTCTGAGTTCGCAGAAACAATCAAATTTCGAGGCCTAGCTGGACAAATGTCAAAACAAATTCGCACACAAATTGTAAAATTTGAATTATTCAAACGCGATGGAACCAAGGTTCAAATGGAAGCCAACACGGTTCCCCACATCGCGAATAACCTCTCCGAATTTGATTTTGACGAATTCAAAAACCGTTACCCACGATATTCCAATATCGACTTTTCTGGCTTGGACCGAGAATCCACGATACATTTATTAGTTGGTAACAATTATATGTGGTCGTTTATAAAGCACATTAAGCAGTTATCCCCAACCCTGACATTAATCGAAACAGATTTCGGAAAAATGTTAGGAGGATTCTTAGGAAAACAAACCGAATGTGACGCATTCGAACCATCATTCTTCACATCACCTGAAAGTATCGAAAATTTTTGGAAATTGGATACCCTCGGTATCGAAACCAAAAACCTCGTTGAGGACGATGCCGAAACTGAAGCATTGCACTTATTTTATAAAAATATAAAATTAGTGAACAACCGATACCAAATCAGGTGGCTATACAAATATAGCCCACCACCATTAGTCAACAATAGACAGTTAGCATTCAAACGATTAGAAAGGCAATTGCCCAAATTGCAGAAAAATCCAGAATTTTTCGTAAGATACGATCAGTATTTTACCTCACTAATCGACTTAGAAATGATCGAACCTATCGAAAACGATAGACCCGCGGAAGTAGTACATTACTTACCACATAAGGGTATCTACGATCCAACAAAAAGCACTCCACTCCGAGTAGTCTTTGATGGATCGGCCAAAACAAAAAAGTCTAACTTGTCATTAAATGACTGCATGCACAAAGGGAAAGTACTATTAGCTGATCTAATAGCAATGCTTGTAACCTTTCGTAAGAATCCTTACGCAATAATCGCTGATATTAAAAAAGCGTTTCATCAAATCGGATTGCACCCAGATGACAGAGATGTCACACGGTTCTTATGGATTAAAAATCCTAACAATCCATTAACCAATAGCAATTTGGTAACATTTCGATTTTGTCGGGTTCCCTTTGGAATCATAACGGCACCATTCTTACTTGCAGCAGTGCTATTACATCACTTCCGATTGGTCGATATGGAGTTCCATGACAAGTTCTTAGAACGATTTTACGTTGATAATTTAATTGTTTCCGTACCAACGTACGAAGAAGCAATCGATTTATACATCAAATCGAATAAATTATTCAACGATATTTCAATGGAACTCGCCCAATGGGGCACCAATTGTAAACAGCTAAGAAAAAACTTTAGCCCAATGCATGCATTGAGCAACCCAATTATAAAAGTGCTTGGCCTATATTGGGATATGGACCATGATGTACTTTACATGCCCAAACCAAAACCGTTTACGTCTCAATGGACGAAACGCACATTCCTTAGGGTATTATCGTCATTTTATGACCCTTTAGGTTGGTTTGCACCAGCATTCGTTCCGTCGAGAACGTTCATGAAAGTACTCTGGTCCAAGGGATTGAAATGGGATGAAAAAATCCCAGACGATCTCGAACCAACAGCCACTGAGATAATTACTGATCTCAGCAATAGCCTAAACTATTGTATACCTAGACAATTCTATCTAGGCTCTTACAATCCGAATACCTACCAACTACACGCATTCGTAGATGCGTCACAAGTAGCGTACTCAATGGCAATATATATCAGATTTAGCAATACTAAATCAAATTATCATGCAGTACGATTTGTAACAGGAAAAGCACGCATAACACCTATGCGACCGATAACAATTCCTAAACTCGAATTGATCGCAGCACTTATAGGTGCACGTGGACTACGTTCCCTACGTAAACCGCTCAGTTTACAGAACGCACCAACATTCTTGTGGTCTGATAGCAAATGTGTTTTCACATGGCTATTAGAAAGAAAAGTCCATCCACAATTCGTAAAAAATAGAGTCGACGAAATAAAAGGTATAAAACCCGTCGAATATAGATATGTCCCATCAACGGACAATCCAGCCGATATTGGCTCACGTGGTTCCTCTATCCACGAACTCTCCGAATCACTTTGGTGGTCCGGTCCTACTTGGCTATCCCAAGATGAACAATCTTGGCCAAAGACCGATTTGAATATAATCGAAAGTCTACCAGACGAACCGACCAAATTAGATACGCCTGTATTTCATACAATGAAAGAAGTTTTATCTTCAACTTCTAAACAATCCGTATCCATAACACTTGATGACGAATCAATTTTTGACAAACGTCATCCTGCCAAATACTTAAGGCAGATGAAATCTGCAAAAAGATTCATACCACACTTCTTCATTGGTCCAAATACAGATCAATGTGAAGTGACACTTCCAGAACCTGAAGTTCTGTCGCAGCAGTGGATAGCTGATCCACCGAATCAAACTCAGCCACTTGATTTGACAATTACCAAATCATGCTATATTCCGAAAGATGAAATACCTTTCGAAAATTTCATACATCTACCGTTGAACACTCCATTCAACATAGATATAATGAAATATAATACTTTATCGAAACTCGTACGCACACTTCTAAAATGTATAGAAGCCGTACGACGATTTAGTAAACAACGAATAAGGAGGAAAAGATTAATTTCACCTTATGCATCGTTAGATTTCACCTTTCATTTTGCTCTACTCTGTTTCATCAGAGCTGACCAAAAGAAATACTTCGCAAAACTACTCGAAGTATTAGAAAAACGAAATCACCCTCCGTACATCCTGTACGAAAAATTTCATATCCTGATTGATCCATCTGGGATATTACGTACTGTAAATTATCTACCCGATATTGAGTACGCAAGAGACATGCTATCACCAATACTGATGCATCCTAAGTCTCACTTAACAAAATTAATTCTGATGCATACGCATCTGAAAAACGTACACTCTGGTACGAAATTTACCATAGCGGACTTTAGAAGACACTATTTTGTGCCAAAATCACTAAAAGTGTTACCTCAAATTCTAAAAAAGTCATGCACGCTATGCAAAAAAGCTGAAACAAGACCGTTTAAACAACCATCTTTTTCAGCTTTACCAGAGTTTCGTCTGGTACCTTTCGTAAATCCATTCACCTATACAGGTGTGGACATATTTGGCCCATTCATGGTATTTGACAAATACCTGCCAAAAACGAAAGCACAGTTGGCAACTCCAACTACAACACCCATTAAAAATTGGGTGTTGATTTTTACGTGCCTGTCCACAAGAGCAGTACACCTACTCTCAGTGTCAAATTTGACAACCGAGGACATCTGGACAGCGTTCTTAACGTTTTTCGCAGATAAAGGCACGCCAAAAGTTATCCTATCCGATAACGCAGCGCAATTCCACTTAATTGCGACGTACTTACCAGAGTACTGGAAGACGTTCTCTGAAGAACGAAAAATAAACACTAGCTTAGATGAAAGGGGCATTAAATGGCACTTCATCCCAGCTAAAGCACCATGGTATGGTGGAGTTTATGAAAGACTGATCGGCATTATAAAACAAGTGTTCTATAAAGTCCACGGTCATCGGTCAATCTACAAACATACCTTTCAAGCAAGCTTGAAAGATATACAAACAATGATCAACCGAAGGCCACTATGCCCATCTCCAGATGAGCTAGACCAGTTGACATTGACACCCGCACATTTCCTGCGGGCAAACTTAGGTTACCTAAGTAACCCGATTAATGAATCGATTAAAGACCCAACTCCCACAGCAAAACAGCTTATGGAGACTTGGAAGCTCGACCAAGATTACCTAACAAACCTTTGGCTAACTTGGAAGAGACAATATCTCTTATATCTAAGAGATAGACCACCAACCGCGCTATCTAATCCGGGGCGCACGGTACCATTTGTACCGAAAGTAAACGATATAGTACACGTTTTGGACTACACATCCAAACCTGGCGTTTACAAACTTGCTAAAATCATTGATTTAGAGAAATCTCGTGATGGACAAGTGCGTCACGCAAAAATAGAATTCTCAAGCAAGCAGATATCTACAAGACCTCTCAAGTTCTTGGCTCCACTGGAGTTAGATGACAGAGACGTAGATATCATCGATACGTAGTATCGTTCTCCGCTAGATCTCTCCTGATTATGACAAAAATAGACTGGACTGACAAGCCAATTTACTGACTTTGGGGTACGCCATAATTGGACATTATGCTCCTAAAAACGGCATAACTACGATTTTTTGGCACCCACTATTACTGTCATGTGCTTTATAATCAGCTTCGGGTAATAGGTGGCAGAGTGCACTACTTTATGCATCGTCGATGCCCATACGATACGCTAATTCCCAACTATTCCCTTTTACAGAATCTGTGATCTACGGCCAATAACTCGTCTCATCCTCAATCATGCAGCGTCCGGCTATCGAAAAGAACTTTCGTCGAAAGTCTCTTTTTTTCACTTGTCACCGTTACGGGATCGTAACGACAGAAAAACAAGAAACTTGTTCCTATTTCTTATTTCTGTACATATCTATTTTCACATGTTCCTATATTATAAGTGTTATGTTTGTTGTTTTTATTTATAATAAAATAACATCTTATATATAAACATGTTCGTCTAATCTTTTTAGATTTCAGGAGAATCTTCGGAGGTGGCCACCGATGGCCACCCAGGAACACCGCCCCCAGTGTCATGGCTGTAGCCACGAGTCCTGTGCGCACTGGCGATGCGCATAGGACTCGACATGACTGGAGAGACTGGGTTGAGGCGACGCCAACCAGTTGTCTAGCAGTGAGGCGAGAGCTAAGGTGTGTGACAACGATATATTTTATTCGTCCTTGTGACGTTAAACCAACAAAGTAAACTCCTCCACTACAGTGAGTAGTATTTTGACGTGTTTTTATTCTTTTCTGTCTCACTGTCTCTCCCTCTCTTACTGATTTTTTGTTTTTTTACAAGCTCGTGAAAATATTAAATATATATTTAAATTAATAAACGACACGAGCTATATGCGCACGCTTTTGCACTAGGAACGTATCTATCACGATACTTTCAATGGATTGCCTGTCTTCTCTTTCGCTCTCCTTTCCCCCTTTCCTGTGGCAAATAAGACGAAAACATTTTAATTTATTGCCTGAAAATGCGAACTGCATCGGTCATAAAATGTATAGGAAAAGATTCTCGGGAAGAAATACATATTTTATTTGTTGACGCTGAGTAAAGATAACACTTTCACAGATTAACGTCATCGTTTTATCGTAACTTTTGTATACTTTGTGACTGTGTGTAAAATTATATTATAGTTCACTCTTGAGCGAGGAGGAGATATTGGCCTCTGTTTAGATACATTCGTGAACCAGTAGTGTGGTCTGTGTGAAAAGAAAATATGAATGTCGAAGGAATCGGGCTGAGTGTGAGGAGAAGGGCCAGTTTCGTAAGAGAGAAAGATGAAAAGATGAGATAAGCGAGGACATCACATATAGCTTCGAAAATGATTGCCAAAATTTAGGAAATTGTTAGGAAATGGAAATCTTTTGTGATACCCTTCGGGTGAGAAATGTGGTTATCATCGGTTGACTTTTTTTTTGACTTCTTTTATTTGAAGACGTTATGAATGTGTCGTCCGCAATAGGATAACGTTTTTCTTCCTCCTCTTTCCGCCATTGTTATTTATGAAAATATTTCTGGTTATTATTGTGAAAAATATTTACTCGGTTAGTTTTTCTTCCGAAATTTATAAATTTTACTCCTTACTCGGTTTATTTTTTATTTTTGGTTTTTATTTCGATTATTCGTAGTTTTGGTGATCTAAGTCATTTGATGAAGTAGGTAAGCCTATTTTAAATTTTTTTGTATAAATTCCCTTGATTCACCTTGAGTTTTCTTCTCTTCGAACAAAATTGTGTTGAATTGGCTCCTATGGAGTTCGTAGATAGTCAGTTGTATTGTATGTTTCATTGATTTGATACACTGTCTTTTGCTTCTTCATTATGATTATTTTGTGGAGAATCAGCTCATTAATCTGACTATTAATTTATATCATTTCTCCAATATGTCTTCGTTGCGTTACTGTGAGTATGGGTGCTGCATCCTGGTATTGTATCAAAAAATGATATAGTGCTATGATACAACGATTTCCCAGACGGTGTCTATATTCCTCCGGAGACATCAAAGAGATGATACTAAGCTAGATTAGATGTAGCTGCGTATTTTCCCATTCAAGTTGAAAAATTATGGTACAGTCGTGAAGCTGTGATAGTTACATCCAAAGGCAACACCTAGGTAATCAAAATTAGAGCTGTATTTTCAGTGCATACCAATTCGTGGTATACGAGGAAGATACGATATAGAAAAAAATATACAAATATGCTCATAGTGTTATACTACTTGAAAAAACGTAATAAAATTTAATCTGTTTTCTTCGATCTTGCCTCAAATAAGTCATAGTTAAGTTGGTATTCTTTGATCTTCGTCCGATCCCATAAAATTTAAAAAAACTGAAATTGAATATTTGATCGATTTTCAATAGAATGCTAGCTGTATAATACGTTTTACTCTTCTTCAATAATCATAATGGTCATGGTGAAAGGAAGGAGATTTCATCTACAATTTCCGAGAAACAAAATATTTTCGAATGTTTTCCGTCAGCAATAATTGTTTATCAGGTATCAAGCTGGTTACTAACTATCAAATGTTGGCTACAGTTGGGCCTTGAATGACTAACTTGAAATCACATTTACTCATTTTAATTATTCCTATTTCTTATTTCTTTTTCACGGTGTGCTAAGGTTATATTGAGTTTCGTTCTAATCGTCTGCTCCAAGAAGTGATTTAAAAGTGAGATGGACACAATTTGCTGTTCGTTTAAACTTTAACATATTTAGAATTTATTATTGTGTGGAAGAGAGGGCATGTAGATCTTCCAAATGTTACACAAATGAAGCTATTTTTCCAAGACACCACAAAAAATTGCTGAAATTGCAAAATTTTCCCTTTTTGGAGGAGCTTTAGTCGTTTTAGTTCATTTTCAACCCATAATTATACATAGAATTATCTTTACCTATTGATTCTTTATTCAAATGTTGACTGATCTGATCTGGATACCCAAATTTTTGTACACTTATATTAAAAGACAAAAGTCTTGTCAGTTTTTGCAAGATGCGAATGGATTACACAAACACGTCAAATTGAAAAAAGTTTAATTATGAGTTTAACTACTGCTTAACATAAAGACGTTATTGAATCTGTTAAAATCGACTTTTTTCAAAAATTTATCGGTAAAAATTGTACTGAACTAGCGGAACCAAGTTTTTATGTAAGTTTTCAAAGAAAATCTACGTATTATAATTGATTTTGTATTAAGACCCGTGGGTGAGGGTAGGTTCGTTTTTAGTCTCATGACTTCGAGGAAATTTTGGCTCCATTAGCTGAAATTTTTATATATACTTATATCTAAATTTATGTTGAACCCGGTACCTATAAATTGCAGTTTTTATCCGATAGTCTTGAAATTTGGTACACTTACTTGGATCATAAAGATGAATCCTATTGTTTTTGATCCAGATCGCCCTTTTGGTTCATCTATTATGTCCAATTATGTTTCATTTTTGAGGCTTAAGTGGTTCCAAAACGCGTAATTTTTAATCAATAGTCACGAAAGGTGCAGACATTAAATATGCTAAATTTCATCATTCTGCAAAATTTTGTTTCAAACAGGTTAATGGTTCATGTAGATGATTTGCAAAAATCTTAACTATTGCTTAGAAAAGAATAAGACCTGATGAACCAATGAAACTGCTCATAAGCAAAGCTTGCTTTTATTTAATTTCCTGAGAAGTCATTTAATAACTGGCGAATGAGTTTTTTAACTTCGTAATACCTAAATTTTATTCTTTCATTTCATTATGAATTTCTTTGACACTTCATTTTGAATGTAACATTTACCCTCTATTTTCCAAAGAATTTTCATATTTTAATTTTTTTTTATTGTATTTAATTTTTCCAAATTATATTATATTCCAACAAATTGCAGATTATGTTTTCAACCAACTTGAATGTTTTATTTGCTAAATATATTCTCGGTATACTGATTTACTGGTAAATTAATCTGGCTTCGTGACGGTTGAAGAGTGTACTATTTTCTGTTGCAGTTTGTTGACTAAGGCCCATATTCATAAACGTCACTTTAACCTCCCTTCATTTAAACTTCACTTAAAAATGACTTTTGACACAATTTTGTATTTAAGAATGTGGTATCATTTTATTTTTACATTGGAACTCTCATAAAAGATACAATGTTCCCATATTTTTAAGTACAAAATTATGCAAAAAACTTTTTTAAAGTGAAGTTTAAGTGAAGGGAGGTTAAAGTGACGTTTGTGAATATGGGCCAAGATATTATAGACTCAAAGTACGCACATGCAGAATTTTGTCTCAGTCTGTGAAGGATTACGCCCTATACCTACTGTTTAAAAATTTTTGATTCAAGTAGCCACCATTCGATAACTAACTGGTGGATTGTATCCATCTTCTATGATATGAACTCAAAGTATACGCCTACTAAATGTTGTTCCAATCCATTAAAAACTACGTTCTCCAGTTTGTTTACAAATTATGTTAACTTGTATTCAATATCTGTATATAGTAACGTATGATTACAAATTTTTGGGGTAGGTTGTTTTTAGGGCTAGGAGGTAAGATTGAAAAACTAATAACATTTTCAAAAAATTGTAAAACGGTCGTAAAATTTCATCCTTTGCAATCGGTAGATTCTACGCAATCTATCTAAAAATACCAAACTTTAAGAATGAAAAAGTTGAACAGAATGAACAAAATTAAATCCACATACACTTGGGGCTAGTTTTACAGTAGTTTAAACCAAATTCAATCATCGTGAATCACATTACCACAGTTTAGTTCAGGGCCAGATTTCTGCGAGTTAACTGCTGGTTCGAGTTTTTCATCGACTGGTGTATCAAAAGATTTTTTTTATTGGTCACCTGCAATTCTATATGGTTGCTAATCACTATCCATTTATCAAATATCGTTGAAATATTATTATTTTTATCAGTTATTTATTTATTTTATTTTTTATTCAATGTCACAAATAACGTTTCCACCGAAAAAAGGTAATATTTTGTGAAACATCGCTAAAGTTGAAAAAAAAAAATTAATTTTGGTGAACCACAACTGATATGCAATTTTAAAATTAAACAAAATTTGAATCTCGGATCAAAGTTCAGTTGAACGAGAGTTTAAAATTCTACTGTAAAACTAGCCTTCAGGCATTTGCTACTGCATAAACAACAAAATTGAAAAACAAAAAAACGAACCGAATGAACAGAATCGGATCACATATCTTCCAAGTTTGTCCATCGAGTTTGTCCATCTGTATGGTTAAAGTAATATAGACTATTGAGACAAGTTGACGCACTCTGATAAGAAATCGTCACAAAAGTAATTTTTTAAATTTCATCCACCTAAGTAAGCGTTAGTGTCTTTTGCGATTCAATTTCCTTCACCTGCCCCGCTAACACTTCAAAGAACTTATGACACTAGCGCTTACTTAGTGGAATAATTTGTTCCAACTAAAAAATGATGACGATTTTATTACATTGGCTTTGTGGGAGTGCGTCAACTTGTCTAAATAGTCTATACAACTTTATGTACGGCTGTATTTGTGAATGTCATGAATCGTTAGCAATGGCAAGCAAGAAGAAAAAGAAAAAACCTACCTTAAAAATTTCAAAAACATTGAAAGTGGTCCTTTGCAGTCATAATTTTACAGTCTTGTGTAAGCAGTCGCCCTGCAGACTTTGTAAAACGCCAACAATTTAGCTGTGTGGTAGTTAGATGTTCGTTATCGTTAATACAATAACAACGTTAGGAAAACATTTCTGTTTTTTGAGGCAGTGGTGTTGAGGCGAAGAAAAATTGCCATGAAATTTTGTTTCTCCTCTAAGGTTTTGTGAAATTCGAAAGTCTATAATCGTGCGAATGGATCTCGGCACAATATTGTGCGATTTATTTTCGCAAATGTGGGATTTAAGTTTATAGTAAGTATACCTGAACAGTATTTCTGTTGTTTAGGTCTCCCATCGTCACCAGCTTTTGCAGAGTAGTTCTCGTGTGCGACTCGCCTTGATTTATTAATATAGACTTACCGAAATGACTTGCAGTGGTACAGCCAACATTAAACAGCTTCAGTTTATTTCGTAGAACATCTGAAATATGTTTTACATTGTGAATGCGTATTACCTCTTCTCCCCTTGTCGCCAAAAATGGGAATAGGCTTTAGAGAAAGAGGTCATTGAGTTGGGACAATGGTGAAAATGTAAAGAGGAAAGTTGCAATGAGCACCGTCTGCTGTGGGTTCGTTTCAAGCTCGGTGATAACCCAGCCTAATTTTTCTTTTCTATTTTTCATTTTTTTCATCATCTCTTTTATGCGCTGTAATTAAGTGCTTTAAAAATCCTCGGGTAACATCAGCTTATTTCGCAAAACTTACGTGTGTCTGTTGAAGCATTTAATGACTTCGTGAATTTTTTTTTTCCAAATGAATGAATTAAAAATACGAGCTCATTCACACTCACTCTGTCTCTGTCTCTGTCTCTCTTTTTTTTCTTTCTCTTTTTGTCGATTTCCTTCCTTTTTTGTTGTATATTTTCGAAGTTAAATGGTAACACTATTACTCGATCTAAAAAATAAAAATAAAATTCAGATAAAAAAGAAAGCAAAAATTGTTAAAAGTGCTCAGCAGAAAATGAAGAAGAAAATTTTCTGTTTACTATTTTCAAAATGATTGCTTAAGAAGTTAGTCTACTGATCTTTAAACGAAAATCGTATTTTTTTTTCGTTTATTTTCGAACGAGAGAATAATTTTAGAAAAATACCGCAGCAAGCACGTAAACGATGCCCGCAAAACTGAATTGTTTTAAAACTTTTTCCAAAACATTTAATTAAAAACTTTACGCGACTTTTGTTTTTGTCTCAAATTTTGTAATATACCGACATACCTTTATTGTAAATTCTGCGCTGCAGGGTGACTTCATAAATTTGATTACAGTATGGTTGGGAAAGAAAGACGAAAAAGAGTAGGTCCGTTATGCAACTCATTCATGAATAAAATTACCTGATTTTTTTTTTGGGGGGGGGAGTGTGGGGAAAAGAAGTGAAAAAAGTGTTTAAGATGTCGAATTAGTGGCAAGTGGAAACATGGCTTACTTTGGCGTAATAATTTTCAGAAGTTCTCAACAATAACTGAAGAGTTTTTGCAACTGTCTTTAAAACCGGAGTCATTGATTTTCGTATGGTAAGTTCAGTTTAATTGTCAGTAGGTAATTGTAGTTTATTAACTATACTTATCTTAGTCAGATCGAGACTACAACAAAGACTACCACGGCTGTCATGTTTTGGTCTGGTTTTTGTTCATCAATACTTTTGGTCTCTTCGGATTTCCCACTCTCTGAACAGGTATTCTCTATCGACACGATCATTTAAGCTGAGTAAATAAAGTATAATCAAGTCGAAAAAAATGACTGCAGAACACTGATTTGATAAAAATCGATATGAATTCTCACCGTTTGTTGCCTCGTTTACTAAAAAACTCTTTTTTTTTTTGAAGTTTTGAACGTGTTCGAAAAAAGTTAATACTACAATGCGACCCATCGAATCAATGCACAAATTTCAAGTGTATGGTACGTTCTCCAGAGTACACTCGAATGTGAAGTGTGTATCAATTGCAAAAACGGGTAATTACGGAAAGATGATAACGATGCCCTCGACCAAATAAAACATTTTTGGAGGGCTGATAAAAACGAGCAACCCCTTTCCGCATCTCTATGCCCCATTTTCCACAACACGTATGTACAGTATACCTATAGTATGGTATATACACGCACACATACACACGAGTATACATTTATTTGTTTGTGTCTCTCTCTGAAATACAAAACCAACTAACACGTGCACCGCACTTACACTCTGGCTTTAAAACGCTTCGAGTGCAATAACTGAACCGCCAGATATCCCTCTCACATCCCCCAACGACTATTATATAAAATTAAAAAGATTAACCCCCCTTTCGCCTCTACAAATTCAACTAAATTGCGAACGATTATTCACGCCTCGTCTCCACTCGTGTACGTTTCTCGTGCGTCGATTTTCAACCATTATAACTTCTGATGAAACACTAACTGTTTATGAATTATTGACGAACCTCCCCTTCTCCCAGAAAAAATATAATAATGAAAATTAAATAGAGAACACAAACGATGGACAAAAGCAGGAAAATTCGTTGATGGAAGCTGCGCGGAAAGTAAAAATGGAGAAAATTCTCTGTAATGACTATAAAAAACTGGAACAATGCAACTTTAGAGTTTTTTTCTGCTCTTACCAGTTTTCTAATTATTCTTTAATAACCCTATAACGTTTGGAAATTTGTTAATGCATTAACTGATTGAATCAAATTTCAGCTCGTTTTGTGAGTTTTATTCGATATTCGAACAAATCGTAAATTAATGTTGGTTATTCTATTTGAAATTGTATTTAATGTTGCCCGTATGTGGTGGTGATTGAATGGTATCAAAATTTTAGTAAAATTCTTTTCGTAATTTCATACGAAGATATTCCTTAATATTCTTGGAAGGCGAAACTGTTCGAAAATGTTATGTGTGTTTGGCCGTCTCCCTCCTCAGCGCAAATATTGTCAAGTTCTTTCAAATGACATGAATTAGAAATTCATTAACCCGAAGTACGCAATTTCGCAGAACGTATCATTAATAAAAACGATTGCCCAGCCAGCTTCGCAAGAAAAAGTAGATTTTCTTTGTTGAAAAATCACCTCCATCACAACATACTTTTATTAAAGTAATAAATAAAATATTTATATTTTTTGCAAAAAATTACCATTGTCACACAAATACGAAGCAGGCGGTAAAATATACTGATTCAGTATCATGTTTTCAAAAACTTTTATAAATAAATTTTTCAGTTTTGTGATAAAAATCATTATTTTTTTGTGAAATGAAAAATTATTCCAAGTTCTAACTAGCAAGAGTTTAGGACACAATTCGATAGTTCTTTTTCCTGCAGTGATGAGAATTGTGGATTACATAAAAAAGAGACCAAAAAAAAAAAAAAAACAATTTTATTCCAAAAAAATCTCCCACATAATACAGTTGTCTACTTGATGGTTATGAAAATATTATCAGAGATTTTAGTGTCGGTGTTCAATTCTAGTGAACGGTAGCGGGTGGGGCAATCGGCGAAAATTGACCTTTTGCTGAGATCTGGTTATTTTTATGTTAAAACGAGTGTTTTTCTCAATGAAGTCTAAAAAATTAATGTACACTGTTCACTCAAAAATCTGACCTTATGCTCCGGATTCGGACCAAAAACAATAAGGTTCTTCCTCAAGTAGATTCGAATACGCGTTTTCAATTTCAAAACCATCCGATCAAAATTACGCCTGGAAATGGACTCAACGCAAAAGGGGGTATATATAAAAAAAATATGAATTCTCAAAAATAGTGTCAGAATGCTCAGAAGATGATGAAACGAAAAACATACCCACTCCCACTCCTGGGTCCGAATACTCAGGAAATTTTAATGTGTAGATTTTTTTTAAAAATCCACTTAAAAATCTCGAAAATTGATTTTTGCTCGGATCGAGTTATTTTTTGGTTACAACGAGTGTTTTTCTCAATTAAGCCTAGAAAATGAATTTTTTAGGACCATTATCAGAAGGGTAAAAGAGGGAAAATCACACCGAATAGGTAATAAGTTGGGAACAAATTGACCAATCTAAACCTAAATTGGTAGGTCTGGTCCTTGTATGAGAGATACTGTTTGTACCAAATTTTTTGACTATTGAAACAGAATTGCAATTTTTATTAAGATAACATGAAAAATTAACACCACGAACAGCCCCAGGGAATGAACCATAATACTAATAGAAACAAAATTTAGGAGCATGTTAGATATATTTCAAATGAATACCTGCACCAAATTTTGTGAATATAACTTGAAAATTACTCCTTTTAGAGCCAATAATCTGCCAAAAATGCAACAAAATCCCCCCTCTTACCTTTGGTTCCGAATACTCGGGCAATTTTAGTAAGTAGGTTTATTTCAAAAATCTACTTAAAAATTATCTTTCTCGGGTGGAGTATTGTTTGTAACGCAAATTGCATAGCGTTGTATTTCAGGCAGCGTCCAGTCGTCCAGAATGTAATATGCATTATCGTTTTGATGAGTCCCGGTCCATCTCCTCTCCTATTTATCATTTTTGAGCTCTAAGAAGTTCTAAACGTTCCTTGGTACATTCATTTGATACTACAGTATAATATAAGCAATAATTGCCCATAAATATACATGTAGGCAAATGCGTGCTGGAAAACTGACTTAATGATTTTCTGAAATACTGCATGTAAGGATTTTTGGTTATGTTAAAACGATTTGGATACGTTCTAAGTTCCATAAAATTCGTTAAAGCCTGAAAGCAAAGTCTCATTGTTCTATCCTCTAGCAGTAAGTGCAACAGCTATAGATGAAAAATTCACCCGGAATGCAAGTTTTTTTGAATCTGAAATCGGAAAATTATTAAATTTTTTGATTAACAAAAATAACGTCGAAAAAATGTTCCTTTATTCAACTTTGAATTTTGATATTAAAGTATACAGTTGTACCATTGAAATTTGACAGAAATAAGTCAATAAACTTGTAATCACTTTTTTATAACCCATGATCAGAAAGGCAGCGTTTACAATGATATTTTGCAAGCCAAAAGTAGCACTTTTCAGATGAAACAAACCCTCAATGTAAGGAGTAAACTTGCTCCATATAAACATTTTTTCATGGAGGTTCCAAGGTAACAAGGTTAATTTTCTTTGTGACGCAACATTAATCCATAAGACTGCAATTGAAAAGATGAATTCCAACTAGTAATGTTTTATTTTTATTTCAATAAATTAATATAATATTATGGTATACGCTCCTTTTTTTCTTTTTTTCTTTTTTTCTTTTTATACGTTAAAAAAAAGTCGCCGAACCTTCCATCCTATCAAAATTATTAATGGAAATAATATTCAAAAAAACAAAATTCCCTGATTGGGATTCTAACCTGCAACATGCTGCATGATAGGCTCACTCATTACACACAGCGTCGCAGGTGCTGATGATGTGTTATGTTCATCGTATTCTATCATTTCAAAAGTACTTCACCCATCATTGAGAATATTAATTTATGATGCATTAAATTAACGTTTTGTCGCTTTCTGTTCATCAATTATAAAAAATATCTTCCTCAACAATGTTCATAAATAAGTATATATGATTTGGAATTGCTCACTCGCTGCGCTCATTTTTCAAACTTTCATTTCCATGTAAACACTAACTTTTTTACCTTGTGGTGTGTAATATATTTTTCAAAATATTGCTTGTGCAAAAAAACAATCTGGAGACTTGGGTCATACATATATAGGGTTATTCAATTTAACTCGCAGCATTCAAAATCCCCATTTGCTGTGCGTTAAAGTGAATCGTGTTTGAAAATTTATATGTTATTCTGAAACACAAATACAGCAGTATACATTAGTGACAAATTGAACAAAATTACTGAACAAAACTGGAGCTTCAGAGCACTTTATTCGACTTAATTATTCAACAAAATTAAATAAATCAAACACATGCAAAACTACATTAGACGGACATTACAAAAAAATACATATGCATCCAAATTAAATTAAATGTTCAAAAATTCCATCATTAACAAACACATTTTTGCATTAAAAAAATATAAAAACATGTATTTTTTTGTAATACCCACCTAATTTAGTTTTGCATGTGTTTGATTTATTTCATTTTGTTGAATAATTAAGTCAAATAAAGTGCACTAAAGCTCCAGTTTTGTTCAATTTGTCACCGATGTATTGTGCTGCATTTATGTTTCAAAATAACATATATTATAAATTTTCACACAGTCATTTGATTCGCAGCAAATGGGGATTTTGAATGCTGCGAGTCAAAGTGAATAACCCTGTATACTTGCATTGTTTTTCACAGTTCGTACACTAAACTACCTTTTTGTATAATTATATTTTTGGTTGTTATATTTAGTCTTTTTTTATATTACAATAACTTTGGAATTTCCCTGGCCGAGCAAAGCTCGGTCAACCAGACACTATCGTTGCTAATGATAATTTTTGACCATCTTTTCGCAGGCCCCGTGCGAATTCAGACCCATCGACCAAATCTTCTGTCAACGTCAACCAGCTCCCCGCAGACGTCCTCATCGCCAAGCAGTGCTTCAGCGCCGACAACAGCCTCCACCAAACGTGCCAAACCGGCCAAAGATGCGTCGGCGGCCACCAGTCTCACCACCGAATGCGCTAACGTGTCCATCAACCTTGGTTCGGTACGCACCCCCAATGAGGCAAACCCGCACAACAATCAACCCTCCGGTGACGGACGCCTGTACGGACTCAATAGCAATCGTTCCGATGCAAACATCACGGCCAGCAGCAACAGCAATAAAAATGACAATACCAACACCCTGCTGCAGATTCTAACCAATCCACATTACCAAGGGTATGCGACTGCCCTCACCATCACCATCAGCATAGGCTGCGTACTTTTGTTGCTCAATTTTTTCATATTTGCCGGCCTGTACAGGCAACGCGAAAGCACTGCCGTCTCTCACTCCAAGAAAAAGAAACAACGTCGCTCACACGGCATCGATAGTCCGGTCGAACATCATCTTATCGAAGGAAAATTCTTGGATCCGATGCCTATTCGATACAGCGGTGAGCCGTCTACCTCGTATGTGCCCGTCGAACGTGACATTTCGCTGAAGGAATTCGAGACGACCGCCCAGGTCGTCAATACGAAATCGACGAGCACAGAATGCTCACCCACCATGATGGTGGGTGCGGTGCCATTGCCGTCTGATGTGGCGTATGACCAGGAGAGCAGCGACAATACCGAGGATCAAAGTCCTTGTCTGATGATCAGTCCGTCGATACCGGAGCCACCACCTCCGCCAAAGAATCTGCCACCGACGAACTGTTACCAAGGTATACGGAAAATTCAGCCTGGCCAGCAGCAGCAGCAACTGCAGTTACAGCAGCAACACGCATTAGCAACGGCTAAGAAACGGGTCCAAATACAAGAAATCTCTGTGTAGCACCAGGGTGGAGAGTCAGACAATTAATTTTTTGTATCGGGGTTTTTTTCCTTTCGGGTGGAACGATGACGAGTTTTTGGGAAACGGACACTTTTTTATTTGTGGATCCGTTCCACGATACCTATCGTAAAGTGTACTGCTGCGTCGTCGTCCTGTTCCACTTGTGGTATTACCAACCAATAACCGGTTTCAAGGAAAATAGAGTTTGAAGAATTGTAGTCGATGTTCATGTCAGGCGTGCCGAAAGGAAAGGGTATAAATAGGCACATTACTGAGAAAGGTGGATCTTAATAATGTTCGATATTGTACGTCAGTCGCTCTCAAAATTAGTCAGAAAGAGAGAAGGTACCATACCAACCTAGCCCTAACAATTCCTTACTTTTGAAAGTTCGACGACACGGTGGTGGCGCTAGCAAATGTGAAGCATTTCGGGTTCATCTTGTGTTCAATTAACCGTGTGGCCAAATAATTGGTGTGGAGAGATGTCACCAAAAACTTCGAAGTCAACGGTAAGCCCAACAATATTTCATACATTTGGTAAATCCTTAGAGGCATAATCATCGGTCGTCGAAGAAATGATCTAAATATTTTCGTTTGATTTTAAAAGTTAAAAAGGAAATCCGTTAATATGCCTAATTTGTGTGATGTAATTTCTGGATTTGGATAGTGATCAACATCGAACCATGAAACTCAGTTTCGACCTTATCAAATCTAGCTGCTCAGAGAAATTTTCGGTTCACTGCCTCATTATCTAAATCGAATAGCAGACCCTCATTTCCATTACTAATGTCATCCTCTAAAATGCCATTGATCAAAAATTATCGTAAGATTTTGATAACATTTTCAGTTGAGAAGTTTGAAGTTAATCAGGCGATGATAGTTTGCTCCACCATTTCCTCCATCCCAATATTTAAAATTGATATATTTTTCCGTATATTCATTGCTTATTCCCCAACTAGGTCCCCTTACATTAATATTATACAATATCTATATCGTTAAGCTATAATCTGTGTTTCGTTTGACGTCCTTACCAGGTATTACTCTCATAAAAATATTGAAAAGAGATACAATCGTTATAATTCAATATGTAGCTGTTTCATTCAATCAAGAACTTGAAAAGGTTAATAAACTGCTGCCTTACTATTGGACCGTGTCGCTCAAAAACCAGTGTTTTCGACAACGAAGGAACTCTTTGAAAGTAATGAAAGATAAAATTGCATTTTATTTGTTGGCCAAGTGTATAACCACAATAATGTCAAAACAATGAACGTCTTGGGGCTATAAGCCAAGTCGAATTATTAAATTAAAGATGGATAGTAAATTAAATTTAGAAGGGAAAAATAAGTATCCATGACTCCCCTTCAGTTTTCTTTGCCAATACGATACAATAATAATTGCCTTTCTTTTTCTCATAGGTGGATACAGCTATTTCTGAACGAAGAGGGAGAATTTGGAGTGAAAAATCTTGTTCAGGGAAGGATGGGGGTAACAAAGAGAAGAAAAATCTTCGGTTAAATTTTACTTTGGTCACATCTATAATTGTGTATATAGGGGCTTAGAAAAAATCCTGAAGTGGTCCCGCAACCCAAGAGGAATAACCCTCTCCATAATTTTTTTTTGTTTTTAAAGGGGGTACAATCACCCATTTCGCCTTTCCCGTGTAAACGCCTATGTTTTTTTGTTGCTTCCTATGTAATGTCAAGGATACCAATAATTTAGTTTTTTTTTTTTGTTTTTTTTGTGATGTTCTCTGTGATAAACTTAAATTTCATGGTTTCGTATAACTTTAACGTTACTCAAAATGGAATTTACTGGGCAATCTATGTGGTAATCACAGAAATCGACTAGAAAATTGTTTTTTACCCTTCGAACTGTGCAAAAAATGTGCAGTGAATTTTCTCTCGCTCTATATGAAAAACCATTACCCCCTCCCCATTCAATAACCGACAAATTTCTTTATCTCGTGTCGAAAGGAACCCAACGTTGCGAAAGAAAAGAGGAAAAATTGACTTCATTACTCATCCCATATCCTGTATCAACGTTTTTATATTCCTTCAGTGTCTTCTGTTTTACCGCCAAAAAAGAATTTTCTCGAAGTTAGGAATTCGAATTTTTTTTTTTTTCTTAAACTCATCCCGTTATATTCGTAGCATAAATTCAATTTTACTTTTTTTTTTTGGTTCTTTTTTAATTTTTCTTAACTAAAAGATACGTTTTAGTGAATCGAGTTCAAAAACTGTTCTCATATGAAGGTAAGGTACCAAATTTGTTCAGTATATAAATTCTGCATACATTGCTACGAGTTTTAGTTGTTTTTTTCTGTTTATTTTCGCTCTTCGAATCCTTTCGAGAATAAAATTAGAAATCTAACCCACCGTACCGATGAGACTGTAACGGAGTTGTTATCGACCGTTTTATGCTAATTCGACTGCAGATTTATTTGTTTTCTCAAAATGAAATTGTTAATTCAGTCGGGTCGAAAGTCAACTATAGGTGAGTGTAACTATATCGGCCAAAGAGGTTGGTCGTGTTCTCTCTCTCGCTCTCTCCAACGTAGCGTCTGTCTTCGGGCTGAAATTATGCAAGTATACATTATGCGCTTAAATTGCGCAAAAATTTTATCTGATGTTTTGTAGCCGCAAATTTTCGCTGGGAAACTTAGCGTTGGTGCAGTGTTTTGGGCCATAAGAACTCGACGCACTTTTAAGTTTTGCACTTATTTCTACTTTTGTTTCTCTTTATTTTTATTTCTGTGCGTTTGTTTGTGTGTGTTCGTCAATAGTTTTCTAACTAGAATGACCGGTTCGTGCGGGCATTAAATTTGAATACATTTAAATAAGTTGGCATTCCAAAAGTTGTACCTACGTGTGTTCTCATCGAGTATAT
This sequence comes from Ericerus pela, assembly GCA_011428145.1. Taxonomy (NCBI): domain Eukaryota; kingdom Metazoa; phylum Arthropoda; class Insecta; order Hemiptera; family Coccidae; genus Ericerus; species Ericerus pela. The sequence continues at coordinate 1,854,464 of WOFM01000392.1, forward strand.
CAACAATATAATGCGACAGATTTTTGACCGGGTTTTAGGAGCAATGCCTTGGTAAAAAATATTCGTTTTTCATTGAGGTTGGAGTATCTATCGTTGCTGAATGCTGATCCCATTTTTCAAAGTCGTACCTGCAAGTTAATTCATCAGCAACGTTTGCGAAATTTTGAATATGTAAATGTTCAGCGAGGGATAAGCTTTGGGAGAAAATAATAGCCTTACTGGATTATTCGAATTAGTTACAGCCGGTAATGTTGTGGTATCGGTTTCATATTTTTTGAATCAGACTTGTATATAGAAAACTGTTGTAACGCAATTTGGGTTAAAGGAGTATTTTATTTGGTCTAAGTTGAATAATTGATGTGGGCCTATGCAGGGTGTCCACTTGATAATTTCTCCGCAGGAAAATATACATGATTATTATTTTTGAAACTAAAAAACTTGCGATTATTTGCTTATCTGATTTGAAATTGAACTGTAGAAATTAAATTGTAAGAGTTTCTAGTGTAGATCATATTATCAATACGAGCTGTTTCTCGCAGTTTCACTTGCGTAGTGTCTAAAAATTATTTTAAGCTTTGTTTTGTGGACCCAAATAAAATCCAATGAAGAAAAAAAGTAACAGAGTAAGACCGAGAGAATCATATCCACCTCGTCAACTAGTAGTAGACAGACGATGAAAAAAAGAAGGGAAGAATTTTTTTTTCAGTTCTCTTTTCTACTCTTTTTGTTCTTTTCAAGAAATGTTTTGTCTGTTTTCTGTTTTCACAGATAGTAAAAATTAGAAACTTTGCCCCCAGCGGGTTACGGATTTTTTTAATAGCAATAAATCTTCCTTAGAATAAAACAATTTTTTTTTGGAAAATCTCATGCAAATCCGCCCAGTGGTTCTGGAGTGATAGTGTTTCCAATCATTTTTAGCCCGTAGTACTTTATGATATTTAGTGATAGAGATTGATAAAAATATTTAAAAAATTTCATTCAAAATTAGGCTGTATTGAGAGCTGAGTTCTGTGGGATTGCATAAGACAATGTGTAATCATAGGAGAAGGTTTACTGAGAAACATTTTTTGTGAAATAAAATGTTAATGTGAAAACAGTATATATTACACAACTAGAGAGGAAAGTGAGCAGTTCCCAATAAGTGCGATGTTTTCCAGCACAAGCCGTAAACAAATTCAGTAATCGCACAAGCTGTTAGTTGCTTACTTCAACCAAGTACAATATTTTTTGCCACAAGTCTACTATTCATGCTGTATTTAAGTCCGGGGGAATAAAATAGAAAAAATGAATGAAAAATTCAGAGAATCGAAGAAGAAAAAAAAGCAAATTAATAGTTTAAAGGCTGTGAGTTAACCATTCAAAGGTTTGGGAAAATGGGAAATCTCAGGAACTAATTAAGTGTGAGAGAATAAAGAGTTAGTGACAATTTTTAAGGAATGAGAAAAGAAATTATGGATGAAAAAAAGAATTTAAGGAGTGAGAAAAAGTAATGAAAAAGTGAGAAAAAGAAATGAATGAAGCGAGCAAAGTGGCTGGCAAGTAAGTTGTGGAATTGGCCACTTTCACTAAGATTTAGATGCCCCAAAAATACAGCAATTTGTACATATTATGTTGAAAAAAATATTGTACTCAACTCAATAGTCCTAAGTAATTTCCTTCTAGTTGCTTAATATACCATTTTACAATGAGTGTACAGAATAATGTATTTGAATCAATAGCCTATTAAACCTGTGTGTTATTGGGTCATGTCCCTGTAATGATAGAGAATTTGTTTTATGTGAAAAATGGAATTAATTTAAATAAAAGAAAATAAGAAATTTAAATGTGTGGGGAAAACTGAGGAATCAGTTAGACGTCAGAAAAAAAAAAGGTGCGAGTTCCAATGTGGACTCATGAAGGATTGATATATGAACATAATAGTTTTGTTGTGAGCATGCATGTTGCGTATACACACAACCACAGACCTACATGCCATCTGCAGTTACAGTATTGTAAGATGTACGAGTTATGATCGAAATTCTTGTTTTAGCCCCTACTAGAGTACTAGATCAAGCACTAAGATGTTCACATGTCAAAAACTAAGGAGTGAGAAATGTAAGAGTTTTGAAATTCGCTATCTCATCACGCCCCTATGGAATGTCTTTCACTGTTCAAATTATGACTTGAATTGTCTTGATACTATATAATGTTTTCTGTTTTTCCATTTTCCCCATTTTCTCAATGTCTGATTGGGTGATTTTTGTGCAAATGGTACCTACGTCTCGATGAAAGGAATTAAATAACACAAAAATCAGAAAATTCAAAAAACCTGACTCAAGTCGTTTGTGCAATCACAAATTCAAGTATGCATGTCACTTTTCGTTAGTGTCAAGTTTGAAATTTGTTACAACCAAAGTCCAAACCCATCCTAGGTCACTTAGAACTTAAAATGGAGCTTCCTTCGCCACCTCGGCCCTCTTTTTATTAGGTAGGTACCCTTTTTGCATGTTACATCCAAAAGACCGAAATTACAAAAATAAAATTTTTCACTAAAATCTTCTACTTGATGCTCCTTTCTCGCTGTGTTCATTTGTAAAATACTGTTGTAACTAATCATGGCCACGGGTCATAAAAAATTAGAATAAGAAGTATTTTCTATTTTTTTGTTCCCACATTCAAACTTTAATTTATTTCAATAATAATTAAAATTAATGAACAACCAAAGATGCTGATTACTCTCTTAAAATACTTTAGTTTCTTTTATATAATGTAAGTGCAAAATTTACATAGTTTTGTACACTTTTTACCAAATAAAAATTCACCCTTTTTACTTCAGTTGCCTACATTTCAACACTGATCAAGAAACAAGTCTACGTACTAAAACATTTACCCATGATTATTATTTTTTTATCTGTCTTGCATAAAAGGGAAGTTAAATCGTGAAATTATCTTCATTAGTAGCTTAATTTTATTCGAACCCATTTATGTATTTTAAAGAAAAATGTGTTTTTAATTTGTTCGTCACATATCTTCCTAATAGAAAGAAAGAAGTGGAGATTTTTGAAAATATAATGCAGAAAGCAATAAAATTTTCATTACAAGGGAATGACATAGATTTTGCGCAAGTGCCAACTTCTTATCGATGAGATGCTACTTTTACGAGATTATGTAACAATTTTATCAATTCAGAAAATTTAGAAAACGTAGTGAAAAAAAAAATGTAAGAAACAATTTATTCTTATGACGGAGTTGAAAAATTCATATTCACTTATTGGAGAACTACCAGTTTAAGAGTAATATAACATTTTTTAGGGATCCGATTAAAATTTGGTCAGCGACATAAATTCCTGAAATTGATCAAATGAAATTACTAATGGATGGAAGAGGTCACAAACAGTCAGGTGTTTATGAATTTATGTACAAATTTCTGAATGAAAAGCGATCATACTCGAGCTCCCGGGCTCGAATCGTTAGAATGTAAGTATAAGAGTATTTACTTTTTTTTTTTATTCTAGGACGAGAAAGAATAATTCTTTTTTTTTTTTTTCTCAATCTACAAACAATAATTTTTCAGAAATTACAATTGTTTCGAGAGATTCCAAGTGTGAGTAGCAGCCATCGTGATTGTAATAGCTTTTGAAAAAAGGATTTTAGTTATGAATGGAGAAAGCAATCAGAGATGACGCGTCACATGATTCTAGTTTCTTCTACAAAATAATTTTTTGGCGGTTATTGGTATAACTTAGAATCCAGCCAAAGGAAATTTCAGTGAAGGCAGTTTGAAAGATATTATGGGTTTATAGGTGATTATACATTGAATAATCAGATATAAAGTTTATCTGGTCGATTTTAAGGGAATTGAGGAAATCCGTAAGATTTTAGGTACTTATCTATATGGATTTCAATAAAAAATAGGTGAATTTTTTTTCGAAATAGTGAGGAAGTATAACGCGTTTAGTTAAGAATATTGAAGAAGATGAGAAAATTTAACATTTTATTAAGTCATTATGGTATCGTGTATGGAGAGAGCTGTACCATTTTTGGAATAAACTTGGAGCTGTTAATATGGAACATTAAGGGTGGTATTCGTAGACGACCCTAGCCTTCAGCTAAGCATTACTGATGTCACAGACTCCTGCAAAACTAAACAATGTTTATTTTTCGTTTAAAACTTTAAATTATGAAAACAAGTAACATAGCTCAGTTTCGCTGCTGTGTGTGACATCCCTAACACTTAGCTGAGTGTTTTTGTTGACACTGAATATCAGCTCAAATGAAAAAATAATAATTTTTCAGCATAAGTACTTGGTGGGAGCACATAGTTAACGAAGGAAAACACTTTTTAGATGCTACAAAAAGTAAAATTTATATTACTTTTGGGAAGAGACAAAACTATGATTCAGGGAAAACGTTATGAGAATTTTTACGATTTGAAGAACGTCAAGAATAATAGGTTGTTGGTTTTGAAGAATTTTTTGAGTCGTGAAAAAGTGAAGATCAATGAGTAGCAGCTCGAGAATAAAATGAGCAGTTATAAATTTTCAGAAAAATACTGTTTGGTCAGCGAAAAAATACACTTGCTTTGTAGTCGTAGTTTAAGCTGAGAATCGAGCTTACGTAGAAGTTATCATGAGACACAGGAAATCCAGAATGATGAACTGAACCTAACGTAGGTAGCTAAAACTTTTTTTACGCTGAAAACCATAATATACATACAGTATAACCTATAATCCAGCATAGTCGATCGAAAAACGTAGCCTTGAAATTTGTTGAAATAAAATTTTCAGCGAGTCGTACCGAAATTAAAAAATGGCTAGGAAAGAGAAGAAACATAGAGAGGGTTGAAAAAAATAAGGAGTAAAGGAGAAAGAAAAGAACGGTACTTTGGACCGATTAATGAAGACGGGTCGGTAAATACACGAGAAAACCTAAATTTTCTTCGCTACATTATCAGAAAAAGTGAAAAATGAATGGTGAAAAAGAAAAGTGAGAGAGAGAGAGAGAAAAAAAAGAATTCTCAACAATAAACGGGAGTGAATTTTGCCAAGGACTTTCGTGAGCGTAAATTGACGAATAACTAGACATGGGAAGGTGTTCGTAGTTCGTATAAAACTTTCAACGTAGGTACTTCTTTCCTTCCAATATATATATATATATATAGATACCTACCTCATATGTATGTATGTATGTATATATAGGTATAGGCATAGGTATAAAAACTTCACCATGGGAGTATATGCCTCTTCTCTTCTTTTTTTATTTTCGCCACGTTTTCTTTCCCTGTTTCACATTTTCTCTTCCTCTTACTCTCTCACTCTTTCCATTTGTGGACCAAATTGATAACGTGAGACACGTTTGACACACGTATTCGCGTGTGCAATTCACTGGTTTCTCGTTCGATTAGCAATTTTTCCATTCGAGGTGTATGAAATATGTGTAGCGATTGAAAAAAAATGATAAAAATTTTCGAATTCCAGGTGTTTGAGGAAAAGAAGAGAGTCGGTGAAAGATGTGTGCGTGTGTTTGCGTGAGACGGAGAGGAAAGGAGGGAGAGAGAGTGAAAGAAAAAAAAAATAGTGTTCGAAAATATCGTCCAGCTGGACAAAGAAAAAATCCTAATGTATTTTACTTCCGACGTGTATTGAGGCAAGTGCTATTCTGTACGACGAACTGGGCCAAAAAAAAAAAAAACTTTTGGTGAAGAGAAATACAGAAAGACTGGCGAGAGAAAGTGAGAAGAGAAGAAAAAATTAATTTATTTTTATTATAAGTTATGTTTGTGATGGTGGTTTATGAGGGTGGTGAGGGTTGCTGAAAAAGCGCGATCGTTATCATTTTATTTCCAACATATCTTGTAGATGCGGGGTTGTAAGAACTTATCGTAAAGACTATCAATGGATGAATTCACTAGTGAATATAATTGTAGAACTAAGTGAAAAAAAAAAATGGAATAAGTACATATATATTTTTTATAATTATTAATTAAAGAGAAAAAATTAATATTTTTTTTATTTTCTAAATTTTTGTCGAGTATAATTTTTTTACTTTGATTTTGCAGTAAAATTAAATTTTACTGTTCGATATCGAGTTCGAGTTTGCAAAAGACAAATGAGCGTAATTTGTTTTACTCTTAGCAGAGATGAGATAGGTACGTCTATTGTGCGTTTAATTAAAACTCTTTTGCTTCCGCTAGCACTCTGGTAAATGAAAAAAAAAAAAAAATCACTCAAAAAACACAAAAAAGAGTAATTTGTGTTGACAAACGACCTATTCTTCCTTTCTAGGAGTAAAAATAAAGTCAAAAAATGTTGAATACGTGACCTAGCATTTTTAATTTTGCGGTGAAAAAGACTAGAGCGTATCGTACCGAGTTCATTGAGAACTTAAAAAAACATATTCTTTAAATTTATTTTACTCTTTCATTTTCACTTTTGACGAATTGGATAATAAAATAAATAAATTGTCCGAAAATTTTGTATAGTTAGGTACTAATAAAGATTTTATTTGAGCGAATGTTAGTGCCATAATTTGAAGAAAATCGTAATTTTACCATTTCTTTGAGTACTTACATCGAGAACAAATAAATTATTCCATTTGTTACTATCTTTATTGCGAATAAGACTGTACTGGGGGAAACAATTGCTTCAATAACTTTATTTGTTAAAGCACTAGTATTGCTGTATTTTTCGGCCATTTTTTTTCTTCAGTTTCTTATTAGATATCGACTGGATATAAAAGTTGATAGAGATTCCAATGTAAAAACCACCATAAAGAAAATAAAAAATGTTTAATGAATCTATATCCTATTCTCAATAATTTAGGAGCTATTGTGGGTATACCAAAAGCATGAAATTAAGAAATTTTAAAATTTGTCGTTTTTCCAAACAAACTTAAAGTGCTCATTACGAACAAGAAAAAAAGTTTCTCTTCAATTTTACCCTATCTTGTATAGCAAAGGTGCTAGGCTCCCAAAAATTATACTAACAAATCAAAAATACTGGCCTAATTTTCTTTAGTATGGTAGCTGTTAAAATAAATAAGGTCAGCCTCCGTTAGAGTAAAAGTAAAAACTAATTTTTTTTGTTCCCATTGATAGTCTAATAGTTTTTAAGAGAGTTACATCAAAAAGTGTGACGCTCAATGGTTCTTAAATTCGTTGATAACTTATTGATAGATCATTGAAAGTTGGTGACTGTAGTCTAACCATAGAAAACTAACCCAGTGTGAATGTTCCTTTGTTTACTTGAAAGCGTTACTGTCCCCTGCTTATTCGCTAGATTAAACACTTAATGAAAGGTACATTTGCATAGTCTAGTGAAATATTAATTTTCCAGCAGTGGATACCATCAGAATATTTATACTTCTTATCGGGTAGTTATGAACCAATGGAAGTCTGCAATTTGTTACCAGCCACTAAAAATATATCATCATTATATAATGTCATTGAATATAACCGTTTGGTAGAGAGGACAATTTGTTCAATAAAATTATGGAAAGCAATCTCCAACCATATTAGATGTGTGAGCTGAGGGAGGTTACTACAGAAAAAAGAAGAAAAGGTTATTATTTCCCAGTATTTTATTTGGTACCTGTCGAAGAGGTCCAATGTGTGAGATTTAGACAGTGTTCGAACTTAACTAATCTGTTTGCGAAGAAAATATCTAGAAAAATGTTGATGGAGCAACCAGTGCTCGACTGATATTGACAGTAATAGTACAGGTCCAATAACCTATACTCGTTGGTGTATAAGAATTTGTCAAAGATGAAAACAGAACTGTCGGAGTTTTACATTCTGCGCATCCAAAGCTGCTCACATTTCATGAAATTTATCATGAAATATTTTGGGAATGTCTGTTTTCACGTCATTAGAGTCACATGACGCATTCGCAGTAACAAATATCCTAATTGGAAACCTTACATCGTTGACGTCTTTTTGACTGACTTGTCGAAATCTCTTTGCTATGTCTCTGGTGTAGCGATGCAGTATACTTACTCTTGTAGATTTTCACTTGAGGAGCGTAATTCCTTTTTGTAACTGAGATGAGCAAAACCTTGTTGCTACATTTCTTATTTTCTCTTAGGAATGCAGGCGAGCAATTTATGCAAGGCCGGTCGCAGGATTTCCTCAATGGTCATTTTTTGTTTTTTGCTACCTAAGTGTAAATTCATTTTTTTTTTTTTTTTTATAAGCCTCCTGAAAGTCACACCTTGGTTTTTTTAAAGGATTTCATTCTCAGATATGAACCGTCGTCCTCTTGTAAGGCAAATTATTTAAAGAAGTTTGAAAATGAAAATTGAACAAGTTAATTTGAAATTAAAAGTTTTGTATTTTTTAATATAGTAAATGACGAGGTTTTTCTGAAAATAAATGCAATGATAGATGAATTGCAGTGGCAGATCTGGTGAGGTTGCATTATTCATAATTAAAAATAATACGTGGGATTATTTGGTGCTAATTTTGCTTATTTTATTTATTTTTATTTTGGGGTCACGGGGGTTGAATCTCGAAAACCCACCGTGCGGTCAGCCTTGAATCCATGACTATTAAAAATATCACACTCTCCACCATGGCTGTGGCTGAATGCTTGCCTTGTATGAAGTAGGTATATGGTTCGAATCCCATGTGCGCCACCAAATTTTATAACATTTTTTCCTTTTTTTTTTTGTTAATTTCATTTTGTATTTTGCAGTCTTTATTTTACCCAATTTTTTCATTCTGTCAGGTAGGTCACTAGGTTGTATAAAATGAAAAAAAAAAAAGCTAAAAAAATAAAATTATTCAACCTTTACAATTCTTATGCAGATGGCAACTTGAGAAGAATCGCTAAAAAAAATGCCCTTAAGGAACCGTTTACTGTTGTGTCGGTGTTGGACTGTCGATATGTTCCTGCCATCCGTTTCAATAAAATATACTTATTTTTACCAAATTTTTATCGCCCCCTATGCTCCTCTTCGAGTGGGCCATTTCTTTTCACCCATCTCGCCGGTCGCTCGGCCATAAGGGATTCATCTCCTTTCAAATTTCAATTACGGAAAGAGCTTTGTAAAAACGTATTTTACTTTGGCTTTGACATTCGATTCGGTCGGCTAATATCGTAACATCATTAGTCAATTGTCGGATGTCAAAGGTCCTACGCGAGCGCTGATGTAATAATTAATGATCCACCTTTCATTCGTGCAATATCCATACATAAAAAAAAAAAAAGAAAAAGAAAAGAAAAAGGAAGAGAAAATACTTTTACATAGACCTTAATAGAATACCTATGTGTATGCGAGAGTGAGAAAAGGAAGAAGAAGAAAAAAAACGACGTATGGAACTCTCTATAACCTCGCTTTATTGGTTTACATTTATTAATGAGATGGCTGGTAATGTTGTTTGATGATTAAAAAGTAAGTAAAAGACCAAGAACTTGTAAAAAAAAAAAAAAAAAAAGTGCTTGGTACTTTTAAAAATTGGTGATTTTGACCGTGTAATACCGTGTAAAATGCGCATATTCGATATGTTTTTGTTGTTATTGTTTTTTTTCTGTATTTTTACGTTCCCCTACTCCCTCATATCGATAACTAACCAGAATTTAAAGGCTACCTACGTTCAAAACAAAAATGTTGAAAAATTGAAAGAAGGTTGAAACTAGAAAAAGAAAAAAAAACTTTTAAAATATTCTCGTTGAAAAAATTACCCCTGAAAATTGACTACCAAACATCTATGTAGTAATGGTAACTGGTAGGTACGTAGGTACCTTCGAAAGAATATTTTAAAAATAAAATGAAAAGAGAAAAAAAATGAAAATTTTCGAAGATACAAACGTAAATTTTTAATACGTTAATGGGAGACTCGAGAAATAATTTGAGCTTTTTCTGTTGATTTTGTATTCACAGTTAAAAACTAAATATAATGCTGGTTTATATATCCTTTGCTTATACTTTATCATTGCCAAATACGAATTGTAAGGAAAAAAAATGAAAAAGAAAAAAGAATATAAATTTTGTGTTAAAAAGATCTGCGAAAAAAAATTATATAGAAATTTGTTACGAATATTTGTTTTATTATTATATTATTATCATTAGCTTCGTTCGAGTTCTTTGAGAATTTACAAACATAATGTGTAAATTCTGCAAGAAAAAGTTTAGAAATGTGTTAGAGGTTACAGTTTTCAGAATATGCATTTTGAGTTACAGTTTATCAGGAAGTACTGCAAAGTTTACTGTTTTACAATTGGGGAAAATCTCTGCTGTAATTTGGATATTGTGAACTGTCATCAGTAGTTTTATATCACAATTCACAAATTTTTGATACAAGTTTGTTGTTTTATTAAACTTTCTGTTAGTCAAATTTTTTTTTTTTTTTTTTTTTTTTTTTTTTTTTTGCAGAAAATCGTTTGAGTGCTTCATTCAGTTTTTCTAGAATATCTGCAGAATACAATTATAGTCAAAACTAGAATTTACAGTCGACTGTAAGAGCTCAAACGAAGTTATTTATTCGTGTCGAAAATTTACTCGTGGCAATGAAACGTAATTCTTAAACAGTATTGGCAAAATATTCACGTAGGTTGAAATCGTGGGCCCAAATAAATGGCAGGAAGTCCTAGTGCCTCAAAATAAATTTTGTCACCTTCAGAAATATTTTAGAAATTTTTTTCCCATTATGTTCTTTATATATATTTAATATGCAACAGTGTTCCATGATGCAAAATTAAAAATTGAAAACTGTATAAGAAAAAAAAAGATAAAGGTCATTGATATTTTTTGGTAGTGGCCACGCCCTTCCAAAGTTCAAATCCCATTTGTGCTTGTGGTTAAAATTTTAATTGATAGAAGGTTTTGGATTTTGTTGTCTAGACTGAAATGAAAACAGCAGGTTCATTTGAACCACGTTTATTGTGGATGAAGAATATAAACGTTTGGGAAGAGTTAAACAAAAAAAAAAAAAAATTTTGGTGATTGGGTCACCGCGAAACTCATTTAGGGTTGTATTTGAAAACATCGAGTAAACAGAACCGTAAGTACTTATTACCACAGGGAAAACGTTAAGAGAAGTTTGGGTTGGAAATGGTCAAATTTCATTAAAATTACTATTTAATTGACGAGAAAATTATCGTAAGTGTCTATATTTTATTTTATTTTATTTTTTTTCAGTGGCTTTCCTGAATAACAATTCAGTAGACCTGTACATGAAGTGGATATTTATCTCTTCCTGATATTTGGGTGTAAGCAGAACTAAAAAGTGAGGCATCTGCCGTAATTAGGTCTATAGTCCAAATAAAAATCAATTTACCTAATGATGATTGTTGGAAGAAAGTATCGATATTTTCTAATCATACTATTTGTAATATTCTGACGATAGAATTTCATAATCCTCTGATGGGAGGTTAAATATTCGTATATTTGATAAGGGTTTCGATTCTTCATGGTTTGGAGCTTAGTCACGTAATCTACAGGCCGTAGATTTTAGACAAAGTTATATTAAATTCCTGACTAGAGGAGCCACAAGACAAAAGTGCGAAAATGTGATGCAGGAATAGAAAAGTCTTTCACTCGTCATGCAGGTATCACTGTATACACACGTTAATAGGTCCACTGAATGCTAATACGTGACATGATTGTTATATTAAAAATTAAATTTTGGCTCAAAATGTGTATCATTCGTTGGTAACATGTAACTCATGTAAGTCACACTCGTGCCACAGTCATGAGATCGAATGTCACGTGACTGTCATTGAGAGGCCTTTTTAAGGTCTTCTTTATGTCGTCTATATCACAGTTGTGTTTAAAATTCTTAGATACAATAGTAAGCCTGATAATATATGTTTATGTACTAAGGAAATATAACAGAAATGACACTTATGAGTTGAGTGAATGCCACAAGTGTATCATTAATGCATCAAATATGGAGCACAAATTTCATTAATGCCAATCCCTGTAGTAACATGTTAGAGTAATATGGACTTACACCAACACCGGTAGATTTTGTCGTCTCTTTTCAGAAGTTTTTATTGGATTATCTAGATACCTAGTGTGGAGTCTACCAGTTTGAGGACAGCTGCTCCATATTTTGTTCACTGATAAAAAATCAAAACCCCATCCACAGTGCCCCAGTACAACTATCAAGTATAAGAGAATACAATACGGGTACTCCTGGTGGTCACACCACTAGCGCAGTACAAAAGGCTATCCTTTAAGCAGTAGTGTTGCATGCGCATAAAGCCATCCCCCATAACCTTGTTACACCACCCTCGCGGAAATTTTTCATCTTGTTGCCTGCTAATACATAGCAGGAGGGTGAAATGTAGAAGCCTTATTCAAATCCGTGGGTGTGCGATATGAGGGACTGCCGGATGTATTTGAGATATAGGGTTAATTGCTGACCTCCCATATCCCATATCCCATTGGGCATTACCAGTATGGAGTCTGCCAGTTCACGGATTTTAATGAGGCTCCCACATTTCACCCTCTGATAAAAACACGACACTACATCCAAAGTACCATGGTGTATCTTTATAAGTGAATAAAATACGGGTACTTCTGATTACCCCAGATAGCACTGAGAAATACAAAATTATCATCGTGGATATAAAAATAGTCGATACTCGTATATATTTTAAATACAGTAGCACTATTAAGTTGTTAATACAATATAGGTTGTTTTCTGAGAGTCCCATTTACTATAACTGTCCTAGTAGTTCACAAAGACTATTAGAGGCTTAGACTAAATTTAAAAAATGTTAGTTCTGCTCTATTCTCAGTGATTAAAGAGCTGGATACTGCATAATAAACATGATTGTTCCGTCCCGTTTTTGCAGACGATTCAGTTCGTCTAGAAAAACATGTCGAACAAATTATAGACAACTATTATTCCTAATTCTCGGAATAATAGCTGTCTATATTCTTCCTAGCTTCTCACGAACAAACACCACCAGATATGCTGACAGTAATGTGTCATCATATTTGGCGGATGTTCCATGTCATGCCACCTTTTTTGGTCAGCCATCTTTTGAGTGAAACAAAGAAAACAAAAGTGATGTCATATCTTCATTTCGAAGACATGGTCATTTCTGAACTAGCAGTCGAACAGAAACGTTAAGGTCCATACTCGATGTTATGGACATCTGGTCTCACTATTATTAAGTATCAGTATTAAGTTAAAGTTTAAATGTGTTTTGTAATAACTTGAAGTCCAAATTTAATAAAAGATAAATATTCGTATGTAATCATATTTGTTGAAGTAATTTAAAAGTATTGAATTACTCACGCAACAAATTGGCGCCTGAACAAAAAAACTTTCGGAAGTAAAATTTAAAAATAATAATTCTGTTCAAATAAAAACTTTTTAATTTTTGGTAAAGTAAAAAAATTTTCCACTAGTATGAAAAATATTTTAAATCACTCGCAAATAATTAATTTAATTTTGCTGGAGCAAAAATTTTCGTGTAATTATTAAATAAATCGTGGCTAAAATAATTCAGCTATTTAAAACAAAATTAAACAAACGTCTACGTAATCAAATCTTTATTGCAGAGGACTGCAAACATCTGATTAAGACAAATAAAAATAAAACATTTAAAAATAAATTAATAACAAAAAACAGATCTAAAAATAAACTTAAAAATAGATCAAAGATCCAGATTTGGTTCCTGAAATCCAAAAGTAATAAAATCAGGCCAACCGGTATCCAAAACCACAGTGCGGAGAATGAGAAGTCACTCACCAACAACATCGAGCCGAACGAAACTAACAATAAACTACGGAAGACTACAATACGCTATTTGCCGTCCATCTGTAAGCAAATTATAAATTTATCTTCCGTTACTTCAGAAAAATTTGAAACTGTTATTAATATCGTGAATAATATTGTAAAATGTAAAATATCCCAACCCTCGCAAATGTCTGAAAAAAGTGAAAGTACGAGTGCATCGCTCCCGGATATATTAGACTTGAAAGCCGAAGACAATATTTTAGAACTCGAAAATCACTCTAAAAATTTGTATGAAAACTTATCTGAAGAGGAAAATTACCCACTTCTTGGTAATTATTGGGGAAGTTGAGTATCCACATCTTTTCTTTATCGAGTTCTAAAAGCTGCAAAAGTTAAGAGGAAAGAAGGCAGAACACGAATCGAATTACAGAAAAAACTATATAAAGGTAGACATTCTAAACACTGGTTGTTAAATATTTTATACTCAAACCCCAACACCAAGAAATTCGAAAGAACAAGTAATTTTGATAGATTAATCAAAGAAAGCAAAAGTTATCGTAGAGTAACAAGAAGTATAAAAAATAAAGACCCTAACGAAGCAGAGGAAATCTTCTCCGATACAGAAGAAGAAGATCTAGAAAGTAAAAGAAATAAGTTAGAAACAGAGAAGAAAAGAATAGAGGAAACAGAAAGAAGATTAGTGAGACGAAGTCTCAGCTCCAGTTTTGAAAAACTCCTGTCTAAAGTATCACACCACGTATCACCTAAAAAATCGATTTCGGTTACATCCGATTTCGCTCTCCCAAACGACGAAGACGAAATCTTCCTCGGAGAGGATTCAATTCTGAACCAAACATTTGTCGACAAACCCTCACAGTCTAGTGCTAATTTGTCGCCATTAGTCCCTCAAGGACAGGGAAAGTGCTCACAGACCGAAATCCAACATTCAATTCAAATTCACGTAAAAAGACAAGAAAATTTAGAAAAACCAAAATGTAAAAATCCAAAACCAACTGTTGAAAACTTTTTCGACCCTATTAATTTATTACCCCCAGAAATACGCGTAGAAATTCTTGACCAAAAAGAACCCGCAACGTCAACATAGTAAACGTTGAAAATAAAAATAACCCATTTCTAAAATCTAAAAATAAAAATATGACCCTGGAAAACACTGCTGAAAATAACGCACGCTTGCTTTTGCAACAGCAACAACAAGCAAGATTTGCGGCAGCGAACGAAGCCTACACACAACACAACCTAGCGATGAACAATTTTTGGAAAAGATCAGAAAGATGGACTCTGAGCCATTTTTCAAATGGTCCCAATGAGGACATCCTTGAATTCCTTTTTGAATACGAAACTCAGGCAAAAACCTTCGAAGCAACTGTGTATGAAATGATACGAAACCTAAATATAGCCCTTTGTAATACAGCTCTTGAACTGTTCGCTGCAGAAACTGAGATAACCTCAGAAACCTCATGGTTAGAAGTAAAACGGATCTTAACACGTATCTTTAAAAAAGATAAAGATACGGTATAAAAACGAATCAAATCATTGAAATTTGACGATTCATATTTTAGTACAAATGTACCAAAATTTTTCTGACTCTATAAACAACTAGATGCAACAATTAGCAAGAAAACGATTTGTGACCTCTTACTCCCAAGGCTAACAGGAGAAATGAGGAAATTCTTTGCGTCTAAAAATCTCCAGACACAAAGTGTGATTTCAAAAACATTTACGGATTGGAAAGAATTCAAAAATCGAGAAAATATTGTGCATCAATATACATTTTTTGCACCTTGTAAAAATTTTTTTTTCTCCTCGTGTCGAAAGATAACAACTAAATAACGTACCAACAAATGTAATACTGCATCTAACAGAAAAATTTCATGTGATTTGTAATGATAAGATGATAAAACACGCCGTTATCGTTTTCATCATAATTACCACACTCATAAACAAAACGAAGAACACAAACTTAAAAATGAAAATTAGTGCATCGTCAGGAGCATATTTCAAATTAAATAAATTCAGTAAGGCTTATGAGAAAACAATTCCCATAGTCTACAGCCTGAAAATTCCAAGAAGACAGAACATATAAACACCCGAATGGCTTGAAGAAATAAAAAAACTGCAAACTTGTGCATCTACAGAAAATACATGGTGTATACAGAGATCGAAAAACATGTTGAAGATCATAGATTTAATTACTGATATTCAGCTAATAAACGAAGCAATAATCAAGGAATTCGACAGAGAACCGTTAAAACGAAGTAAACGTGGAATACAAATCCTTGGTGACTTTGACACATGGTGTTGCAATGTCATGACACTTTCTCAAGGCAACAATTTTATAGAAAACAAGAAAAATCTAAAATCTCAATACGAAAAACTCCGAGAGTCCGTAATAGAAAGCCATGCTGAATTATTAAACGTCACAAATGACATTAAAAACTTCGAAAAGATAGAAGTTGATAACTCTAATATTTTGAAAGAAAACATCCAAGCATTAAAAAACGCCATTCAAAAGCAAAATAACGAGATAATCATTGAAGCTAGAAGAGAACTCATCTTCGACACAGCTCGAACTCTTTACGCTAGTTTAGTCACCAAAAATGCTAAACTCAGCCAGTTATTCTTTCTTGCAAAAATAACCATCTTCCAGCAGCAATAATCAACAAAATAACTTTAAAAGAAGACTTACTAAAAATTAAGAAAATCGCAGAAAAATCGAATTTTGCAGTAGTGCTAGACGAGAAATCAATCCAATCCTACTACAGAACAAAATTAGTAAATTGTTACATAACAGGAAATGAAATAGAAATAGAAATCAAAATTCCACTTCATAACCTTCATGCCAAATATGAACTATACAACTTTATTCCATTAGCATTTCAAACGCACGACAATAAAATTTGCTCTTGGGATCAAGAACCTTCGATCTTATCCCACAACAAATTTGATGGATCGATAAGAATCATAACGGGAACAGATATTGATCTTTGCGGCAAACATAGCTTATTATGTTTTCTCCCACAAGACCACTTAACCAATAATAAAGGTAATTGTGCGAGGGCTTTATTCAAAGGAATGAAATTCGAAGAAATAATAAAGAAATGTGCTTTCAAATGCGAAATAAATCATGAAGAAATCGTAATCAAACAAATTGAAATGAACCTCTTTGCTATAACAAACGCTAAAAACCCACTAATATCAGTTAACACCATAACAAAAACAAGTACTAGTATAACCATAAATGACTCATGGCCTGGAGCAACTCTAATAACAGTTCCTTGTGTAGTGGAAATCCAACAGTTACAAAAAGAAAACAATGCAGAAACTATCATTCCAGCAGGATTCCCATGTATAGATGAACCTGAAAAGGACATTCTCATCGAACATCATCTACCGCTGGTTTGGACAAAATATCAATTTATGGAACTTGACTTTGGTCTTCATCAATCATTCAAATTTCCGAATATGTCTATAGCCTACAATAATAAATGGCATGACAACATACCTTACCTTTCGCCAATAACTCCAGTTCATAAGCTCGAAGAAAGATTAAAATCAGCAGAACTGAAAATCCCTGATCTAGGATACCAAGACACAATAAACACGGTTCATTTACTACTAATTGGTTGGTGTAGTTTATTAACACTCATAGTAACCATATTGGTCTACGTAAATTTAAAAATAAATTGTGTTGCTATCAATGCTCACAATCAAATAAACAATTTGGCATTGGGAGCAATACATCGTTAATGGTCCATAATTTTAAGTCTATTCTTGTTGTTAAATATAATAAGTTAACATTAAAAAAGCATAATAAATTTGATTATGCCAAATTATATCCATTAAGTCCATTTGCCAAAATAAATTTTTATGCTCAAATGACAAATTTTATATTTTTAGGCGATGATCAATTCCACAACGTAAAATTAAGGGATATTTGTAAAAAAAATAATACTGTTCTATGACTAGAATTAAAGATATAATAGATTAAAATAATAAACTTTCAGGAACACAAATTTAACGAAGCAGGAGCTTTGGGCTATCTTTTGGCTGGGGACCTTTATTCCGTCTTGTTTTTGCCGACGATTCAGTTCGTCTACAAAAACATGTCGAACAAATTATAGACAACTATTATTCCTAATTCTCGGAATAATAGCTGTCTATATTCTTCCTAGCTTCTCACGAACAAACACCACCAGATATGCTGACAGTAATGTGTCATCATATTTGGCGGATGTTCCATGTCACGCCACCTTTTTTGGTCAGCCATCTTTTGAGTGAAACAAAGAAAACAAAAGTGATGTCATATCTTCATTTCGAAGACATGGTCATTCCTGAACTAGCAGTCGAACAGAAACCTTAAGGTCCATACTCGATGTTATGGACATCTGGTCTCACTATTATTAAGTATTAGTATTAAGTTAAAGTTTAAATGTGTTTTGTAATAACTTGAAGTCCAAATTTAATAAAAGATAAATATTTGTATTTAATCATATTTGTTGAAGTAATTTAAAAGTATTGAATTACTCACGCAACAATGATAGAAATATTTTTAATTTCAAATTATTATTATTTGATTACTTTGACCTATTAGTACTCACCAGGAAGTTTGCTCTATCTTGTACACCGAAAGGGCTAGGGGCTCGAAAATTCTATATTCTACTTCTGTGTATCTGTTGCTAAATAGTATTCTATACAACCATCTAGTCTGCAAAACGAGTGATTGTTATCAAGCTGCTAAGTTTGCAGCTCTTATCTACAGCTGATTTATTTGGTGGGGGGCATTTTTTGCATAATACAAGTTGCAATTTTTTTTTTTTTTTTCAAAAAAACAATTTCAAATTTATTTCTACCAAAAAAAAATTTCAAAATTTTTCCGAATAAATTATTTATTTTTATTGGTCCGGTTAAAAACTGGCACAAATTTTAAATTTATAAAATACAATAACAATAAAATAATATGACAACATTTTGGGTTACTGATTTGTAGATAACCTTTTGCAAGTCCTAATAAGCAAATAAAGTGTATTTCCTTCTGTGCAAAGTACCAAGTGGCCTTGAGCAAATGTACACAGATCCAGAAGATTCTACAATCAGAGATGCAACACACATGCTTTTGTCCTTAGTTTTTGTACTTATAAGGAATATCACCAATTATTTTCAAACTTTTTGTACTGAAATTCTTTGAAATTTACTTCTTGTATGATATGAATCTATTGAAAAAAAATTATGTTCCTGGAAATTCAGCTGCAAAAGCTAGAGGCAGGTCTCCAGTGTTTTTTTTTTTTTGTAAACATTAATACTTTTGTCAACAAATTGTTTTAGAGAGGAATATTTTATTTATTTTGGAATTTATTTATATTTTGTATAAATAAATTTAGAATTAAATCCTTTTGGAAATAAAATATTCTATATAATATGGGAATTTTTTTTTTTTTTTTGAATAAATAAACTTTGATTAAAAATTTTTTTTTTAATAAAATATATTTTGGAGAAAAAAAATTTGGGAACTCTTGTTTTGGAAAAAATGTACCCCAACCCATCAGTGTGTTGAATATCCATGTGTGCCAACAAGTAAAGTACATAAGTTATTTTCTGTAACAAATTCTTCAAAAGAAAGTTACTTACTACTTATTGTATTGGATCAATTTTTTGAATTTCCTGACTCCTATATCGACAAAATTGATGATAGATGTGCAGGAAGCAGTGTAGAAATAAACAAAAATGTAACTTGGGTAGTTGAGAAAGAAGTCATTTTTACCCTAGTGAAGAAATGAAACTATTCTTTCTACTTTTTTAAATTAATATGGAAATCTTTCACTTTTCTAACCAAAATTAATTAAATGATAACATTTTTTTGGAGTATGAGTTGCAAAAAGTACGTAATTATAAGATTTTTGCTACTCATACTTTTAAAAAAAAGCTATTTCATTGATTTTAGTTGGAAAAATATAAGATTTCAAAATTGATTCGGAACAGTTTCTTTACTAGTTTAGAAACTGAGTTTTTTCTTATAACAGCATTGTTGTTTATTTCTTTACAGCACATCTATACATAGGTACGCAATAGAAATAAAAAGGGTTGTTTTACATGGTGATGCCCTTAGTCCACCTTTAATTAATTAGTTATTTAATCTATTTAATAAAATTAAATCTCAATTTTTGTGTATTTATCCGCGATTTTCGCAACATTCACAACATTTTAATTTTGAAAAAAAAAAAAAAAACAGCTCCTCTCTCACTTCAAGATTTCTCGGCTGCTATTTGAGATAAAAAGCTGTCCCCATCCTTGGGTCTTTCTATTAACACGAAATTAAGATAAGCGGAGCTGTATGATTTATAAAACAGACTTGGAGCGAAACTGGCCCTCTTTGCGGGAACTTTGGGTGAAATTTAAGCCCTCCCTTTTGTTGTCCAAATAGCTGTATAAAATACTATTCCTCTTTTTTAGTTGACTAGAGCTACGTATCTCAACGCGGCATAAATAAAATAAAATATAATTAAACAATGGTTCATTTTTCCCAAGCCCCATAACAAGTCATCTTCTAAAGATTAAAAAATCAATTAGGTAGGACTTCTAAACTTGTTCCACCAAATATACTCGATATTTTACTCGATACGAGTGCTACCAATCCTGGCAATTGTATATTTGGTTGTCAGCAGGCTCGTGATTTTCATCGACTTTTTCCCATAACGAATGCAAAGAAATCCGACGAATAAGTAAAGAAAAACGAAATTAATTTACAGTAGCCTATGCAGGCGTCGACTCGGCAACTATAGGTACACACAGGCGATGCAATTATCGAAACGTATTTTGACATGCGGTACCTATTGCTGTGAAAGTTAGGTACACGATATTGAATCGAAAGCTCATCATTTTCGTTTGTAGATAGGACGTTGAACCACTCTCTGCGCACGATTCGATATTATTAAAATTAGCATTTTATTTATTGGTTAATTTATTCGCTGGTGAAAAAGCTAACGCGTATATAGACTATAATTATATTCTTTCGCTTTTCATTTCCGTAACAAATCTTCACGTCGTCGTCTCTATACCGCAAGTGTACGAGTATGGTAGCTTTACAGTATACCATTTGAAACGAATATATTCCTTATATAGAAAGGGTGGACTACCTACGAAACACGTGTAACTTATGGAGAATGTTGCGCTTTAATTTTCCTGCGTAAACTTTTTGTACGTTATATTTTTTGCTTCTCTGTATAGCATCACTGTTTCGATATATTGCGGAAATGGAATCGCGCGAAAACGCTACTGCTGCTGCACCGAAAATGGAATATTTTATTTGATTTGATTTGTGCACAGTTTTACTCTCGTATATAGTGAGTTAAAGCACATACGACGTATAATATTCAAATGGAGGTACCGTAGGTACCTTTCTAAAAACCCAAATATGTACGTCTTTCACAAAAATATTTTGTTTTCGAGGGAAAGAAAAAAACCAACAACTTGGTGAATGTAGACCTACGTAGGTACTTACGTATTTTAAAGTGTTTTTAATAGATTACAAGCAGAAAATTTGAATATTGAGCGAATGTGTGAAAGTTAAATTATTCATTCGAAAAGAAAAAAAAAATTTTTTTTTTAAATTGTCCGTTTAGCTCTGCTAGTTGAAAGGAGGAGGAAGTCTTAAATTGCTCTTCGCATTTTCCCCGAATAGGATGCGTTGTTTCCATAAATGTCATCAGACATGAAATATTTTGCGTACAATTTTTTACAAAAAAGGTTTTTACGAGATGTTTTTAACTCTCAATCTAAAAAACTTATAAAGCATAAAGCATCGAAATAAATATTAGAAGGTATCAATTTACTGATAACGTTCCAGTGCTCGCAACCTCGAGGCAACAACTTTCTCGAAGCTTTGATCAACACAGCGACTGAAACCGGTATTTAAAATGAGAGTTTGAGATACCTACCAAAAATCTTATGAAGATATTTTTTGTCAAGAATTTCACGTAGAACATTCTATGTTCGATGTCATTTATTAAAATAATGCGTTTTTATTATTTTTTTTTTTTTGGCAAACGCGAAAAACAATAATTTGAAACCTCCTCTCTCTTCAACTTGCAAAACACATGGGGCATTAGGTTTTTTTCCTTGCATGGGATGAACCTGACGTAAGACCTTTCATTTCAATTTTTTTTTTCAGTCCCTACATTTAATGCATAATTCCAGTATTATAGAGTTATACGTAAATTATTCCGTCTAATTTTTAATAGTCTTCCAAAAAATGAGAATGTTGTCAGTTCGATTCATGTATATGTGTTATTTTTTTTATGCTTTTTCCATTATAACTTTTCAAACTGGGCACCGATTTTGATGAACTTCATTTTAAATGATAGAGGATGATCTCATGGTGATCCCATTAAATTTTTTTCAGAATCGATGAAGTAGTTTATGAGTTAGGTGTAAATAAAAAACTGTTATGAAATAAAAAATTATTGAAAAAAAGTTTTTCATTAAAAAATCTAACCATCTTGAAAAAAAAAAAATAAATAAAAAAAAAAATTCTTCAAAAATAAAAAAATATTTCTTTTAAAATTTCTCCAATAGAATCTACTGGAATTAAAATGAAAGCATTTTGGTAAGTTAATATTTTTTTTCCAAAAAAAAAAAAAATGCGCTAAAAATTAGAAAAATAATTCTTTTAAAATTTCTTTAGCAAAATGTAGGTCTAGGGAATGCAGTTATTGAAGTCGGCGCTTTTTTTTCCTCTTACTATATAATAGGCTTTGTACCTACTTCAATTTCGTCAAATTTTAGGAAAAAACTTTTTAATTCTCGCTGATCTCAATAATTTCAGTCTCTAGACCTATATCTTGTTGGAGAAATTTTGAAAGTATTATTTTGGAAAAAACTTTTCAATTAGGTAGGTTCGAATTCAATAATTCCAGTCCCTAGATCTTGCTAGAGAAGTTTTAAATTGAGTAATTTTTCTCTTTTTGGCCAATTTTCAATGTAAGTTGAAAGACTTGTTTACCCTACATCATTTGATTTGGAAACTTTGTGCTTACAAACGTGTACTTTATGTATTAAAAAAAAAAAAAAAAAAAAAAAAAAAAAAAAAAAAAAAAAAAACAGCGTGAAACTACTATTTTTTCTATAGCCATCAATAAGAAATACCATTGCTCGAAAATTGAGTAGTGTGGAAAAAAAAAATTTCGAAAGAAAGTGAAGAAATGGCGGCGAACCAATCGACAGCCAATCATGCGGTAAAAGATTTCTCTTTCATTCGCGATTAATTACTTCAGAAAAAAGTTAGAAGGAAAAGCTCTTACCTTAAAGTTTGTTATACTTTTAATTCTGCGTAAAAAAAGGTAAGTGTAAAAAAAAAACAAAATTTTCTTTAGATGAAACTACTCAGAATGTGAAGAAGAAAATGAAAAAAATTTCACCCGTTATTTTAAGTAAAATGTATAAACCTATAAATAAGATACCTACTATAAAATGAGTAATATACATACGAAGAATGAGCAAGAAAAACTTTTACAAAATTAATGAAAAAAATCGACAAAACTTCCATCAATCTCTTCCTCAGTCTTTACTTACCGATAAGCTTATTCTTATCCTGGCTACCTTCGATACTCGTAAAGTGAATTGGAATAATTCTGCTGCTTAAAGGCAAATTCCAGCATAAAGGCGAAGATTTTGAGAAAAAAAAAGCAAATGATGGTGTATCGTCATCCCTTTGTAGACTCTGATCTGTCGTCCGTTTAAAAGTTTATTCTGTTCGTTAAATTTTGTTCTTTTTTTTTTTTTCAAACTTTTTCATCTATTTTATTTTTTCTCCATTCCTTTCTTTGCTCTTTTTGCGAGCAAATTTTATTTCCGGCTGTTACTGTTTACATACTTTTATTTTATACCAATATTTGTTTATTCTTAATTTAATTTCAGTTTCCCTTCTAGTCCTATAAATTCTAAATGCTGCGCTTTATAATTTCAATTTTACTTGTCTAAAATGAGATTTTTCCACTTTTGTAAACAACAACAACAACACCAACAACGACAACAACGACAACCCCAACAAAAGCAACATTATTACAACACTGAAGAGGGAATTAAAATTATACGATGAGAAACGGAGGAAAGTCCAACGAAAACAAAAATGTAGGCCACGTTTAATTCAAAATTGTAAAAATTAATATCGTTGATACTG
Source organism: Ericerus pela (assembly GCA_011428145.1). Classification (NCBI taxonomy): domain Eukaryota; kingdom Metazoa; phylum Arthropoda; class Insecta; order Hemiptera; family Coccidae; genus Ericerus; species Ericerus pela. The sequence goes on from WOFM01000392.1 coordinate 1,878,328, forward strand.
GCGCTGAAAGAGAGGTGGTTGTTGGGAAAAACGAGGGAAAAAGTTTTGACTTCGTTTATTTTTTATTCCTCTTCTTCTTTTCGAAAAAAAAAACAATAAAAACAATAAAAACAACAGTTTTCTTCAAGTTTTATCGCATCTTAATATAAAATTAAATATGGTTCTTGTTTTTTTTTTTTTGCTTGTTTTTTTCAGCACGAAAAGAGATTAATGGTTCGATGTTTAGTTTTTCTCTCTGTTTCTCTGTCTGTCTGTCTGTCTCTCTCTTTCTCTCTGTCTCTTCTCTTTCCGAATTAATTAAAGTCAGTGCCGCGTGTTTACACTATTAATTACAGAATTTACCATCAGATGGCCTGTTTTTTCCTCGCTTTGAATCTGGAAAAAAAAAAAGTTGAAAGAACAATAACAACAACAAATCTAACGAATTTTATTGAGCGTAAATGAACAAGGATGTTAGGTATTACAGAAGGGACTTGAAGTTTTTTTTTTTTTTTGGCTACTTCGTTATCTGATTTTTTTTCGAAAGAATTTAGGTACGTAAAGTCCTTACACAGAAGCTGATTAAGTATAGATTTGTGTTACGTTGTGAAAAGAGTTCGCATTCCAAGTACCTACCCCGTGGTTTGCATACAGAAATATTTCTAACGTTGAGTATTTTTATAAAAACAACAAAAACAAAAACAAAAAAAGAATGGTGTATAGTGGTAAGGAGAGAATAGAAACGTGTGGGTGAATTGTGGTGCAGGTATTCTATATATACTAAAAAAAAAAAAAATTCAACGTGTCAAACGACGACGTTTATCGAAGCTAAATTTCCTCGGCAATATGAACCCACGTTTTTTCTCGTTCCGTTATCAAACTTTATTGGAAAACACTGAAATTCGTAGTCGTACGATAAGAATTCCCCCCCCCAAAAAAAAAGAAAGAAAAAGGGGAAAGAATTACTTTTACCAACCATAGTAGACGTGATATGGACCCGAGCGTTGGTAGGATTTCAATTAGAGTGAAGAAAAAATGTTGAGAGGCAAATAAAAAAAGTACGCTACAGATTTTCACTATTTTCGTTGTTAAAAAAGGTGAACATTATCGACTCACATTGCTAAGCCAGCGGGTGTGCCCTATGTTATGGTTCTGAGAATTTTATACCGACACATGCGTCAGAATATTATCCTCAATAATGTGATCTATAATATGTGCTTGATTATAATTATATCGAGCCCTGCTGAGACAGGTCTACCTTAATTGACGAAATTCGTTAGCACGAGGTCCGCTGGAAATGAGTCTTAACTTCAGCTGGTTATCTGGTGTTCATACGAGGATCGCCTGGTAGGCCGGTTGCGAAATGTGCACGTTTATAACATGAAACGGTGATTACCCGGTTGCGGTTCGCACTTGTGTACTGTAAACCGGGGTGACTTTTCATCGGGGAGGTGAATTTGCCGGATTTTATTATTATCGTGGTTTAGTGCTAATATTTCCACATTAAGATGGGTTATAACAATATAGTGACATAGAATAATTAAGAAAGTCTAATCTACATTTTAAAACTAAAATGAGGCCTATGTAATGGCCAAAAGAGATGGTAATGTACCTAATTAGAATCACTTTCAGTGTTACACCATACACAAGATAATTAACACTGGATAAGCATTAATACCTCTATAATAATTTAAATAATCAATTTATCATCCACAACTATCGTGGACCTTAGCGTATTTGAGAGACTCAATAATATTTAAAAACACAAGGTTGAGTTAACATTTTTAATAAAATAATAATTTGTACGACACAAGTACATTAAATAATATTGTGGGTTCACCTCTAAAACCCACAGGCGAATGGATGCGGATTTGCGTGTTCGGATATTACCAATTTGGTAAGGCAGCCAACCTTTTACACTATCCTGAACCGGCGACTAGCGAAAGACATCGCCGGTGTATAAGTTAGGCTAAACACGTACGTCATCTGCGAGTATCGAGAGATAGGCGCGCGTTTCGTGTTTAGCCTAGACCGCGGCACGTGCGTATTCGTATGCACGTTCGCGCTAGGCTACGTTCGTAACACGTCGGCTAAACAGAGAACGAATTTCGTCTGTTTAGCCTAAGTGCTACGAGCGCCTAATTTGTTTTACGTCCGTAGACTTTATTATGCGGACTTGGTGATGGACCAAGTCCGCGGTCTGTCGACTGGGGCCGAGCCCCGAAAGAAGGGAGGACATGGTCCCCACAGCTACTCCCCCCCAGTTTCACTGTCGGTGGAACGACTTATGTTCCGAAGTCTGGGGGAACCCGTGGACGACTCATTTGTGTCCAGTGGGTGGCCTCGCATTGTTGCGAGGGTTGGCATTTCCTCCGAAGATTAAGTCTCGGAGGGCCACGCCGAGGGTATGTCCCGCAATAGTCCCGTCGTAGTAGGATAGTCTACGGCGTTGCTGATAATTAGCTCTGGATTGGATACCACGTTTTCTATTTCTACGAGGATGGTGTCCATGTTCGTCCGCCTGAGTATTCTTACGGAAAGGAGTATAACCTTGGAGAAGTGGCGATTTGGAAATGCCAGTGTTCTGAAAGTTGTTACGGACGACAGAGTTGGAAAATTTGAAATTTGAAAATTTCGGCTCTGGTTTCGGAATTATCGAAAGAGCCTGATTTTCGGAGATGAGGAAAATGCTCGCCTTCCTAGCGTCAGGTGGCTCTGTGGTGTTAGCCACAGAGGAACAAGCCGCCGATTGGTCCGCAGGGAACGGAATGATTTTTGGGGTTTGTTGCGTCATCTCATTGAGAATTGACTCAATGTTAGCAACGTTCCCTGAGGATTGAGAATTTTTGGCAGGTTGAGGAGGTTTAGTTGCGTCGGAAAGCAACATCTCCTCCTCGTAATCGAGAAGTTGGTCAACTTCCATATTGGTAGTTGAGGACATAGTGAAAAAATAAAAATAAAAATAAGATAAAAATGTACAAGGAAATTCGAGAGTGAAATCAAAGCGAACAGTTCTAATTGAACTAAGGGTGGTGCTTTGAGCAACAGTCGACAGGCGAATGAGATGTGTTTGTCAGTTGTTGCGACGATTTGGTTCGATTTTCCTTTTGCAATCAGCTGTTTGTGACATCAGTCTATAGTGTTTTATGTGTTTTTATCTAACCTTCGATTTTGAGGTCGACGTGCTAGTGTGTTAGAAGAAGCACGTGCGATAAGAGTATGAGATTTTTATTATATCTATATATGAGATTTCTATGTATTGGATTTTTATTATATCTATATATTTTTACTCTCTGCAAAATCGAGGTGATGTTCTTGTTGGTTTCTGATTGCGTTTTTTATATGTTCCTTTTGGCCTGCCTCTTTGTTTAGGCTTGATTGGGCTTTTAGGATTATATGTATCTGACTTTTTTCTTATTTTTGGTGTTTGATTTTACCACTTAACTATATGTTTTTCATGTTTTATTTGTTTGTGAGTCAGATTTTATATTTGTTTTTTCGTCTTTATTCTCTGAATTTTGTAAATTTTTATTTTTATTTTCATTTATTATTTTGTCCAATTCTGCATTTTCACTGATTAGGAATGCTGGTTTGACCCGATCTATTGACACCTTCTTTTCCTGTCCTGATACAAGTATTGTGAACGTTTTTTCTGTTCGATCAATTACTTTGTATGGTCCAGAATAGGGTTTTTGTAAAGCTCGTTTCATTCCTTCCTCTCGTAAGAACACATGCGATGTTGTAGCTAAGTGTCTTGAGACATAAGGTTTTTGTTTACCGTGAGTAGGTGCTTGCTTAAGGAATTGATTTGCATCATCTTTTATGTTTTGCACTAAGGTTTCGGGGTTTATTTCTTTTGATTCGATAAAGAAATCCCCTGGCAAGCGTAGTTCTTCGCCTAATGCTAGTTGAGCGGCGGAGTGGCCGGTGTCGGTTTGTAAGGCTGATCTTAGGCCTAACAAGATGGTAGGTAAGATCTCTACCCATCTTTTTGTGTCGGCAGCCATTATAGAAGCTTTAAGAGCTCTATGCCACCTTTCTACCTTCCCGTTTGATTGGGGGTGGTAGGTTGTAGTAGCCCAATGTTTAGCACCCAAGGTTTTTATTAGTTCACTGAATAATTGGCTTTCAAATTGCCTACCTTGGTCGGTTGTAATGCTTTAGGGTACTCCAAATCTAGCAATCCAGGTTGTATATAATTGAGTAGCTACTGTTTGTGCTGACATCTCAATTAATGGAATTGCTTCTGGCCATCTAGTTGCACGGTCAATCATCGTAAGGAGGTATTTATGTCCTTGTGATGGGGGTAATGGACCCACTAAATCTATGTGAAGGTGTTTAAACCGATCGGTTGGTCTAAACCTTTTAAATGCAGATCTCGTATGTCTGCCAATTTTGGCTGTCTGACAATTCAGACATGCACGGGCCCAGTTGTTACAATCTGAATTTATTTTGGGCCATACGAATCTCGAGGTCATGAGTTTTGTAGTACTACGAGGTCCAGTGTGTGATAGGTTATGCACACTGTCAAACGCCATTTTTCTGTATTTTAATGGAATAAATGGACGTTCTTTACCAGTTGACACATCACATATTAGTAGTAATTTTGTGTCAGGGAGTTTTCTCAGTTTTAGTTTAAGACCTGTGGTGTTGGAAGATAGCAATTTTTGCAATTCTTCGTCTTCCAGTTGGTCTTTTGCTATTTTGGCATATGGTAACTGAGATGGAGTTGTGATAGCTTCAATTCGGCTTAAGGCGTCAGCTGGTTCATTCAGCTCTCCTTTGATGTACCTTATGTCAGTCGTGAATTGACTAATGAATTCAAGCTGTCTAATTTGGCGAGGTGAGGCATGCTCACTTCTTTGCTCAAAGGCATGTGTTATGGGTTTATGGTCCGTATACACGGTGAAACATCTACCCTCTACATGGTGTCTAAAATGCCTTATTGCTGTATTTATTGCCAATAACTCCCGGTCGTAAGTACTATAATTTTTCTCAGTTTTGGAAAGTTTCCTCGAGAAGAATGCAAGTGGTTGATTGGTGTTATCCTTTATTTGGTATAAGGTTGCACCTATTGCAAAATCGGATGCGTCTGTTGAGATACAGAGTGGAAGACTGTCATCCGGGTGAGACAGTAACGTTGCATTGGCTAGCATGTTTTTTGTATTTTCAAATGCTAGTTCTGCCTCTTCAGTCCATTCAATGGGCATTTTGTCGCGCTTTTTATTGGTTTTAATAAGGGCGAACAGTTTGCCTTGTTCTGAAGCAGCGTTTTTTATGCAACGTCTGTAAAAATTGATCATTCCTAGGAACCTTCGAAGTTCTGCAACGTTCTTGGGTTTAGGAAATTTCAATATTGGCTCCACCTTTGTTTTCAGGGGGGCTATACCTTCGGGTGTTATTTGGTACCCGAGAAAGTCAATACTGTTTCTAGCAAATTCGCTTTTAGATAAATTGACCGTAAGGCCGGCAGTGTGTATACGCTGTAATACGGCTCTTACGTTTTTCTCGTGTTCATCAATTCCACCTTCTGAGCATATGCATATGTCGTCTAGATAAGCATATGCGAATGGTAAGTCCCTCAATAGCTGATTCATGAAACGTTGGAAAGTTTGAGCAGCATTTCTAAGTCCAAATGGCATTCGCAAGTATTCGAATAAGCCAAATGGAGTGATGAGTGCTGTCTTGCAGATATCTTTTTCGGCCATTGGTATGTGGTGGAAGCCCCAATTAATGTCTATTTTGGTAAACATTGTTTTACCTTTCATATTGTTATTGAAATCCATTATATTGGGTACGGGGTATTTGTCTGGAATGGTTTTAGCGTTCAGGGCTCTATAGTCCCCGACGATTCTCCATGTTCCATTAGCCTTTTTGGTCATATGTATTGGTGTAGACCATGAGCTGTTAGAAGGTCGACAAATACCTTCTTCTATCATTTTAGAAAATTGCTTCTGTGCTTCAGCAAGTTTGTCGGGTGGCAATCTACGTGCCCTTGCTGAGCAAGGCTGACCCCTTGTTTCTATTACGTGCACTGTATCATGTTTGTATGTCGGATGTTTCCTTATCGATGGTAATAAAATACCTGGATATTCATTCAGTATTTTTAGGAAATTTTTATCTACAGTTGCACAACTTCCAATGGAAGTATCTAGTAATTTGTAATTTTTTGTTATACCTTCCACGTATTTGCCAGTGGTTAAATCGATTAAACGTTTATTTTTTAAATCGACTACCAACTCATAGTGAGCAAGAAAATCTGCTCCAAGTATTGGTTGTGATATATCAGCTATTGTGAAATCCCAAGACATGTCCCTATGGAGACCAATGTCTATTTTGCAGTGTTTTTTGCCATATGCAGCGAATGTATGTCCGTCAACTGCATTTAATTTGGATTTCGGAGAAAATTTCTTATGTTTATTTTTAGCTGGTAAAATGCTGAGATCAGCACCAGAATCTATGAGGAATTTTCTCCTTTTTGTCCTGTCCGTGATGAACAGGCGGCGAGAGAATTTGGGCGAGGGATCGGTAGCCACCGATATGACCCCTCGGTCTAGTTTGACTTACTAGTCTGTTCTCTCTTTTCGATCTCTGCGAGGAGAGTTTTCTTCTCCTGCGCGTCTTGGACCATTCTCTCCGCCCATCGTTTACAGCGGGTGTTGCAAGCCTTTGCTTTTTCTCCATATCTATTGTGGTAGAAGCAAAGAGCTGCTGACCAGTTTGGATCTAGTTTCTTGGGAGATTTGGATCTCCTCGGAGGTGTTGGACTCCTATTTTTATCATCTCTCCGTCCTCGAGAGCGTGACTGCCTGTTATTATAGCTTTTATTTCTATTGGGGTTACGTCCCCGGCTCTTGGATCTGTTGTTGAAATTACTCCTAGCAGATGTATAGTCTCTAGCCTTGCGAGTTTCCATTTTTAACTCAGCTATTTCGGCTCGGAGCTTACTCAGTTCGTCTGCTGGAGCTGCTGTTGCTTGGATGGCAGGTTTCCCTGTGTACTCCATTGCAGTTTCTGCAGCTTTGGCTAGTGCTAGAAGGTCGTCATCGGTCCTTGCATTGGTCAGATTTAGAGCACCCAGCGATTGTACCACTGAAGCTGGTAGCTGCTCACAGAATCTATCTGCAATTACCATTGGAGAGACATGGTTATCACCTTTTTTAACCAGTTTCGTCATAAAAACAGTTGGTTTGTCGTCTCCAATTGACATCCCACTCAATAACTGCCTTATTTCCTGGCGTTGAGTGGTTCCAAAGGCTCTTCTTATTTTCTGAATGAACCATTCGTACGGGTCTTCCTCATCTTCCAGACAGTCCATTATGTCTGGGCAGGCCCGAATTATTTTGGCTGGCATACTACCGCAAAGTTGCTGGTAGTGCTCTTCACGGGGAATTTGCTCAACCCTGAAGCAGCCTGTCAGTTGCATGAGCCATGTTTCTACGTCTTTGGGTAAGAACGTAGGAAGTTCAACTCTCCTTTTCTTATTTTGGAGGTTGCCAAACAATTTCTGTTGTTTGTCCAAGGCTTCTTCTACACTAGCTTTAATGAGATCGTGAATTAGTTTTTCTTGATTTTCAGCTTCTTTGGAAGCGATGGTTCGAACAGCTGCTTGCCTAGCTATATTTTGAGCTGGCTGATCAGCAGTTTCAGCAACATTTTCATCTACCATTGTGAATAGATTCAACTCGTTAGAGGATCCTAGATGTACGAATCGTGGGTTACCACGATTGGTGAGACGTTTCCTTATTTTCAGGCGTGTTCCGTTACCCTTCCAAGTGGACAACGTTTATTTTAGAAAGGGGGGTTGATTTCCCACAGTCAGTCTCCAAGTGAAGAGTCCAGCGAAAAGTTCCGCTAGACAAGCGCGATTGCTCGCACTAGCAGGCCAGCGGTATTCCGCCAGCTAGCGTTTTCACGCCTGCTTCCTAAAAAAATTCCCAACGTAAAATATCACGTCGGGTTACCAGGCTGTGGGTTCACCTCTAAAACCCACAGGCGAATGGATGCGGATTTGCGTGTTCGGATATTACCAATTTGGTAAGGCAGCCAACCTTTTACACTATCCTGAACCGGCGACTAGCGAAAGACATCGCTGGTGTATAAGTTAGGCTAAACACATACGTCATCCGCGAGTATCGAGAGATAGGCGCGCGTTTCGTGTTTAGCCTAGACCACGGCACGTGCGTATTCGTATGCACGTTTGTGCTAGGCTACGTTCGTAACACGTCGGCTAAACAGAGAACGAATTTCGTCTGTTTAGCCTAAGTGCTGTGAGCGCCTAATTTGTTTTACGTCCGTAGACTTTATTATGCGGACTTGGTGATGGACCAAGTCCGCGGTCTGTCGACTGGGGCCGAGCCCCGAAAGAAGGGAGGACATGGTCCCCACAAATATTTTAAACACTATAAATTAGGTTTAACATTTGGGATTACAACCCTTTAGACAAGAATGTCTATTAACTAGTAGCTCTGTAAGAGAAGTTCTAGGTACTGTGTGTGTAGATTCCTTCGAATCGAGGGTTTATATACTCGTTTGGGGTATGTAAGTGTATGTGCTGGATAGGCCAAGTGAGATAGGGGCTTGTTATTATAGGGTTGTGCTGACTCGCGATATAATTGAAGGACAGACACAATTAGGTCATGAATATACAGACATTATATCTATATTCATAAAATCAAATACGGGTAATTTAGTGGTTGTTTACAAAGAGCTATAGGATATTTTCTTTATTGATGAATACCTGTATTTTTGGTATTTGAAAACGTGTAGACGAATATGTTCGTCATATTTAAAAATAGACGAAAATATGTGTTACAGCCTATATCTTTATTTTTACAATATTTCTATGAATAATCTTATTAAAAAAAATGAACAGAGGGGCAGTAGTCAGAGTAAATACTCTAGTTAGTGTTTATGATTGCTTAGGAAAAAACTTAATTCGATCAGCCCATCAAACAATTGTTTTTTAAATGAAAAATTGTATATTGGCGAAGTTTACCCCACGTGGAGGTGATTTTGTTTATTTTTTTCAAAAATAAATTAAAATTACTTGTTGGATATCTATACTTAATTTTTCACTCGGATCCGTTTATCAAGGATCTTACCTGTTTTTAATAAACATCCCTCTTCCTATAACTACAGTAGATTATGTATAAAGGGTGGGCGAATTTGGAAATCGGGCAAAATTCATGCAGTCACCCCATTTTATGGTACAAGAAATAAACGTGGTCGCTTGATCGCAAGTCCATTCTGTTTCTACTTCAATCGATCCCATAGGTGAAGCTAGACGTAGATTCATAAGTATTTTGGTGAAAATAATGAGAATTTCCCACAACCATGATTAATTGAAGCATCTGTGACTGAAGTAAATTTTTTTCATGCGGATAACTTTTAAAAATTATTCACATTATTGATGGGCCCAGTCAGCCTATAAGTTTCAAGTCTGTAAAAATCACATTTCGCAGAAAAATAGAAAAATATTTCAAGTACCTATACGATTAACTCCACCAACCTACAACAGAGAGCTACTCCACAAACTAAGAATATTATGTCACTTTGCACCTTGTTTTAAATGAATATTTGTGGAATAGCCTTCCAGATATGGGTTAGTGTAAGTTGGTGTAGTTCAATCAAACAGAGATAATATGATTGTATTAAAAAAGAAAAAAAAAGAAAAAAAAAGAAAAAAAAAGAAAAAGAAATGAAAGATTAGAATGATATTGCAATGATATAAAAAATTAACAATTAGGTTAAACGTACCAATTATGTGGTATGTACTTTGACTATACAGTACTGGACCATAGTAAAGCTCCATAAGATCAATGTATTTTTTAGTATGAAGACATGCTAGCGAAAAGTAGGCACCCCGAGCGTACCTTCTGTGTAATTTTGACGTTTTGCTTGAATTTACCAGTTTAGAATACATCTGATCAAGACATCCCTTAAATTCTCAAGAATAGCTTGCATAAATATAAATCAAAGTACGTCAAAAGGTATGCAGTGGTTGCCTATTTAGCGCCTGCATGTCTAACCTGAAATCATATTTCTTTACTGGTCTAGTAAACTATATATATACATATATATATATATATATATATATATAGTCAAAGGGTATCCACCAAATACGGCTACCATTGCTTTTCTTGAACAATTAACGCAGTCTGCTAATAAAAAAAAAAAAAAAAAAAAAAAAAGGATAGTTATTAAGACTATTCTCTTGTATTAATCAACAAAAAAAGTAGAAAGAACACTCTTAAAATAAGTTTTCTTTTCTTTTTGATTTTTGTTATTGTTATCTTAAAAATCTTGCAGTTTTTTATAACTTTTGGATAAAATACTGACTGATATTATATCAACAGAAAATTTAAACATTTGGCTTTGTTTCCAAGTATTGTCAATCCTGTAAGTTGATTCATTCAATTTTAGAAATTTTTTGTTTTCATCACATCAAAATTGAGCGGATAAACCTAATGTGGGGTACCAATTATTTGTGTTGAAAAGAACAACTAATGGAATCAGAGTGTTGTAAGTGGCGTTCGTAACTTTTGTAAGAAAGAATAATTAATTTTTATGACTTCACTTTTGATGTTTTGCATAAATTTTCAGGTACCCTACATTAAGTATAATTATGGAGTACATGTAGAATATATTATGTACACTATATTAGGAAAGGGGTGTCCCATTTTGCGAACACCTTTTGTGGGATAATTATTTTAAGTTATAAGATAAACAAATTCATGTAAAATCAAAGATTGGTTTCATATACTTTTTAATGTTACAAACAATAACATCAAGGACCATGGATTCTGATTTCTCAATAAATTTTAATTTATAGTGATTTCTCAAATTTATGTACAATTTTAAAGCTATGTACCTCATACTCTGTACATTAATTACCCTACTGATAGTAAAACATGTACTGGATTTTAAAAAAAGAAGAAAAAAAAGGCCAATATGGTTAAATTTTTCGATTCATGCTTTGTCAGGAGTTTTCTTCAGGTAAGAATACTTTGTTGTGAAGTTTTTTAATCATGTTTACTCTGTGAACCCAAAATATAGACGGACCAAGCCCATTCCAATATCACCTCCTTTCTTCCCGTTTTTCTTTTTCTCTCTCTTTACTTTCCAAGATGGGATACGATTTGGCGATCATATTTTTTCTTTACAAATAAGTACGACCAGTCGATCGTCTTTTCGGGAATTTGGATCTTTATTGCGACCAACCCCAACTGAGAAGCCCCCATTCATATAAATGAGTCGTTTATCCTGTAGGAAGGCTTTCTTCATCAACAATGATGATTATAATGAGCCCCATTTTGAGTTTTTTTTTTTTTTTTTTTGTTTTTCATTTTTGAACTTTTTTCGAACATAATCAATGTAAAAGAAAAACTCCAAATCGAGTAACAGAAGTATTGAGGAATTTGAGTCGTCGATTGTTGGCGGAGGGGATCAGTGAGGGTTGATATCGTTTTCGTCATTTTGTTCACGATTATGAATATGGACTGCATTACATTTGAATGAGAGACAGAAATTAAAAAATAAAATTGTTTGGCAAAGTGACCTTGAAGTAGAATTCGACTTTTTTATTTTCTCTCTTTCTCTCCAACCATGCATAAATAATTACCAAAATTTCCATAATATCCGGATTTTAAACGAAATGTATACTGGCCCCTCTCTATCTACATGCCACTAACTTGCTAGTGTCGCAAATTAACTAGAATCAAATAATTTTTACACAGCGTGTAGTATTGGCAAACGTACGTACCTATGCTGCATAGATCTGTAAATTTTTCGACCACGTTATATATTCGAATCTACCACACCCCTCTACTTCGTCTCTTGCGTTTGAATATCGATGATATAGGTACGATTGGAAGGATAATATGCAACTATGTGCGATAAAAACCACTCTTAATTGCAGATAAGTTTGAAAATGCTTGCGTTGAAGCATATTATTAATCCGTAAAACACGTTTTCAAGAATGTTAGAACGCGTGTGAAAATGTTTGCTAATAACCTTAACCTTGTTCTTGGCAATGCAAATTTTTTTTTACTTTGCTTTTTTTTTTTTTTTTTTTTGTTTTCTTTTGCTCTCCACCTTCCCCCCCATTTCATCGGACAGATTAAATGTCGCAGCGAACTTTTTTTTTTTTTTTTGTCTATTGAGAAACTCTTTATTTGATAGATATTGGTTGATTAACATTCATATTTAGATACTGTCGTCAAACTGTCTGGGATGTTGCACGTACAGACCTCCGTCTCAAAAAGTAGTTGTAGAAGACGTCGTTTTCGAAACTTCATTTTGGTTTGTCTTAATTTTCATATTCGCCTGCACGTTATGACACATGTGCGCGCAAAAATATATAAGACGGTGATATTTTTAATTCAGTCTTACGTATTCGATAAATTTTCGGGATTTTAACGTATCAACCCATTTCGAAACGATATAATTATGTAATTAGTAAATTTATTCTGATAGACAAAATGTGAAAAAGAAAAGAAAGGCGTCGAAAACATTTTTATTTGAACGTCTGTGACTCTGTAGATCATACTTGTACCTGATGCACAAATTTTTGTCCAAATCATCGACGATTTACTTCGAACGATTAAATTCGATTGGTAAATGTGTACATTGGATATCGAGGTACCTACACAAGTAAACGCTGAAAGAAAATATGAACATGCTTTTGTTCGTGGAAATAATTGTAAGGCAATCCAAATGATGTCAGAATTATCAGAAAACGATGAGAAAAACTAATGTCTCGTTGGGAGATTTTTCTTATCAGTTAAACTTGTCTGATACATTTTAAAGGGTAATTTGATAAGAAATGATTCCCAGTGAGATTACGTGACGTCGTTTTTGATTGTCCTATACGAGATAGCTCATGCCTCAGAGAAAATTTGTCCGGAATTGTGTTTGCTCCTCTCAAAACCATGTAGATTAAAGGTCTGTAAGATCACGCCGTTTCTAAGATCGTGCACTGGCCATTTTTCAAAACTGAAGAGCTGTTATGAAAATTCACATACCTATATTGCAACATTGCTATAGGTAACAATGTAATGGATTTTTATGCCAAAAATGTGATTTTACTACTTCTTATTCAAAAGATATTTACATTTTAAGATTTTAGAACATGAAATTATAATTTTTTTCGAACTATCCAAAAGTGTTTTGCAACTTTTGTGAAATTCCAATGACAAGTAACTTTATGTGAATAGAAATTACATTTAATAAGCTTTTAGATGATATAATGGAGTTTTACTACATGCTTATTTCTGATGGAGAAAAATAGCTTAAAATAATTCTAGTCATAACTTTGTAAGATCGTGCACATAACAAATAATAGTGTTGCAGTCCATTTTCTCTATCTTTTTTTCTCACTACCTATGTGTAAATATTAGAACGATCAGAGCAAACATAATCCTTCAGAAAAATGAACTGAGAGCTCAGATTCACGCATAAATTAGCACATTGAATTCAACTACTGACCGAATCCTCAATGGAGAAAACATTGTAGTAGTAGGGTAAAGGTCTGTAAGATTGCGCACCTAGTGGTTAGGTCACCATAACTTCAATTTAAATGATTAAAACTTTACTATTTTTGGATATGTTATCGAGAGAATAATTTATCCATTTTTACAAAACTGATGTTTTATGGAGAAATGCCCAATTTTATAAACATATTTTTGAAAGGTCTTGCAAAGTTAGCGCCAGTGGTTGCGCTTCAGATATGTTATAGACAAAGGTTTGGACTATAATATATCCGAAAATAGAAAAATTTCAACCATTTGTAATGAAGTTACAGTGACTTAACTACTAGGTGCGCGATCTTACAGACCTTTACCGTAATTATTAGGGACCCAGTTGCTTCAAAAAGTATGAGAAAATATTTTCAGCTTTCCAGTTGACATACGACAAGAATATCTGATCACTTCGTTGAACCTATAATATCAGTAAATATCAGTGACGTAGTGAAATAAAGATTCTGTAGGGGTTGTTCGGTCATTTGCGGGCGCTCGTTGTTTAGCCTTTATTGAAGGAAAGTGCAACGATGTTTAAGGACTTGTGAGAAGGGATTTGAACAGCCATATTTTTACCTTTTTATCAGCGCCTCAGAGAAATATTACGTGTTCATGGGGAATAAACTGATGGGTCCGGTCAGTGCTAAGTGTAGGCAAGATTTACCTGTGAGAGGAATGGGGGTCCAGAAAATGAGAGAACAATTTCGCGAGCGAAATGACCGAAAAATATTTTTCAATTTTCACCCAGTTTGCTTAAAAACGGGGTACTAAAATTGATCTCACAAAAGGGCTGGTGGTGGGGATGATGAAAATTATCCATTTCATGAGAAAATAAAATGATTTACAATTTTCCCATTTTTACCCCGTTTGCTTGTAAACGGGGCATTAAAGTTGACCTCATGGAAGGGTTAGGTGTGGGGATGATGAAAATTATCCGTTTCATGAGAAAAGAAAAGGATTGGTACCATTTTTTTTTTCATTTTCATACCTAATTTTTTTTAATATATATATATATATGTATGTATCGTCCAAAATTCTGTGTTCACTGTTCTGAGAAAACTATTGTGTGGATAGGGCTGAAACTTTTACGATAGATAGTTCTCATATCGAAGCAGATTTAAAGGAAGTTTTTTGCGTATTAGTGTAACGTATATTTTTGTCTATTTTTAGAAATGACGAACATATTCGTCCACACAGACTTAAATACCAAAAACGTAGATATTTATCTACAATAATCATCCTATAACTCTTTATAAACAACCACTAAATTACCCGTATTTAATTTTATGAATATAGTTATATTACCTGTATATTCATGATCTACTTGTGCCTGTCCCTCGAGTACTCGACGAGTCAGCACAACCCTATAATAACAACACCCTACCTCACTTAGCCTATCCGACACGTACATTTTCATACCCTGAACGAGTATATAATCCCTCGATTCAGTGGAAAAAGACACAGTTTCTCGACAGCTACTTCTAAGTACCTGGAACCTCTCTAGTAGAAGTCTCTAGTGAACAGATAGTCTTGCTTGTTGGATTGTGATTGTAAATGTATAAATATTAACGTAGTAATATATGTACTGTAATGTACAAATTATTACTTTATTAAATGTGTAAACTCACTCGTGTGTTTTAAAATATTATTGAGTCTCTATTATATGTTAAGGTCCACTATAGCTTGTGGATGATAAACTTGAATTATTTTAGAAGTATTACTGCTTTTTAAGTATGTGATATTTCGTGTATGGTGTAACATCGAAAGTGGTTCTAATTAGGTACTTTACCACCTCTTTTGGCCGTTACAATTAGTTTATTAGTTTCTGAGAAAACTGGAAAACAAAAAATTCCTGGAAAAGTGGTTTTTTTAGTATTCTAAGAAAATGACTTAAGGGATCGGTCTGAAATTTTTACAATAGATTTTCCTTATGTTGGTGCAAGTTTTTTAGATGTTTGATGCCTATTAATTCCGTAGTTTCCAAGAAAACTGTAGAAAAAAAATTTCTGGAAAAAATTTTGTGTTCACCGTTTTGAGAAAACTACGTAATGGATAGAGTTGAAATTTTCACGCAAACTGGTTCTCATATTGGAGCAGATCTGAATAAAGTTTGAGTTTCTGGAAAATTGGTTTTTCCCGAATTTTGATGAAACTACGAAAATGATCGGCTAATAGTTTCACGATATAGATTGTCATTACGTGAGTGCAAGTTTAGCAGAAGTTTGTTGCCTATTGGTTTAATAGTTTTCGTGAAAAATATGAAACAAAAATAAAACATTTCCGTTGAAAAGCAAGTCGACTGTATTGCTTGAAGTATCTTTTTCTTATTTACGGCGCTAGGGGTTACGACCGTTCTTTCTGCATAAAATTTATATAGATTTTATTTTATTTATCGTATTTCATTTTATTTTTTTAATATGGTACCTAAATGAAAATAGGAAAAAAGGGTTTTCTAGCGAAATATCCTTGCGCTGGAGTTTTTGTTAAATTAATTTATTTTTAAATTAAAAACTTCACTTTGATACGGATGTACTTAAAGATGTGAGAACGAACATTACTTTTTTCAGAAATTCATTTTGAATAATTATAAGTAGGTACCTATTGTAAAAGATACCTAAGTACTTCCGAAAAATTCAGAGCAGATGTCAAAATTTGTCTTCAAGACCAAATAGTCGTAGTAAGTGAGCTTCTCATTTTACGTTTTTATTCCTGAAATAAAATAAAATCAGTCTTTCTACGAAAGTATACGACTTAAAAGTTGAGTATAAAAATTCATGAAAATTCTGGCGTTAACATAGTCATCATCTTCTTTATGTTTCTACTCATAATTTTTATTTCAAAGAAACATTTTTCTCCCTTTTTTTTAGTACTTTTTCTCATTTTAATCTTTTTTTTTTTTTTTTTTTTAAAGTTTGTGCTACGTGATAGGCGATCGTGAAATAAAATTCCTAAACTTTACATTTTTCTTTTAATTTTAGGTGTTCTGTGTACCTACGTCTTTACACCCTCTCTCGAATGATACTCCAAACATTTAAATGTACAAATGTAAATATGTATAGGATAGTATATACGTTTTATTATGTAGGCTGCCTCATCTCCGAGTGTCTGTTTACGTTTTTTTCCTTCCTTCCTTCCTTCCTTTTCATTTTTTTTCTCGTCTTTTTTATTAATCGTAAATACGCCATTTCTTTGCGATCCTTTATTGACGTAATGTTTTTATACTTCTGTTCTTGAACGAAGGTTATAGGTAGCTTTTAAGGAATTACTAGCAACCGTTTAAATCGAAAATAAAGTGGCGGTAGAGAGGGGATTCGGTTGAAGAAAAAACAACAAATTTTGTATTCAACTTGTGACGAGTTTGAAGTCCAATGAAGCTACCAACCCTTAAGAAAAACAAAGATTTTCGATTAGGGTTGGTAGGTACCTTGTGTAAAAATAGCAATTTTTTTATTGCCTTTTACAACTGCTGCGAACGATTCGGTTCTGCGTGGGGGTGCTGATTCGGATATATTTCTGCTGTTCTTTTGATGTTCTCTCTCATAAAACCACACGAGTTTTAATTCTTTTCAAAAGAGTCGAACGTAGAGGGTGATAAATTATGCGAATTATGTAACAAGAATTTCCAAAGTTTCGCAAAAGAGATGGTGAAGTTCTGAGGAAAAAAAACAGCTTCGAGCAAGGACGCTCTCAATTTCACTAGTTTTCTTCTTGTATTTTTTGTTAAAATAAGTTTATTTTTGTAACATTTATGAAATATTGTAATATATTTATGGTAGAGAATAATTGAGGAACGATTTGAAATAAAAGAGCGTGGGTGCTACGAGAAATTTATTCTTTTTTTGGGTGTACCTATTGGTTTTTATTCTTCTCCATGGAAAGATTTTCATTCGTCAAAAAGTGGGATTATTTAATGTTGGCCTCGGATATTTTGATCTTAGCTTTCTGTTAGATCCGTTTTTCGTTCTTTTAAGTTGATGAAAAACAAAAAAAAATGGCAATATATTCTCTTCAAAGTAGAGCCTGTGTCTCAATCCAAAGCATAAAAACACATCACATTTCAAAAAATTTCTAACCAAAAAATACTAAACTTTTAAATTTTGCAGACTTCGAATTGAAAAAAAGAAAAAAAAATTGAAGTTTCTATGATGCAAACAACTTCATCAACGTATTGTAGGTACCGAAACTGAAAGTAAATAACCACACACACTGTAAAATGCATTTTTTTTTTTTTTTTTTATAAAATTATGGCCATGTTTTCGGAATAATTTTTTGAACAGCTGGGCTACATAAATTCTAATTTTCTCTCAATGTGCTGAATTTTACGACAGTTTTGGTTGTTTTTGAAATCATTCGAAAAGCTATAATAGTATGAAACCATAAAAATATGTTTCATTTTAGTTTATTTCGGTGGTGCATTGATGCAATGCTCATAAACTTATGAGACGAATTATTTTTTTAACGATTCCATAATCGTATATTATAAATATATTTTTTAAATTGTTTAAAACTATAAATTTCCTGTCATCATCTCTGCAATTTCGGAGTATTTGGAACTTTTTTTTTCTATATTTTTTTATTTTTTTACCTACCTACTTACTTTATTTTCATATTCATTCTTTTTCACATGGTTGTCTCTTCTCGAAAAATATTATTTATGCTAAACCAGTTAAATGCAAGAAATTTTGTATGATGGAAAAAAAAATAAAGAAACGGTGTGGAATTCCTTGTCATGAAGAATATTCATACAGGAAGCAACAGCTTTGCGTGTTCTGCTACATCATACACAAATGTATGGGAGAGAAAAATCCTAGGCAAACATTGGGGATTTTGTAGCCAGTTTTGTGAGTTTATACAGTAAAATTGGTACACGCACACAGACACACATATGTACATATACATACGTATATGTGTTATAGAAATTGCATTGTTTTTTATTCATTGCTATGACAACTGATAAGAAATGACATAATACATTTGTGTACCAGTCCTAGACATAACTAAGATTTTTACCTATCAAATTGTCATTGTCCGAATGTTGTATCATACTTTCCTGTGTGTATAAGTAAGAACATACAAACAAACAATGTGTATATATGTCTTTTAGAGTGCAGTGTACTTTATAAGAATAACGACATATGTATTTGTGTAGTCCTCAAAAACAGAAAAAAGTTTATTATTAAAATTTATAAATTTACGATGCATTTTTTTTGTTTTTACTTTCGATTGAGAAAAATCTCTAGGCAGGAACAACTGACTGGGGCTGGAGGGGGCTAAATCATCCCCCTGCCAAAAAAATTTAGTCAGAAAATCGGAAAATTCGAGTATTTTTAACGGCGAATTCAAAAAAAGGAGTAGGTTTTCAATAGTGGTGCGAAAAATATCGATAGGTATCGATATTATAGAGGTTGAGGACTAGAGGTGTAACAAAAAGAGAGATTTGATTGAAGTTACGTCCAAGAAGCGAATGTTTATTTCATAAGTTACATTAATTTAAGCAAAGTACATTTTCAGAGTAATGAACGAACGGTAACGGAAATGAACGAGTGAGTGGCGGAAGTGGTATATCAGTGTAGCCGCGAGTAGATATAAATAAATGTATTCGATATATGTTCGTGTGTTCGTAGGAGTGAGAGGGGAGAAGGATTGGTGGTCTCAACACCCCCCTACAATCTTTTGAACCGATCACGACTGCGGGTGTTACAAAAGTGTTTATAAAAAGAGTTTGTTACATTTAATTACAAAATTACAAAAATATAAATTTTAAAAATTGAAAAAGTGTATATATAAAATGGTAACTGATTTGGACGCTTGTAGTAAGTATATTGATTAATAAATATGAATAAAATATAATAAATATGGTAACATGCAAAAATAATTTATATTAGGTAACAGGATAAATAACATGCAAATAGAGATAAAAATAATATAATGTGTTTGTGATGTTTCAGACAAAATTTTAGTAAGGGAGTTGACTTTTTAAGGATCACAATTTGGGGATTCTAGGATTTTACTAGTAAGTAAGATATGCTGCTTACTGGATAATGCTTTTGTTAGTAAGTCAGCTATTTGATCTTCAGTAGCTATTTGTTTGAATGTGAAAATTTTGTCGTTATAGGCCTGAGCAAGTCCATAACATTTGATCATAAGAGCTCGAAGACGTTTTTGTCCTCCGCCTGAGATGACATGAATAACAGATATATTGTCTTCGTAGACAATTACAGGAGTGTCAATTAAGAAGAATTCACGATTTATTAACCAAGCAAGTTCTATATCCTCGAAAGAATCGTGAAGAGCAATCAATTCAGCTGCTGTGGATGAAGAAGCATGAATATTTTGGCGATGAACGCCCCAATTTATCAGATCACCATACATAGTAATGAGGTATCCAGTTATAGATTTTCCTTTTTCTAGTTCAGACATGTTTATAGGCTGATCGTCAATGTCGGGGGCATAAGATGCATCGACATAAGCTGATATGCCTTCGGAGTTGGATCTGTAGACAATGGCAAGATCGATCGTGTATTTCAAGTACCGGATGATACGCCGTACATAGTTCTTTTTTGTGTCATCTGAACAATTTTGGAATCTTGACAGGTAATTGACTGAGAAGGAAATGTCTGGCCTTGTGCCTCTAGATACATATAATAGTGCACCAATCATAGATCTGTATTCTTTATTATCTGTGCCTTCAGATTTGCTTAACTTGAGGCCTGTCTCCATAGGCGTTTTGGAAGGATTTGAATCACTCATTTTAAATTTCTGGAGAATCTTTTGGATCTGCTGTTTTTGGGTAAGTTTAATTGTTTGTGATTCACGATTTCTTTCTATTTCGAAACCTACAAAATGGGTTGGGTTGTTTACAACTTTCATAGTGAAACGAGTTTCAAAGTGAGTGGTTATTTCATTAACCCATTCTGGACGATTAGTTGCGAGAAGGATGTCGTCTACGTAAATTATCATGAAGGCAATGCCATCTGAGTCATCTTTACGTGTGTATACGCATCTGTCGATTTTTGACTTTGTAAAATTGGAAGTTTGAAGATGAGAATCCAGTAACTCAATCCAATTTTTACTAGATGTTTTAAGGCCATAGATGGATTTTTCAAGTTTCAGTAATTTTGATTTTTCGACATTGCAACCTTGGGGAATATTAAGAAAGATATCATTTTTAATTTTTGAGTTTAAATAGGCTGTTTTGACATCATATTGAACAAGTTGTAGATTCAATAGATTAGTTACGGATAAGATCCACCTAATTAGCCAGAGTTGCACAACAGGTGCATAGGTCTCTGTCATAGTATACTCGGATCTGTCCATAAAGCCTTTGGCAACGAGTCTAGCTTTTGGGCACATTACTCCTCTGTCATTGGCTTTGGCCGTGAATATCCATCTTGTGTCAATAGGTTTGATATTATGTGGGCGATCTACAATTTTCCACACGTTAAGGTCTGACATAGATTGCAGTTCATCATTGATTGCCTTAAGCCACTCTTTCTTAAAAGGATTTTGGAAAATATCACTGAAGCTTACTGGCATGCAATCTTCTATAAACAAAGAGTCTTCAGATGAGGCTTGTTTTAGCACATTGACCCTATAGATTGCCTCGATTTCCTCTTCTAAGGGTTTAACTTGGAGTTCTTCTGGTTTATCAGTGAAGTCGACTAATGTTTTCGTCTCATCAAATTTAACATCGCAGGATTTGTAGGATTTCATTTTAATTGGGTCTAATATCTGATAACCTACATTTGAAAAGCCGATCAGAATAGTTTTAAGGGCTCTGGGCAAGAATTTTGGGTCGAGATGCTCCTCTTCGTTCTTCTTGGCTTTGACTGCTGATTGCTGTCTTTGTTCAATGGGAACGTGTTTATATGCAATAGCACCAAAGACTCGAAGATGGGAAATATCGGGTTTAGTACCGTATAATTTTTCATAGGGTGTCATGTTTCCTAGATTGACGCGGGTCGGACTTCTATTAATTATATGGGCGGCGGCTAATACAATTGTTGACCATAATTTAAAATCAATTTTTGCGTCGTATAATATGGCTCTAACTCTTTCGAGTAGGGTTCTGTTTTGCCTTTCGGCTATCGCATTTAATTCGGGGGTGTACGCCACGCCATCATCTAATGTGATTCCTTTTTCGGAGCAAAATTGTGTCATTTTGGAGTCGGAGTATTCTTTAGCTTGATCAGTTCTTAATACAGAGATAGGATCATTGGGAAATTTTGTATTGAAAGATAGATAATACTCTTTAAATTTATCGAAAGCCTGGGATTTTCTTAATATTGGAAAGGCAAGAGTATATTTCGAATAATGATCAATAAAAGTTATTATGAATTTTTCTCCGTTGTATGCCTCTTGAAAGGGTCCCATGATGTCTGATGAGATTACTTCCATTCTTCTCGTTGGTCGAGTCCTCACGCCGTGGTGACCAAGTCGGGTGGATTTTGCTTTTATACATATTTCGCAAGTGGCAAAGTCATCGTCCTTAAATACCAAATTTTGGGGCATACCTACAACTACTTTTGATAGTGCTTTCAGGCTTTTGCCACTTAGATGACCTAATCTTCTATGCCAAAGAGTTTTAGTTTTGTTTATGTTTTTCTTGTGCTTTCTATTTATTCCGACACTCTCTCCATTTAATTCGTCCTCAGATTCGGAATAAATCTCCTGATTGACCGTATCCACTTCGGTATCTTCAAAATTTTGGGGATGGTCAATGTTTTCCTGCTCTCTTTGTGGATTGCTTGTTCCGGCCTCATTTAGTTCTTCAAAATTTTGTTGAGGATCATCTGTATGATCTTCCTGTTCTGCAGACGTACTAGGTACAGGCATACATACAAGCTCCTGATAGACCTTATTTTCCTCTTCTTCATCAACTATTTCGTAATCAATGTAGTACATAGAACCTCTCTTTGGAGCGGTTATAGTAATTTCACCAGTGTTTTTATTTATGATGTCTGCATGATCTGTGTCTGTTATGATTTTGAATATGCCAGACTCCATGATTTTAGCTCCTGACCAAATATCAAGGCTTAAATCAGGATCATAATATACCTCTTTTAGGTGAATAGTGGAAAATTCTGCGTTAGAATTGCAGACATTAACGTACATTGATCCAACGTGGGTAGGGTTTACGAATACGCCTTTTTTGGCACAAAGTGCTCTACGAGAATTGTCAACTTTGCGTACGTTTCTTAATTTTGAAATATCATTGACCATGTGGTCATCTGCTCCATTATCTAGTAACATCGTATGAAGTTGGTTTTTTGGGGGGGCGGACTTTGATACTGTAGGGGGTTTAGGCCATTGAAATTCATCTTCAATGTCATCAAAACTTAAATGATTAAGATTTGAGTGTAACATCATAGAGTATTTAACACGAAAATTGGATTTATCATCGGACTTTTTCTGGGAGTTCGTGTTATTTGAAATTTGGGGTTTCGAGCTACTGTTCTGGTTCTGGGTTTGTGGAGTATTACTAGCTGAAGATGTCTCATTAGGGCATGTCCTTGACATGTGTCCTTTTTTGTTGCATCTGAAGCATGTAATATCCATTTGGGATACATTATCTTTTGAAGGATAATTATTTTGTTTGATTTGACTATTTTTGTGATCGTTTAAATAATTCGTTGTGTTATAATTCGGTTTGGAAAAATTTGAGTTATTATTATTGTTTCGAAAATTTCTAAAATTTTTTCTATTATTATTCATTGGTTGATAGGATGGTTTGGGCTGATCAAACCCGGGAAAAGTTTTATTAGAATATTCAATTCGATCACATTTTTCTAGTATGATTTTTGTGAGTCTGACAGTAGTTCGTTTTTCTACTTCTAATTGGCGGAATTCTGAGAAGACAGTATCAAATTTTTCGGGCAATGACATCATTAATTGATCAATTTCATCGGCTTCCGATAGGGGGTAATTAGCATCGCGTAGTTCTTCCACAATGGATGAAAAATATTCCAAGAATCTACGGATGGTACCTCTCCTTGGATGGAAGCGAAGGGACTGAAATTTTGACTTTAAGACCATGATGTTAGTAGCAGTTTGATTCCTGTATCGAGCATCTAAGATTTCAAAAATTTGAGAAACTACGTCGCAAGTTTTGACATGATGAAGAATTCTTTTGTCAAGTCTTTCGAATATGTGGGCTTTGGCCCGTTCCTGAGTTTGGAAAAATTTAAGCCATTTGGATGTTAGGCGTTCTTCGGATGATGTATAAATGTAACTAGTTTCTCGAGCAGTAGGAAAAATTGTGGAATGGCAACCTTTACCTATAAGGGTGCTAATGATGGTTGCACGCCATCCCTCATAGCCATTTCCACGGAAAACATTTGAGATCCTTTCATTATTTTCAGTGTTCATAATTAATGAATTGACTGAACTAAAAAAAATTTAAAAAAAAATAAAACAAACGGATGTCAATCCCCAGCAAATGCCGCAAGACTAGGATTGCCGTACCTGTGATAACCAAACAATTTGTAGATTTAACGATAGTATTTAAATTGTCCTTGTGTGTGTCTCGAGTAGATCCACTGCGGGCAAGAGATCACACACGTTAAAGATGAGACTGGACTCTTCCCAATAAAAAAAAAATAAAAAATAAAATAACAAGACTTTTTAACCCAATATAATTCGTATTAGAATTCAATATTCAATAAAGTGATTAATTAAAATCAATAAAAATGAAAAGGTGAGGGTGAAAATGAATTAGCTACCTTCAGATCGAGGAGATTAGAAAGGAATAAAATTATTGAAAACAGGGGAAAATTTTGTTTGAAATTATATACCCACAAAATAATTCGAAATGAATTTGTAGAAAATTAAAAAAGGAAGGTGATTTAAAAAAAAAATTTCACCAGATATTACAAAAATTATTTCTACTGGTAACTCGTAAAAAAAATAAAACGAAATTCACAGTAGAAAAAAAAATAAAATAAAATATTTAAAATATATTCGAATGAATGATTAATGGTGTTCGAGATAAAAAAAATATTTAATTTAGGTGTTCGTATAAGAAGAGAAATATTCAAAAAAAAAAAATCGTTAATTATTTTCGACAAAATTGTGCAACTGCAAAAATTTTCAAGTTGCAACAAAATGGTGGTTTGAAATTGAAAAACCGCGCCAACGTATTTAATGAATGGGCGAAGATAAGCGTTCGTAGGTTCGTTGCACTTAACAAAAGGTTAATGTACAAGTTCGAACGAATGAACGAAACGAGCCGTGCATACGTCACGAGTTGTACACTCCAAGACAAAAGTGGCTGCAAGAATTTGCACACGACTTGCCAAAATTTGTACTTAGAAAAATTTTGAAAAGGCCAAAATTATTTGAAATTAACGGTATTTTCAAATATACAGGTTAAATTTTGAGTCGAAAGAGTTAAGTTTCACGAAAAACACGAAAATGAACACGAAAATATACGAAAAAATTACGAAAAAATTATGAAAATATGTTTTTTATTACCTTTTTCAGCAGAAAGTTTTAAGTTATACCTTTTTTAGCGGTCGATTTTTTTTTGTTTTCAGGTTCGTTTTCTGGAATTGATTAAGGTGGTGTTCTGGAACTGCTGTTTGAATAGCGCTTCTGTTGTTTTGAACGTACTTCGATGAATTTTTTGAGTTTTAAAGATGATACCAAAATGAAGTTGAGTTGTGACGATGAATACCAATTTTGACTTTGTTGAATTGAAGCTTTTACGTTGGTTTCAGATCAATTTGTGACTGCTCAAGGCGATTTACTTCCAATTGAAGACTTCGACGAATTAGTTCATACACAAGCAGGGCAGACACTAATGAATTTACTAGTTTTCAGGCAACACAAGCAGGGTTCCTGAACAACTTAGCAATCGACGAGTCCTGGAATTTTCGATACACTTGGCTGGATTATACACAAGCAGGGCAAATCCTTTTCAGCAAACGACGAAACTCATTGAACGTTTACAGCATTCAAGGTGGAATTAAATTTTTCGAGAACAAAATTTTATGACTCGAAAAAAAAAATGGTAAGTTGGAACTAAGTTACCCAACACAGAAAAAAAAAATTACGAAAATATTAAAAAACACAATTATTCACGAAAGATTTTTTCAAAAATTTGACTTAAAACACAAAGAAAATTCACAAAAGTATAAAAATTTTAAATTATTATTTTTTTTTAAATTTGTTACAGGTACAAGGATTGTTACCGAGCGATGCTACCATATAGAGGTTGAGGACTAGAGGTGTAACAAAAAGAGAGATTTGATTGAAGTTACGTCCAAGAAGCGAATGTTTATTTCATAAGTTACATTAATTTAAGCAAAGTACATTTTCAGAGTAATGAACGAACGGTAACGGAAATGAACGAGTGAGCGGCGGAAGTGGTATATCAGTGTAGCCGCGAGTAGATATAAATAAATGTATTCGATATATGTTCGTGTGTTCGTAGGAGTGAGAGGGGAGAAGGATTGGTGGTCTCAACAGATATTATTTTTGAAATATCGATATTTCCAACATTGAAATTTTCCCCAAGAATATCAGTACATTTTTTTCTCATTTTTTTCAAGTTTTACCGCCAAAATTTCGATGTTACAATGAGATTAAAATATTCCAGTATAATTTTCCCAACGTTTATAGGTTTTATTTCTATGGATTTTAAGGATTTTATCGTTTAACAGTGGATATACGGTCGAATTCTCATTATATCAATCATCTATTAATAGGAAATTAAGGAAATTAAGTATGAGGAAAAATATCGATACGAAAAAATGTCGGTATTTCGCGCCACTATAGTTGTCAGTTCGGTATAGATGTAATATTTGGGTACCTTTCTACTTATACACTTTTTTTTTTGTTCACAAATTCGAACATTCATCACCTCTGAAAAATTCTTACCAGACGTTACTGACTTTAGATGAAGGATTATGACAGCATTATTTTGATTTCAACGAATGTATTTGTAAATTTTAAAAATTTACAAATAACTTAAAAATTCTCCAACAAAATAAAGGGACTGAGGTCGGCTCTTATTAAAAAGTTTTGTCATTAAATTTGACGAAATCGACGTACATGATAAAAGAAAGAGTTCCGACTTCAAGAATTTCAGTCTCTAGATCTTGGGTACTGTGAGAAATTTTTAAAGGGATTACTTTCTGAGAAAATTATTAATTTATCGTACCTAATGCTTCTTCGTTTTATTAAAATTCCAATAAATCTTTAGAAATTTTACGTTTTTTCTTTCTTATTGAAGAATTTTTTTCTTTTCTTTTGAATTTGGTTCGATTCGTAAGTACATGAGAATCTTTTTTTTTTATGATTTTTTATTTAACTGATATTAGTAATAAAGAAAATTTTGTTTTGAAACGAAAAATTTTTTAAAGATAACTCAGCTAAAAAAAAAAAATTCATCAAAAATCCGTATCAAAGGTGAGAAGAGATGTTCAGTGAAGTACCTATGACATTTTTCCATGGTAAGCTATGGTTTTTGATGTGTCAAATACCGAATACCATTGAAAATTTTCCAGATCTCCCACTATTCAAATTAAGTTTTCAATTTGTTATTGTTGATTTAAACTAAATTTTAGAACTTTTTAGAGTGAGACCTTGGAAATTCTGAGTGGAACAAGCCCAACCAGACCCACCTGTAGTTACGACGATAGTATTGCTGGAACGAACATAAAAAATAATTATGTAGCCTACAATATGGTCAAAACTCAAACGTAGGCTAAACTATTTTTTACTGGATAATACTAATTATTCCAAAGCCATTTGTCACTACTAGTTTTGACTATTCACTAATGTTTCATCATTTTTACAGGTCATAGTTACCTACTAGAATTTATTGACTTGCCAAAACCTTACTTCAAAATATCAAAGATAGCGTAAGTTAATTTTCGCAGCAAGCAGCAACATGTGTTGAATTAAAAACCTACGGCTCGAGACACCTAGCAACTGCCGCACATGTGTTTTTGGGGGAAGAAGATATGAAAAAAGCATTATAGAAATCATATACTGTACTCTATAAAGTAGTTAATTGAACAGAAAAAACATTCACTCCACTAATAGCTAGAAAAAACAAGAAAGTCCCAATTGATCGAGTTAAACCTTCATTTTTGGTTTATAGTGAAGAATAAAATCGATAATAAAAAAATGAGAATGAAAAATTTTTAATTCTATAACAAGTGGTGAAACAAATGAAAATCAATATTCACAACCAGGAGTTAGCAAGATTACTAAAAAAATGACTCCGATCACGAATCCTTTTCAATTTTTATAAAAGTGATTCGAATTCGGATCATTTAATCACTTCGTAAAGAATGATCTGAATCCGGATCACGGATCATCCGGAGAAAAAAAGAATCCATCCAGATCATTCTCCCGAATCCTGTGTATGATCTGAAAACAGGTTTTTTTTTTATAAATTTTGAAAAAATAAATGAATAATTTTCAAGTATATTCTTCATTTTTCTTGTTTTATTTATTTATTTGTTTTTTGGAAAATTTGAAAGAACGGATTCTGAGAAAAATATGTGAAAAGATACTCCGGATCCTTTCCCAGAAAATGATTCAAATCACGTATCACGAATCCTCTAAATAAAAATGATTTGAGTCTCGGATCACGGATCATAAATACAAAATATTCAATAAACATGAGTCCTTTTCACAATGTTTGAGGAGTTATGTATAATTCGAAAAAATGTCGTTAGATTGAAATGTTTCGATTTAAAAAATTTTTTTCATTTCAATGTTGGTCCTGTATTATCATTTTGAAATTGGACGACATTTACAATGGCTATTTTGAAAGATAAATTGAAAAAGAGTATGGGTGGAGGCGAAACAGTTAATGGGAAAAAGTATGGAAGTGGAAGCCAAATACGTGTATGAGAATGGGAGAGGTTCTGAAAAAAATGTTATTGTTGCTTACCTCAAAATACGGTTGGTATTGTAAAAAATACCGTTTATAAAAAAATGGAAAAAGGTTGAGAGTAGAAGTGAGATGGAAAATATTTCATATTCTGAGAGAGGAAGATGTGACAAATTTTTTCAAGGTAACTGTTGCCATATCTATTATGGCAAATGTGAAAATATTGTGAAATCCAGAGATAATTTTTTTCACTTAATATTCAGACAAATAAAAAATATATCTGACGAATCTGGAGAAAACACTTTTTCTTGAAAAAACTCTCAAATCCGAAAACATTGTCGATGTTTTTTCAGTTTTAATGTTTTTTGATGTGTTAATACATCATAAAATTTTTCGATATTAACATAAAATTACATTTGAATTTTCAAATTACAACCCAATTACCATCGGCAGAACCCCTAATCAACATTAGAGACCAATTTCAGATCTAAAGCCAACCACGAGCTTCCCTGCAGCCAACTTCACCCAAAGGGTGCTTTATCTCAAGGTTAGAGGTCAAAAAAATCAAATTGTCTGACATGTGCAGCATTACTACTGTTATAAGACTATTATTTTATTGAGGATGTTCTAACTCCATCTTTCAATTTTTAAATAAAACTTTCTAAGACTTTAGCCAAATTTCAAGCATAGTTATATAGTCTGTTCTAAAAAAAAAAATTTTTTATTCCTTACGCTTCTCGTTATATTATTACAAAAAGTTGAATGTTCCGTCCCATTTTTGCAGACAATTCACTTCGTCTACAAAAACGTGTCGAACAAATTATAGACAACTATTATTCCTAATTCTTGGAATAATAGCTGTCTATATTTCTCCTAGCTTCTCACAAATGGACACCACCAGATATGCTGTCAATGAAGAGTCATCATATTTGGCGGATGTTCCGTATCACACCACCTTTTTGGTCGGCCATCTTTTGATTGAAACAAAGAAAACAAAAGTGATGTCATATCTTCATTTCGAAGACATGGTCATTCCTAAACCTACAGTCGAGTAGAGACGTTAGGGTCCATGCTAGTTGCTATGGACATTAGGTTTCACTAGTATTAAGAAATAGTAATAAGTATAATTCTAAAGTGTTTGTAATAATTAAAGTGAAATATTAATAAAAGATAATATTCAGAAATTATCTTATTTGTTGAGGTAATTTAAAAGTATTGAATTACTCTTGCAACATTGAAATATTTTCAATTTCAATTGCGATCAGTTTAAAATTTGTCATAAATGATGGCTGATAAAAAACAAATAAATTAATTCCATGAAACAGTGGAATTACTTTATTAGAAATTTCAAAGTAACAAAAATCCAAAAATCATTGTTGAAATTTTCTATAAACAGAAAAACTTTGAACAATGATAAAATCCAATAAACGATGTTGAAAAATTTTATTAAAATCATACAATTAATGAAGAAAAAATGATTTACATGTGGTTATATAGGCAAGTTTCTAAGAAGATTTTTCCTTCAAAAGTTTCCAGAGTGGATGGTAACGCCTTTGAAGGATTTCTGATTGGTTTTCAGAGTAGTTGGGTCTAATGAAAAAATGGAGGAAAATGGTGGTCAGTCACTCTTTTGATAAATTTGATGACTTTTTACAACTTGTGAAATGTGATATGGGTAGGTTTAAACAATTTCCAAATTGATTTGACAGATTTATGGATTTTCTAAAGTTATGCAGAGAGCAAAAGAATTTGTTGATACGGATTTTTTATTTATTTAGTAGTTATATAAAAACAGTGGCCTTATCAATTTTGTATTTCCTTTAGCTCCTTGCAATGTTTTAGTTATCAAGTAGCATGTAATTAAAAATCAAAGATATCGATTGTTTAAAGGAATTTAATTTTTTGAAAAAGTAAATAATTCATGTCAGACTATAAATCCTGTCATTTCGGAATGTACATACTTATTTGTTGTTTATTATCCGGATTTTTATGGTATTTTTTAAGAAAAATTTTCTTTAGCTAGTATGTATATAAGGTGGTTTGGTCGTATATAGAGTGGTTTAGGGTTTTGAATTCGGAGTTTAAGGATTCTACAATAGGTATTTGAAAAAAATGTGCGTAGGTGCTTGACAAATATGGAATCGCCTCTTTTTTCAGGTCAGTTAGAAATCCAGATCTATTGAGTTTGATGTTTCCCTTTAATGTAGGCCAGAATATGAATTTTGTGTAGCAGCTATGATTTCAAAAATGATTAAAACCAAAAGAATATTTGATTTCCACATTTAAATAATGAATACCAATATCTACTATGTACGTTTTTGACTACATGTATAGTACTGGACCAGTAAAGACCCGTAAAACCAATGTAGATTTCATTGTCAAGACATGCCGGTTAAAAAGTATGCAACCTCAGAGTACCTTCTGCGTATTTTCGACGTTCACCAATTTAGAATACATCTGATAAAGACATCCCTTAAATTCACGAAGATAGCGTACATAAACGCCAAGCAAATTGCAAAATACGTTGAAAAAGACACAGTGGTTGCCTATTTAGCGCCGACATGTCTAACCAGAAATAATCGTTCTTTACTGGTCCAGTATTATATGTACCGTCAAAGATGTACTTAAGTACATCGATGTACACAAAAAAATTAACTGAAATAATATAGAAAGTTACCCACTATTTGACTGATTTTCATTTTCACGCTTCAAATACAGTTTACTGTATTGTAAAATCAATGAATCGAATTCAAACTGTAAACAGAAATTCGTTCGAAACGCATATAAGAGCTAATATGAGACTTTTTACTTCGTTTTTCACTCGACTTGTGCGATGAATTTTCTGCAAACTGGAACGTGAAATATGCATATTGCTTTTTTACGGTTGGCTGATGAATTACTGAAATGAAAAAGTTATACAAAGTGAAATTTCTATAGCACTATAAAGTTTGAACACCAGAAAACAATTAACCTAGTTTTCATTTTGATTATAACCGGTAGTTCTCCATTAGTTGTCCGCGATGGTGCCTGCGTTAAAAGTCTTAATGGCTAATGACGCTTTATTTTTAAATTAGACCTTCCCGAAATACATTGAAAAATACGGTCGGGTAACTTTATAACGACATTATATCAGCAGGTATATTGAATGGAATGTAAACAAAGTTAAACTTTAAAATTGTAATATCGTATTTTGCTGTAAACAGAATGTTTTCCTAATTCTTCCGTGTCCGTTCGATGGGCTACACTTTTTGTTTATACTTTTTATAGGAATTTTCAACTGAAATTGGAAGAAAAGTGAGTTCAAGATCAAAGAATAGCGTAAGTAAATATATCTAAGTATACAGGGTGTTTCCTCAGTAGCAACCTCTAAAATTTTAACATATTTAGTAAAGTATTTTTCTCAACTCATACACCGAAAAGAGGTTATTATCGAATCGATTTGGGTTAGCGAAGTTCGTGATTTCTAAATTGATTTGGAACAGTTGAAAAATAATTTCATTTTTTCACCATTGTAGAAATGAGTTTTTTCTGAACAGTTTTTTGTTTATATCTTTACTGAAAAAAATTTCATTTGTTCACTAGTGTAGGAATTTAGTTTTTTCTTAACGGAATTTTTTCTTCATCTTTTACGCACCGTTTACATGTGTACAAGGAGTGCAATGTCTGCATAAAAAGGGGCTGTTTTACGCAGTGATCCCTATAAACAAAATATTTCACCTCTCCTTAATTATTTAAACATATGATAATATTCTGTTAACTAATGGCGTTGATATATTTATCAAATAAACAATAACCTTTGTTTAGTGGATTTGTTGAAAAAAAAAAAAAAAAAAAATTGTACTCAACTAGTTAGCCACTAATGATAATCGACTCATTGTAATTACAGCACGAGTGACAGGCGAGTGATGCAACTACGCAACTCATCAATAATCACTCATTTTACTAACCAGTTGAGTAAAATATTATTACTGGACTAGTTACCAAACCGAGTCGAGTAGCTAGCTAAACTACTTAAGTGCAATATTTCTTGCAACATGTGAATTACTGTATTCTTGAAGCATGTAATGCTTGATAAAAGTGGATAATTTCACAGCTCTTACTTGCCACCCACTTTGCTCACTCCTTCATTTTTTTTTCTCACTCCTTAACTTTTTATACTTACTCCTCAACTTTTTTTTTTCACCCCTTAACTTCTGTTTCTCACTTCTTTGTAATCTCACACCTTAATCTATTTTTTCACGGTTAATTGGTTCCTTAGTTTCCCCTCAACTTTCAATGATTTTTCCCAACCAATTAATTTAACTTATTAATTTCATTGTTCTCTACGCCGCAATGGGGATTTGAACCCTTGACCCTTAAGTTGGTAGGTAGACACTCCATCAACTATAGGGTAAAAAAGCAAGGGATGATGAGAGTTTTCTTTCATTTGTTTGCATCCGTTAATTTTTTTTCAATTCCATTGATAATCTGGTTAAATACATTAGTTGAAAATAAGAATTTTCTTTGGGTGTTGGATGAGGAAAGGGGAGGTTTTCAATTTTATTTTTCTGTATTTTTAAAAAAATTTTTTCCATTTCTTTTTTTATCACTGCTTCTTTGTCATTTTTTCACTTTTTTCTTCAATTTTATGATTTTTTTATTATTTTTTATAATGGTAGGTAGGTACTTAATTGCGGTAATTGGTATTATAAACTTGTAGGTCGGTAAACATGAGGGACCGATCTATAAAAAAATGAATTCTTTTTTGTTCTCAACAATCAGTTTTGTGAGAACCGGATCTGAATCGCTAAACAAAACGTACTTAACAGAAAACTTTTTTTTTTTTTAACTCAACCAAATCTTTATTTAAGAACTCTAGAATTCAGTTCTAAACAAAAAGTAATTTTTTTGTTATTGTATTTTTTGAATCCGTAGGTATTTTTGGGAAGATTTAGAAATTTTTTTCTTCTCGATCTTGGAATTTCTATTCAATCTGGTTGGCAACTTCGATACTACCCATGTGGAAGTAGAACCATCATTAATGGTTTTTGGTAAATTCTACTTTTTTCTATTGACCTGTTACGACAGAATTTCGGAGCAAAATTCAATGATAAATTTATATCGATATCGATAACATGTGGCACCTACTACCTGATAACTTTTGAAACTACCTAATCAAATTATTTTGCATTTTTCAAGAATAAAGTGAAATGAATTCCATAGTTATTGATATCTGTAGAGGTTGTGGACCGATGTAGCAGAGTAATCGTACAAAAAAAAAAATATATATACTCAAAGTAATGTCTCAGAAGTGTGTGTAATTGCAGTAAAGATGTAAATCATGTACATGGTATAAAGAGTAAATGGTAAAAAAATATGTACCGAGTTAAACGAATGAGCGGCAGAATGATGTATCAATGTAGCCGCGAGTAAAGGTATAAAAGTATACAGGTAAAAATAGTCGTGTGTTCGCAGGAGTGAGAGAGGAGGAGGATTGTGGTCTCAACAATATCCGATAAATATATCGATATATTGATATGTCATTACCTGCAGTTTCAGGTAAGAAAATTACAAAAAAGTTTAGATAGTGATCGATATCTTTAAAACAAATATCAATGTTTTATTGCTAAAAATCGATTTTTCAGGAATTTATTGTTATCTGGTTTTCTCGAAAACTACTGAACCAATAGACACCAAACTTTGATCAGACCTGGTCCCATATAAGGAATACCTCCATTCATGAAAATTTTAGCCTTATGTGTTGGGAAAATTTCATCCAATAATTTTTCTTCTCCACTTTTCTCAAAAACAACCGAATTAATATGCGCCAAACTTCTATGAGATTTGCACCTATATGTATAATGATGATCTGTTGTGAAAGTTTCAGCCTCATCCTTTTTGTAGTTTCCTCAAAATCCTGAAAAAATGACTTTATCAGGAATTTTTTGTTTTCCAGTTTTCTCAGAAATTACTGAACCGATGAGCACCGAACTTCTTTCAAATTTGCTTCTTTATGATAACTAACTATCTACCGTGAAAATCTAAGCTCCATTTATTTTTTTTTGTAGTTTTTTAAAAACTGTGAACAAAAAATTTTGGGTAACACGTACATATATATACATTCATATAACATAGGTACGTATAGGCCTGTATATAAAAAAAAAACATTTTCTGAAAATTGTAAAATAGTACCAGTCGTTCTATTTTCTCATGAAACGGATAATTTTCATCATCCCTGCCCCTAACATTTTTGTGAGGTCAATTTTAATACCCCGTTTGCAGGCAAACTTGGTAAAAATTGAATTCGTATGTATATACCTATAGCATAGCTAACATAATACGAAATATACACGATGAAGAAACATTTCTTCCACTCTTTCTGCATCTGTCTACCTCTCCCTCGAGCTTTACCTTTTTCACCTTCCTTCACCCTTCCAGCTTCACCCATGTAATGGTTATCAGCTGTAATTCGTTTTTCGTTCTTTCTCTCCTCGTAGTAGGTACGTTACTACATTTCTATGGTATGGCTTGCAATTCTCACGAATTACTTAGGTGTATTTTTTTTTTTTATTTTTTTTTGCTGAGTCACTTGACTATATTATCATTCAATTTACCACACAGACGCCTCTCTGTTCGCCTCGTCGATATGACACCTTCGGCAAGTATACGGCCAAATTGAAAAGCAATTGGTACCTATGGTATAGTACGTTATGGTTTATAAGATGCATAGCGTATGCGTGCATAAACGTATTTCATACGACAAATCCTTCACCCCACTCTTTAGCCCCTTCAGATCAAGAAGTTAGGTCAGGGCCGTCAGAAAATTTTCGCGATTCTGGAGATCAGTCAGATGAGTGACCTCGTTGCAGGCGCGAATTTAGAAAAATAATTACGATAACGATGAAAACCTTAATAGTACTGTAGTACATAAAAATAATAATTTAAACGCCAGAATTAGGAGATAATTTTTAAATCTGTCACCATGCCACCATGATTAATGCGTATTTGAAGAGCAAATCGTGAGGTGGGCAATAATAATGGTTGTCGATTCGATTTGTATATATGTATACATGTGTATATAATATATATATATATATATTTACATGTATAATATAATATATAGGTATGTACAGCTACAACAGCTATAATGTGAATTTTGGAAGTTAAATCAAATTTGTGGCAGGCCAGCGTCTTACCATCGTAGTTAATTCGTGACGGTAAAATAAGATTTGATAGTACGCTTTTGTAAGTTTATGATCGATTAACTACGCGACGAAAAGATACGTGTGCGTTTGTTAGTGTGAAAAAAGCTTCGGTTTGATTGGTTTCAGGTTTCGACATCTTTAAGCAGTCAACATTTTAGAAAAATTTTTCAACTTACGTCTACGTAGCCTAGGCTACTTGTTCTAATACTTGGGAAGGCACAAAATTGTACGTTCAGTGTTTGCCAATGGATACTTGTAGAAGAAGGGCTCGTAATTTTTCAATTCAGTTTATGATTTTTGTGACAACACTGACATAAATTTCAATTTAGTGAGAATTTCGTTTTTGAAATAATTGTTTTTATTTTTCTTTGTAAAATTCGAATTCTGGGGTCATGAGGGGACCGGGAGTATTGCAACTTGTGGTCAAAATGAGAAAATCCATGTTAATTAGGGGTAGGTAAATACGCACATATAAACATAATAAAATTTCAAAATAGGTTACACGTCTTTGGTAAAGAACCCAGAAATAAGATGTAATTACCAAACGTATCCACAAATATCTTTATCTATGCTCGTCAGACCAGGACTTGATTTTCCAGAGGCCCCCTACTCGCACAATCCAAGAACACAATAGCGTAGATAGCTCCACTTAGGGGAGATGCACGTATTATCGACCATATTTTGTGACCCCCTCACACTACAACATCGTTACATCCACCTGAAGAAAAATTATTTTATTACAAGTTCTTTTTACAAGCTAAGGAAGTTTGAGATCCCTATGACTCCCCGTATCTACACCCTTGCAAAATGCCATAAATATAGAGGAAGTTCGCTAATAGTACACATTTAGTGGGAAAATTGTCTTTTCTCCTTTGAATATGAACCTGTGACCTTGAATTTTTGATGCATTTTAGCTCAAAGGGTTGGTTATCTACCACAAAACTTTTATTTCATTTTGGAGAGTAGTGCATCATTTGCAAGTGTATTTGTAAAAAAATTCAAATGTGTACTATTGGGCTACCATACGTTTTTTAATCGTAGGTATGTACGCATCAATTTTTCCTAATTGTACGCACTTGAATAAATGGTGAGAATAGATCCCTGCAAGTTCGAAAAATATTCTATAAACATGCAGTTTATTTCAGTTAAACTTCAACTACCTACTTGCATTACAAAAAGAATCCGAAGAAATATTTGGCTATGTGGAATACCTTGTTGTGAGGAAGATATTATCACCAGAAGGTAAATTCAACAGAATTTAAGCGTGTTCAGCCACTTTATACTATGAGTACGGGAGAGCCAAATCCTCGGTGAACACTGGCAATTTTGTAGCCAGTTTCGAGAGTTTATGTACAGAATTTGGCACACGCACACAGACAAACATACATATACATATACGTAAGATATTATGTCATCTATTGCATCATTTCCTGCTTCCATTGAGGTAATAAGAAACGACGCAATGCGTTTGGTATTGGGTTGTGACATCATTGAGATCGTTATCAGGTAATTGATCACAGTCTGTACAATGTATTGTACCTGTACGTACATACAGGTACAAACATACAAACGCTCGAGTGTAATTTGTTTAACGTCATTGAGACAAATATTTGCCAGCCCTTTGGGGTGGTGACTGTCATCGAGGGGTGCAAGCCCCTATACCTCGTACCAGTTAGTCCCCACATGCTACTTACAATAATCAATTTTTTTCTCAAGGTGACTTCATTATTATTCCCATCAGTTTTACTACTGATTCCTTGGAATTACCCTTTAAAACCATTTCTTCCACTGTTTTAAAGATTTTTTATAGTAAAGAGGAGATTTCTTGCTTAAAGTTATCAAATTTCAAAATTTTGTCCCATTATAAATTCATCCATATCACAATGTCAGTTTGTGTGCTGTTGGGAATACATGAATTTTTGATCATAAATGTCAATTCTACTCAATCTATTTGAATGATTATTATAGTCGATACCTATACTACATCAATAGCATATAAAATTACCTACAAAGTGAAACATTATGTAGACAAACTAAATAATTAGATTCATCAGTACCTATCAAAAACACATTTTTGATTTTTACTGGTAAATTTTTATAGGAATCACCTCTATTTTCATATAAAAATTCAATGTTTTTGAAGCACCTTTCTCCCAATGTACTTGAATTTGTATCCAGTTTTATCAATATTACCAGGCGGTAACACGGTGGCTTCAGCCTAAATTCTGAACCATTATTTGCGATTATAGGTACCTAGTAGGATTTTCTCCAGTCTTTTTTACAAGCTACAATTTCGCTTTTTTAGAAGTTGCTTGTAAAAAAACTGAATGTAAACAAATAAAAGCAGATTCATTACAATCAAGATTGTGTAATCTAAAATCTTGGGACCATCTAACTTTTAGTTAGTAAAATCTCGATTTTTCGGAGCTGATTGTGAAGAAGCCATAATTATGTAAACACATGAAATCACAAGTGAAGATTAGATTGTATTTTCGAGGATTGTTAAAAGCAGCCTTTTAAAACGAAATAAAAAAAAAACTAAAAATCTTTGCTTCTAAAAAAGCTGGATGGTAGCTTTTAAAAAAGACTCCCCTTAGGATATAATACTCGAATAGAAAATTAAAATTATAATTTATTGATAGGTACGTTATACTTATGGACTTTGATGAAATATGATTGAACAACCTAAAGAAAAATTTTTAATTCAACTCATGTCGAATATGACATTTTGAAACAAATTGCAAACTTGTTTTATAGTCAGATAGAAACTAGCTATTAGCATAGGAGTGTGAAACTTTTTAGACGCGTTTTGAAAATTGATTGGAAAATTTTTAGCTCTCATTTACCTTTGTATTTATATTTTTCTTTCAATTCAGATAATAATGAAAAAATATAAATTAAAAATACAGCTGGATTGGCTAATGTGTGGGATAACTTTGATCATTGATACAAGTGGTTACAATTATTTAAAGAATATTTTCAGTTCAATAGCCCAAAGAAGTTATACGCCTATTTTAATTTTGCAAGCCGATAAAAAATGAATGATAAATATCTTCAAGTCAAACACGTTCAGCATTTCAATGTTATAAAATAGGTGATACTTTGGCTACTTATTCTAAGGCTCTTTACTACCAAGTCTAGGTATACATGAGGGTGATAAGAAATGAATCGCCATTTTATGTTATTCTTGTTATGATGCACTGAATATGTGGGTGTAGTAAATAATATGTATAGTAATAAATAATAAACTAACAATAAACAATGTAAATTGAATGTCAACAAGACTAATACAAAATGGCCTCTCAACTTTTATTACCTTCATACACATACCTGGTGGTAAAAAGCTTTACCGATACCTATGATCGATCACTGAAACAGGATGAGTACTCGCACAGAATAATATTCATGATTAATTTTAATCGATAAAATTAACGCTATCACTTAGAGTTTATAATGCTACATTTTACCTGATAAAATAAAAAAATGATTGAATTTCACAATTTATGTGGATGATAGGAAGAGAGGTTAACCGTTACATGCCTAGTAAAAAAAGTATTTATAGGTACCTTAACTGTAAATTATTTAAATCTTACTTCAAAGTTTAGAAAACCAAAATTTTACAACTACTTCGAATTTTTCGAAAAAGCTTATATACCTAACTGATTATACAATAGCCATTTTTGTTTTTTTTGAATCTGCTAAAAAAGTTTTTGCTATACTAAGTTATCGTATAATATTTGATTTCATATTTCAAAACTTTTACTGAAAAAATAAAGTTCGTCTTAAATTCATCAGATGAGTTTTTAATACGAGTTGATCGACAAAAGTTTCTTACTCGTAGCATAAATGAATGTAAAAAAAAAAAAAAAAAAATTAGCTGCATACAATAATTTCTATTACGTTCAGTAAAGGCATAGGTATTATACGAGTAGTAAGGTACCATATTAAATTCGACTTTTCGATGGAAATTTATACGGAAAAAGTTGACGAATGTTCGACGAAACATTTATTTAGAAAGCTGAACTAACTTTAGAAAACTAAGTCTCAAAAAAATATGTTTGCGAGTTGACGTTATTGAGAAAACGAAAACAACATAATTATTACAAGTGACGCCATCTATACGACTATATTGGTAAATGTTTACGAATATCGAATTCACTATTCTGTTTACTGTTCGTGTAGGCTACTTCATTGGTGTACAGAAACACCACCGCCAACAGCTCCTTCACAAAATTTCATGTAATCTTTCCCCTCCATTTGTTTCAGACATTAAAATTTCCACATTCGAAGAGGGTAGTTACCTTTCCCATTTTCTTTTTTTAATTTTTTTTTCTTTTACGTTTCTTCATCAAAGTGTGAATTACATGTTTAGGTACGTACTGTACTCAGACTAAACGAGTATAAAATGCAGAAGGTTGTAAACGATGCTGAATACATATTCAAAAAAGACGTTAACCCAAAATAACTCTCATAAAACACCAATTCAAATAAGTTTTCTGTATTAGGTATACTAGGTTTCCAATGTTTTTTATCAGGTTTTTTACCACTTTTTGACGTTCAATCATTTTTAACCAATGCACAATTGAAGTTAAATCGAAAAAACTTTATGTTTGAAAAATCGTTTGTTTTTCTATTCATTCATTCAAAGAAACTAGTTTTTTTTTTTTTTTTGTTTCGTAATGTAAGAAAAGGTTTTTTAACCTCCTATTTTTTTTATAACTTTGTTTTTGTATTACAGAATGTAATAATACTATCGTTAAGAAGTAGCGATGGCTGTGTTAGGCTTAAAAAAGCAGGAAGTGGAAGAAATTATTTTAAAAATGTGTAAAGTCGAGTCAAAATTTTCAATAATTTTTGTATTTATGACACTAATTACTTAAAATTCTATTGTTAATAGGTAGAAGTTATATCAAGATTGAGAAATTACCTGAGTGGAGGAACAAGAATATAGTTTCCAAGTTAGCGGAAGAATTTCCAAAGAGATTTTGAGGATAGGAAGGGACAATTAATTGGAAGCATCTGTTGGAAAAAAAGAGGAGGAGCCAATGTTTCATTTATTCTGGGGCATTCCACCCCTCGATACGTCATTGCGCTGCTAGGAAGCATTGAAGTTCCATTTAAAAGGGCAGGAATGACTTCAATATATAAGTTGTTCGGTGTCGGGTGCAGAGTGTCGTTTTGTTTTGGGAGGGAAAATGATGGAATATTTTGAAGAGTTGAGCTTTTTTTTTGTTCTCCAACATATTTTTTATGGTTCTTATATGGATTCTGTGGTCTTATTTTCTTGAATTTTTGTCATTTTTGGTATTTTTTCGGAAGAACAGATATTCGTGTTGTGGACCGAAGCGAGTATCATGAGAATATTGAATATGTTACGCATTTTGCCTATCTCTGGTAAACCTAGGTGTTCAACAATAATATTTATGTGTATGTGTATGCTTATAACACGTTATTATTTTGGTTTTAACTTGAATAATAATTACGATTTACCTACTATTCTGACGATTTTATTGAACATGCAAATTTTCAGCAATACGATGTCCTTCGGAGTATTTTTTTTTTTATAGTTCTCGAAATTCAACGGTATCTTTCACTAGAAACTTTTCTCCTCCTCCTCCTCCTCCTCATCATCATCACCCACCGTCCGATGTGGAGATGAGAAAAAAATTAACCACATGATTTAAAAACATAAAAATTTTAATTTTATCCGGTGTACTCTTATGACATATTCAATTTTTCATTCTAATGAGCACCTATACGACGTAAGTGAATATAAAATACACGAGTCCATAAAGTTGGAAAATTAATTTTATAGGTAAATACAATAACAACTTAATGACCGAAAAAAAAAAAAAAAATACCTACCTATTATTTTTTAATATTCTTACCAGTTGAGGTAACTGATTGACAGAATCATTTGGTTAATTAAAACAATGTGACAACAATTTTTTTTGATAGATCATATCATGAATAAAATATTGCACTGGTATTGAAGCCAAAAAAAAATAGTTTATGTATTCTTAAATGGGAGGAAAAATATTTACTAATGATATCTAATTTGCTCTAAGTCAAAAAATCATATCGATTTATGTGATCGTAAACCAGTTTTCATTCAACTTTTTTTTTTTACTATCAAAAATAATCGATGAAAAAAAAAAACAATCTTTCCACCATCGAGATTTTTACCTGCTAAAAAGTTAATATTTTCCTCTTTTTGAGTCGCTATTGCTGGAGCCAAAGATAATAAATGTTAAGCCATAAATTTGACTGTTTTTTTATCTTGTTTTCATAGATCAGGAAGCGAATGAAGTGGGTTACTTCTTCATTCATTAATTTCATCTGAACGGAGAAGTACCTAATCCAATGCTACAGATACTGTAAAAATTTTGATTTATATCATCAGTTTGTTTTAGGCCATATTTGAAAAATAAAAGTAAGGGAATCCAGAAAAATTATCGAATAGAGTAAAATTTTGTAATATTGATGCCTGAGACTTTCAGTTATTCCACCACACTAACGAATTGACCAAGTCGACAAATTTGATTTAGCATTAAATAAATTAATATATAAATTAGTTTCGAATATTTAAAAAACATTCAAGCCCATAATATACAGGGTATTCCCTTTATCAGCACCATAGGAAAATATACCTGTAAATTTTGTTTTTATTACTTATGCATTTCTGAATCAAAATTTAACAAAAAAACGAATGGTGGAAGTTTGAAGCTCATACAAGAAATATTCATGGAGATATAAATGCGAGAAGTAGTTAAATTTGTAGGTTACGATCCTAGGTACATATACGTACGCACGATTTAGGCACAAATTCACACTTACTAGAAAAAACGAATAGTACCTAATTTCCTCATGTCATTCAGAACTCGAAGGCTGTACTTAAGAGAAGAGTATGCAAATTACAGTTTTCATTTACTAATTAAGGATGTAGTCTTCGAGGGAATAAAATAGCAATTTGTGCGCTGCCTTTTCACAGAGTCAATTATACTCCAATGGACTTCAACTTTTCGACATATTAATCTAGAAAGATGTCTCCATGGCGCTTATTAATTAAAATTCTCAAAAGTGCCTTTAAATTTTAGTGAGGAAAGAATAAAAATAGTTTTCTTCAATGCCTCCTTACTTTTTATGTAGTTAATTCAATAATTAAATTTTTGAAAAAAAAAATAAACCATTGCTTGTAGAGACATATAACATAATAGAATTAAAATATTGAAAACAAGTTTTCCAGGTTTTATGATAGTAATTTTTTTACAAAGTGGAACTACAATTAACACAGTCGCTGGCAGAAGTGCCTTACAAGTCACATGTTATGAATATATAATGCAAGATTTTTGAATGAAGCAATGTAGATCCCTTCATATTAAATATTTCCCTGATGCAATTTTTTGTAAATTTAACATGGATTTGATAACCTTGAAATACATAGCATTATTACATCTATTCAAAACATTAGGGATTTTATTTGTTAAGAATGATTAAATTCCTTAGATGTGTTGTTAAAAACTCTCCTTTTTCATTTGATTTTAATCAATTTCATGTTAGGCTTAATGATAGGTACTTATGAAATCAACATTCATTTAAATATCATTTATTGTACAATTTAATTAGTGAGAACCAAACAGTATTGATTTTCATATTAATATCAAAAGGTATTTCTACCAGCGACTGCGTTAGTTGTAATTCCACTTTGTAAAAAATTACTATTATAAAACGTGGAAAACTTGTTTTCAACATTTTAGTTCTATTATGTTTTATTCCCGACATACAGTCGGTTTCATTTTTTTTTCAAAAATTTAATTACGTGAATAATTTTTTATGAAGCGCAAAATGAAAGTCTAGCAGTTTTTCACAATAAGAAGAATTTACTCTAGAAGTGAGAGATAATTGTTGATATTGTAATATTTGGATAAAACTGAATTTGATTTTCAGCCTACTGTTTTTTTCTAAATTACAGCAATTCAAATTTATTTATTGGTCAACAACCAAATTCCAATCAGACACAAGGAAAATAAATTCAAAGTTTAAAATCGATTTTAAATATTGTTAGATCGACTATTTTGGACTATATTAATAGTAATAGTTATT
This sequence comes from Ericerus pela, assembly GCA_011428145.1. Classification (NCBI taxonomy): domain Eukaryota; kingdom Metazoa; phylum Arthropoda; class Insecta; order Hemiptera; family Coccidae; genus Ericerus; species Ericerus pela. The sequence goes on from WOFM01000392.1 coordinate 1,921,962, forward strand.
ATGATTTAACAAAAAGGCATATCAAAAAATGAATGCTATGATGTATCACACAATAAAATGTGGAAACTCAAAATTGAGCTCCTTTTAGGGGCCACTGGCAGTTGAAGTGTGTGTTGAATGCAAAAATGAACACCAAATTCGGACTCAGCACCTCAAAAAACATATCTATTTGTTGATGTATCGTATATTAAAATATGAAAACTCAACATTAACCACCTTTTGGGGCCCATTTGGAGATGAAGAATGGGTCAAATGAGAAATGAACTCCAAATTTGGACTCAGCACCTCAAAAAACATATTTAGTGATGTATCACATAATAAAATGTGAAAAATCAAAATTAACCCCCTTTTGAGGTCCATTGGGGGCTGAAGAATAGGTCAAATGGAGAAATGAACACAAAATTCGGACTTGACGCCTCAAAAAACATAGTTGGTGATGTATCAAACAGTAAAATGTCAAAACTCAAAATTTTCCTGGTGGAATGTTTATGTATGTGCATAACTAAGGAAGGCTAATATCATACTGAGAGGGTGGTGTTATCTGAAATATTTATATAATCACAAGAAATACCGTATCCTAGATACTTTTGGGTGATCCAATCAGTATGCGTTATTCCATTTTATTTGGAATCGGGACTTGTAATTGGTCATCTTAATTTTTTGATGAAAAAAATTCCCAAATTTTGAATCTAATTTTTGGGTTATATATGGGGAATTTTTCGTATTTCTTTGGTCAGTGTTTTTCGCAGTAAAAATATTAATAACTTGGGCTAAAAAAAATTAAAACTGACCCTCTGAGGAGGCGCCTGAAGGTCTTTTTCTATAAAAATTGAAAGATTTTTCTGTCATTTTGGTGATATCATTGTCAAAGAGTTTAATCAAATTAGGTTAGATGGTTTCTTTTTTTTTTTTTTTTTTTTTTTTAATTTTAAGTACAATGGCTACAATTAACTTTTTTCAACCCACGAATGTCTATTTCGTAAAAAATTAAAAAAAAAACATGTTTTCTCATGTTATGGAGTGATACATCCTCGGATATTTTTTCGGGCGCTGAAACTGAATTTTGGGTCAAATTTTCGATTCAATGAATTGTTCGCCCCTTTGGGGCTACAAAAGGGGAGTTCAGAAAATGTTTTAAAATATTGGGTGATACATCGTCAAACACATTTTTGAGGCGCTGAATCCGTATTTTGGTCAAATTTTCGATTCAATGAATTTTTCGCCCTTTTTGGGCCATAAATCGGGGGTTAAGAAAATGTTTAACAATATTTTAGAGTGATACATCATTGAATACATTTTTTGGGGCGCTAAATTCGAATATTTTGTTAAATTTTCTATTTAATGAATTCTTTGCCCTTCGAGACCACGAATGGGGGTTAAGAAAATGTTTTACAATATTTTAGAGAGATACATCGATGGATTCATCTCACGAAAATTTTCGTTAAGACTGGAACATTTTTCAAATGAAAAAAAAAAAAAAAGAAGTTTTTTCCTCTGTTCTCCTTATGGTTGTACGCTGCAAAACTCCTTGAGAAAGAATTGCTATCTGTCTTTCTTTATAAGTTCGTTATCATTCTCATATATAGACCACTAAATTTGGGTAACAAACGTCTTATATTTTTAATATTTTATTTCTTCTTCAAATCCTCCCTTTTGGTTAGACGCGATCTGTTGTGAAAATTAATAAAAAATCAAACATTTATTTGTTCTCATTTTATTCATTCATGACGTCAGATTACTGAGTTCGAGAATTCCCAGACTATAGCTTTAACCTTGTTCTAACAAAAAACTCCAAAATTACAGCTATAGTGGCACATTTCAATCATTTTAATAATCAAAAATATAACAAAATAAGAAGACGTGTATCTAATGCGCTGATAATTTATTAAAATAGTCAAAAGAAAAGAAAAGAACCCAATTAAACGAATGAAATTATTAAAAAATGAAAACTGTTGATCCAAATGAATGACTTACTTATTTCACAAGATGAAAATCAAAACCGGCTATCAGTTCGATGAAGTAATTTTAGAATTACTGAATTTTAATCATTTTGAAATTCATAAATGCAATTTTGAAAACAAAAATTTTGATGGAGTAAAACTTAGTCATGTTATTTCAGCAGGGCATAAACTCTAAAAGAATACCTTACAAAACAGTACAGGCCACAATAAAAATTTGAAATTTGTTTATCATTATAATAAACGTACAAACCAGCCAAAATTATTCAACAAAATTAATTCGTCAAAATTATTTCGCCAATATATTTTACCAATATTATTCCCTCATATTCAATGGACATGCGCCACTACCCACACAGGTACTCACATACACAAAAAAAAGAAGAATTTCCATTGATTCCACTAAAACAAGGAATTCTACAGCATTACCCAAGTGTGATAACTAAAATCCAGAGCTGGTACAAGCCAAAGCACCGAATGCGGCGCCTCTGGGCTCGCATTTTGAGTAATTATAATATTGTAACAATGAAATTATACGAAAAAAGTTTTAAGAACTTTTTTCACTTAAATATACAGTAGATATTAGTATGTCCTCAAAATTTCATGTCCCTACATCACTACCGCTTGTGAGACACGGGGCTACAAAAGGTTAAAAAATTGGAAATCAGTACCTACATACTAGTACACTTATAATTTTGTAGGTATCTGTTATACTGTGCCTATCTATTTAATATAATGCTTATCTATTTATGTAAATATAATTATGAAAATTCCGTGTGTTCTCGCCACAATGATAGATTTTTTTTTTAATGTTTGAGCATCCTAGATTTTGGTAGGGGCTACGAAAAACATCAAGTCCTACAAACGTCAGTTGTCAAATATCATTGTAACTCTATCAGATATTAACTTTTATTGATATGTCTTTGTGTAGGTGTAAGGTTGTGTGTGCATGCACACGCACCCAGCCACATTTCTTGCAAGACACAAATTGTGTTTTGTTCAGGCACCTTTCTGGATTACTTTTAGTATGCTGATTTTCCTAGTTCTGTTCTTCAACGATCCAGTGTTTCAGGGAATGAAATTACTGTAAGATGTGTATCTATATATTCCTATATATCATATCTCTCTATCTATCTATTTATTTCTATTTCTATTTCTATTTCTATTTCTATTTCTATTTCTATTCTATCTCTATTCTATCTCTATTCTATCTCTATATATTAAAATATTTTTACTCTTTAGATAACAGCCAAGTGTTAGTAGACCCATTGTATCTCTCTCCATATTAACAAGGTATTTTGGGTGTGTGTGTTGGTAGATTTCCTGAGATGTCAGCCATGTGTTAGTGTGTATTGACATATAATTTGTTGTATGTAGTAGTGAAATGTGTTAAAGTGAAAAAAGACTGACGATGGATGCTGGAAGTGTGGGAGTTGTATGCAGTGTTACCATATACCCTTCATATCTGAGATACCAAAATATAAGAAAATTGAAACCTCATTTTAAATCAGGGTAAAAAAAAGACAGCGAGACCATTATTCCATAATATACAATTATAGTGAGCAAGCCAGTTCGAGTAGCCAACAAACCATAGGGGGTTAAGCCGCAAAGCGGCCAGGGGTCAAAGCTCCCAATTAGTACTGAAAATGAAATTGAAGTAAAAAAAAATAAAACATTAAAATTAAAATAATATATGGAAAATCTTTTACGGGTTATTCGAGGTTGGGTCGCGAAGCGGCCAAGGGGCGAAGCCCCTTACTATATATTAAAATAGAAAATGGAGTAATTTTATTCCTTAAAAACGCTACCTGTGTCTGATAGTAACTAGTATAAAATCAGCCCTCCATAACATAAATGTATTCAGAGCTGAATTGTTTTTTTTTTCATTCAATAATTTTTCAGTCTATATTTAAGCTAGAGAGCTGGGGTTAGTGTTGGAAAAAAGAATAATATTTGCTACATATCCATATAATTTTTTAAACATTTTTAGCTAGGTATCTATTAGGAAATGAACAAATAAAAAAAAACCATAAATTAATGAAAATGTTTTCCGACTTTAAATAAAAATGAGTTTATAAATTCCATCCGTATAATTATTGTGGAATACCTTGTCGTGAGAGATATTCACACTAGAAGGTCTTCAACAGTATTTGCGTGTTCTGCCACTTCATACGAATAAGTATGGGAGAGCCAAATCCTCGGCGAACACTGGCGATTTTTGAGCCGGTTCTGAGAGTTTATATACCGAATTTGGCACACGCACACGGACACACATACGTACGTATGTATACGTAATTATGTCATACGTTGCGTCGTTTCCTGTCTCCGTTGAGATGATAAGAAACGACGCAGTGCGTTTGGTACCGAGTCGTGACATTACCGAGATCGTTATCAGGTAATTGATCTCGACTCGTACGATGTATCTTACCTGTACGTACGTACAGGTACGAACATACAAACGCATTCGTGTGTATTAGTTTAACGTCATAGAGACGAATATTGCCAGCCTTTGGGCGGCGACTGTCGTCGAGGGGTGCGAGCCCCTAAAACCTCATACGAGTAATGTCCCCACAATTATATCTATACATTACATCTTGCTGGAGAAATTTGAAAATAGTTAATTTTCTCTTTTTAGAGCAATTTTTTGTTTTTTTTTGTTTTTGTTTTTTTTTTTCCTAAATCTATTACCCATACGTATAATTTTTCGATCATCTATAGCATTTTGAAAATAAACAAATGAAAAAAGTATAAATTGATGGAAAATTTTCTAATGTTCAGATATTTTCATATTTCCACATCAATCCGTACCTATTAGCCACTGCGGCATTCATGTATTTTATTTTTTTTTTGACAATGATAAGTCGTAGGTACTTTCTAAACGTATTGTAGGAATAGGTTTAAACTAATAAAATTGACACGTCGTGATTATTAATAATGTCATTCATGGCGTATAATGCGCAGTCAAGAACAACCTAATTATATTGTATAGGTTATACATATGAGTTTTAATTGACTGAATTTTTTCCCCCTTTTATCATTTTTTCTATCATTACGCTAATAGGAAAATATAGGTATGTAATACCTAAAGATAATTTTCGTTGGTAAATTGTCATAAAACTATGGCCTGTTTCGATGACAAATCTTTGTGGTTTCTTTGAATTGATTAAAATCTTGGTTGCGGTTTTTTTCATTTTTGAGCATTATCACCAATCTCCCGGATGTCCCTGACAAGTTTTTCGAAATTCACATACCTGGTTGGTAATGGTTGATTATTCTTCATTTGAGAACCGATAAGTTGAATTTGGTTATAAGCTTGTTCAAATTTCCGGGAGAAGGGGGCTGGGTTAAGATGTACAAATAAAATTTATATCATGATTTACTCGAAATCTACGTTTTTACACCTTCATGTTGGATTAACAAAGATTTTATTTGAGCGAATTTCGTCTGGTCATTTAAATTTTTGGTTTTGTTTTCACTTCGCACTTCTTCTTTTTCACATATTTTTGATTTAAGAAACCAGTATCTTCCTAATTTGTAAGTTGATTGTCTTCGTTTTTTCATTTTTTAAACATATGTACGAAAGAAGAGGAAAGTTTCAAGCTAAGCCGAAACTAAATCGCAAGATTAAAAAAATTTTATCTTGTTTCGGTTATACAAATTCTTGAAGTTGAGCCGTGGACAAGTGTAAGTTATCAAAATGTGCCGGTGGTAAACGATTTTAAACTGATTACATAGAATGATAAAAATTTTCAAAATATCTTATTCAAGCAAGTTCTTTGATGTTGTAAACAAACGTAAAAAAAGAAAAAAATACGAAGCTATATTATTATATTGTCATACAGACAACGAATGATATGGTCTCTTAAACTTCTGTTTTCTTTTTCGGTGTGTTTCAAAAAGAAAATAATTTTTTGAGGCTCTCTGATGAGTGTAATAAAATATTCGTATCCGAAATCATAGGATTTTCGTACATTATACCAATTATCGAGCATAAAAATACTGGACAACCGTCTGTATTATATTTTAAGCTCTTTATTTACATATCTCTGAAGAGTATGGGTGTGGGAATCAGACTACCCGTATGAGGCTAGAGGCTGGACCTCTCCACGACAGTAATCATCGAAAGGTGACTAATTATGTGCATTGCATATTGATCACAATGTATGGTTGTTTATAATTACTTGCAAATTCATAAATTCATGCAAGTAAGTTGCAACATTCGGACCCTGACAATTAATAGTTCACATCTTGGGTGATGCCAAGATCTGGCTTATCAGTGCACATGTGATCTATTATTGGTTGCCATAGCAACGATAAATTAGTCATCACATATACATATGTATTCTTTAATTATGTGTATATATATATATATATCTGTGTGTGTGTGTGTGTGTGTGTGTGTGTAAGGAGCCAGTATAAAAGGCCACAAAAATCTAGGCTTGTAATATCTTCAATGATGTTAAGTATTCCACAATAGGATTGCTAGGATATTTTATGTTCACTTCATTACCTAATTTTTGGCTTCTTGCCCAAGCAAAGTTTTGCAAGTTTTAATTTCGTAATTGTGACTAATTTATATAGGTACTTAGATTGGTTCTGGGTCATTTTTCCAAAAGGCCAATTTCTCAGATGGATAATTTCCCAAAAATTTTTTTTCTAATTCATTTTCATGAATATCAATTTTCCAAATTTTGTTTCTCTAAAGAATAATTTTCTCAAATGGAAAATTTCCCAAAGAACACAAATAATTTTCCAAAAAAAAACATTTATATAATCCATTTCATTTAACCTCTCACTATAAAATCATCCAAGTTTTAGTTCTTTCATTATGGTGTAAAAATAAAGTAAAAAAAAATTTTGAGGGGAAATTGTCGATGTAGGAAAATGGCCTTTAGAGAACCTGAATTCTGGAAGTTGTACATCAACCATGTAGATTTGTTAGTGAATTCAGCCACTTAAAACTTAAAAGTCAATTTTTGATAACAATATCATCAGTGACACTGACTTTGAAAAATTATTGGTACGATGTGGAAGACAAAATGGAAAAATCTTTTGTTTCACATTCAAACTGGACAGTGAATTTTCAATTATATAATGAGAAAAGATATACAAAATTAATTATTGATAAATGTAACATCGATGTAAAATGAATGCAACTTCATGTAAAAATGTGAAGTATATTTTTACATGGAGACACATTCACTTTATATTGGGGTAGGGTAGATGTACGAGTTTGCAACATTGTACCAGTTTACAACAGTTCAAAGTTTAAAGCTTAGAAATAAGAAGAATAAGTAGATTTATCAGTTGGAAATACTTTTATCACAAACATTAATACATACTCTTTGATTCTTATCTATTTTCAATACTTCATCTGTGGCCCAGATGAAACCATAAATCAAAGAAAATTCTAACTGCTGTGAAAAATTCAAAAAGTACTTCTCCTTAAAAGAAATCAGTTCATATGTGATGAATAATGCTCAGTTAAACAGGAATAATTGATACAGTATAAGTATTTTAGTGTTCCGAGATGGTAAGTACACTTTGATATTGATGAAAATCTGTGTTTTAGATTAATTCAGCTAAAATTATTAGTATTATTCACCTGTTGCAAAATGGTTCATTGAATGTTAACATTTCCAGTTTGCAACGGATTGTTGCAAACTATGGCTTAGTGGAGGAAAAACCATGATACTAGTTTGCAACAGGCACTTTTTGGTTCAGTTTAAATGAGAAAATTCAAATTATTTTAATCATTTGGGTATCATAACATGAATTATCATCTGTGAATTCATATTCCTCTTTGAATATTAAATTTCTCAAAGAATTCTTGTTGTATGTCTCTTATACAAAAATACAATTTCCCCCATTTGCAGCACTTACACCTCAGTTGTGCGACACTCATGTTCCAGTACCAATTTAAGGATGTTTATCTGCTTTATGTTCACACAATAAATGCTTTGCCTAGTCTCCCCAATCTTATGGAAGAAAAATATTGAAATTTTTGATTGATATTACCAGTTTATGAAATAACATACATCTTTTTTCTCATATTTTGTACTTATATTATTTGTGTGTTGCAAACTGAGAAAAACGGT